>CM035100.1:45775936-46369711 GCA_020205505.1 Panax japonicus
ACACAATTACTTGTAATTTCATTCCATATCTATCTCCATATAATGAGAAATATGAAGAAATGTGTACACATACATATTTAACATGCTACAAACAACTGACATCAGTTTTGCAGGATAAAATTCCTAAAATGAACACGTCACATAGCATGTTATTATATACATTCCCTAAAGACTAAACTATGTAAGTCTTTCGCAGGGAAGCAATCGGTCCCGTTACCCAATTAAAGTCCAAGAATGCATTGATCCCACCGTTAGGCATGGCTACACCGGGCCAACTTGATCCTACTCCTGTTTCCCGAGAGGAGTTTGAAGGATTGAGGAATCAGAAAGCAGAATTGGTTATCTTTCTAAAAGAACAAAGTAAAAATACGCAGGGCCAGACAATGCCTACTCAACCAGAGTCCTTCACACTAGGGGGTAGTCAGGGCATTGGTAAAAAGATGGAAACCCAGATACCTAAACCTCATTCCAATAAAGAAATCACAAATCTCAGGGATGATCGAGAAACTGGGGATATAAGAAAGAAAGTCCAACAAATGGAGGATACCATCCGGTCAATTAAAGGGACTGGAAATTATGGGTGTATAACCTATTCAAGTCTCTGTATATTCCCAGGGGCTCAATATCCTACCAAATTCAAAGTTCCAGAGTTCAAAAAGTACAATATGGCAGGCAATCCCTATACGCACCTAAAAGTGTACATTAGCGAACTGGGGTCTTATGCTAAAAATGAAAGCCTCAGAATGCAACTTTTTCAAAAGAGTCTCACTGGAGAAGCTAAATCCTGGTATGCTCAACTTGGCAATGCCAAAATCCACAATTGGGAAGAATTGGCCCACGCCTTTCTAAATCAGTACAGTTTCCAGTCACAAATTGCACAAGATCGATATCAAGTGACTAAAGTAAAAAAGCAAAGTACTGAATCTTTCCGAGAATATGCCCAAAGGTGGAGACATCTAGCAGCGCAAGTCATTCCATCAATGATAGAAACTGAGATGGTAATGACATTTATTGATATCCAAGATGCTCCTTACTATGAGAGGATCCTAGCAGGCATAGGAAAACCATTTACGGAAATGATCAAACACGACGAAATGGAAGAGATGGGCCTAAAGACAGGCAAGATTAAAGACTTCACTGCCTTGGAAGCAGTCGCCAAACATATACATACTGGCAAGTATGTGAGTGATCCTAAGGGGGTACCCGATAAATGCAATAAAGATGTATCCCTTGTTGTACAGGGGCAAGCTAGGAGGCTAAACTACAGTCCCCCCCCATTTGGAAAATGCAAGACAATCTGCCATCTCAACAACAAACTGCATTCAGCCAATACCCAGACAGGAAAAGAAAATTTGAAAGAACGGAAAATCGGGTATTCACTCCACTGGGCGATTCCCTTGAACATGTATTGGCGATATTAATGGATCATAAGAAAATTACCGAACTAGCTCCACCTCTGGAACCAGGGAGCAAAAGATACAATCCAAGCCAGAGATGTGCTTACCACTCAGGGTCTCCAGGACACGATACACAGGATTGTTGGTCCTTAAAACATAAGATTCAAAATCTGATCGAAAGTGGCAGTATTGTGGTTGAACAACCTGACCAACAAAATGTCAACACAAACCTTCCGTTGCGACAAAATACGAAAGAAGTAAACATGATCGGGTCAGGAAGTGCTAAAATGTATCCAATTCATAAGTACATATGAAGGATGGAGGAATACCCCCAAAAACACATAACAAATGTCCTAGAGTGGGAAAACTCGGAGGAGGGTATGCCAGTAATGCAAAAATTAGAGGCAATCCAGAATCAAGTAAATCTGCTGGCTAAGCTGATAGTGCGCCAACATCAGGAAACAAGGAAATTTTTCACTCAACTATCAGAAAGCCAAGAGAAAAAGGACTCCACAATGAGCCAGCTAAATGAAGAAGATCAAAGCAGGCTGAAAATACAAGAAAATGGGGATGATAAAATTGCTAGAAGATCTCGCCAGCGGAAGAACCAATCAAGGGAATGCGAATTCTCAAAGATGAAAGATCAAACAACCTCCAAAAGAGTCCGAAAATTCACCCCTCTGAGCAAATCGAAAGAAGAAATGCTACACTTTCTGATAAGCGAAGGAAGGATTACTGAGTTGCTGCCTCCTATAAAACCCAAGATAAAGAGTTATGATTCCACCAAGATATGTCTCTGCCATTCTAACTCACTTGCACATACGACTGAAGAATGCTGGTCTTTGCGACATAAAATCCATGATCTCATTGAAAATGGAGAGCTGGAGATAGAATTTTCCATGACCAAAAAAGGCGAAAAGAAATAAAAAGCTTAAGATGTCCATTCGAGACAGGCAGTTCAAATGAGTTGAAGACTATGAGCGACAATTCTACCATAATACAAGGTGGATTGATCCTAATGCAAGAAATGACAGAAGAAACAAAGGCATCCCCAAAAGATATTACCCCGCCAACATCAGACGTCCTATGGTTCCAAGATATCAACCACATTTCTGATTTTATCACCTTCGATGATGCGGAGGAAATACTAATCCTTTCCAAGGAAGAAAAAGCCAAAAAGGAAAGTTCTTTGCAAGAAATGCCACAACCGTTCGAGGAAGATTTCATGGTTGAATCCTTTGAAACCCATGAAGAAGGCAAAGGAATAGATGAAGGAAAAGGTGGTGAGATTGTTGGGGAATCCAACCCATTAGAAAATCCAGAGTTCATCCCTTTTTGTGATGCGTCCATTGCAAATGTCCCTGATGAATGTACTGAATCAGGAAGCAATCAAGTTATGGCCACAAGCGAAGACATTCAGAATCAAGGGGTAACCTCTATCACAAGCCCTGAAGGAAACATAACCGCTGACAACTGGACTATCAGGCCTCAACTAGCCAAGAAGATGTAGATCCAGGGTATAAAATTGTGAGTTCCAGAAAATGTTGGAACGGTATCACTTTCTTCGTAGTATGCCTTTTATTTTCCATGCATGTAAATAATAAAAAAAATAAAACAAAACAAAACAAAAAAACAAAACAAAACAAAATATAACAAAAAAACATCTCTACCCTCTTCTCACCACTTACCCCTTTGAACCTTTTCAAACCAAAGCCTGAACTACGAAAGACCTGATCTCCTCTTCAATAGGAGTACGTAGGAAACCATCAATGGTACAGTCAAACCAAACAAAAACCCTTCTCAAATAGATACACCCCAGACGATGATTGCCCACACGTAATGGTCATCATTCGGGAGAAGGATGTTGATGATAGACCCTCCATCACTGCAGTCCACCAAGACTTTTCCCTTGACAATTGAAGCAGCACTCCTTTCATTAGTTGACGAGGGTTAAAAGGGAAGAAACTCTCTCTACCTTGTAGATAGCAATAACTGCTTACTTTTTCTGAACAGTATTAGCAGTTACTTTTGTCATTACAGGATAACACTTTGTGTGATTGAACAGTGTTATATACTGAGTGAAAGCATATTTTGTTTCAGGACTCTGAATTTAGATGTGTCTGTACTTGCTGATGAGGTGCCTATTCTCCACAAGAACTGTAACTTTGATGTAAAGTTGGACTCAGACTTGATGGAAATACAAGAGGACTATGAGATACCTCAGGAGATCAAAGAATTGGTCGAAGAAAAACCCAAGAAAAATCATGATCAACACCTCTCTTAAACCTTGGAACCTTAGAAAACCTCAAACAAATCCAAATTAGTACAGACCTCACTCTAAACCAAAGGAATGACATGGTTACTCTATTGACCCTATTCTAGGATGTGTTTTCATGGTCTCACTAAGACATGGTCGGTTTATACACGGACATTATCATTCATCGCCTTCCCATCAAAGGGGGATTCAAGCCACTCAGGCAGAAGCTCAGGCGATTAAAACCTGAGTGGAAGTTAAAAGTTAAAGAAGAAATTGTGAAACAATTTCAAGCCAGCATCATTATGATGTTAACAGAAGTTGAATGGCTATCCAACATAGTCCCCGTGCCGAAATCGGGAAGGGAGGTGCGAGTTTGTGTGGATTACAGAGATTTAAATAAAGCTTGCCTCAAAGATAGCTTTCACGTGTCATTCATCCACATACTTATTGACAATACAGCTCGATACGACATGTACTCCTTTGCTGATTACTCCGCGGGGTACCATCAAATCATGGTTGCTGAAGGTGATCATGAGAAAACTTCATTCATCACGCCTTGGGGAGCCCTTTGCTACATACGATTATCATTCGGCCTCATCAATGCCGGAGCTACCTATCTGTGAGCCATATAGCTCTTTTCCACGATCTAATAGAAAAAAAAAAAGAAAAAAGAAAATAAAAAGAGAAAAAAGAAAAAGAAAAAATCTCTTCAAAAGGTTCTACAGTTGCTGCCTTACCATCGACATGTTCTACAGATGGCTTCGGAGTTTGAAGAAAAATCCTTCCTCCACATTCCTCGGAATATGAATGATTTTGCAATTGCTCTAGTTACTTGGGACTCCTTGATCAATATACATGATAAGGAAGACATGCTAACCGTCACATTTGCCCAATAAAAGGCTCCAGCCTATGGGAATTACATTGGAGAAGTATCGGATGAGTTACCTCCCATCCAACACCGTTGGTATCAATATATCAATGAGCACTCACAAGATAAATCTACACCCGCTGAGGCGAGCCTGACTGAGAAAAGATGGATCTATCGACTTGCTATAAAATTCTACCTGATCGGAGATGCAATATACAAAAAAGATGTAGGATTAGGTCTCCTCAGATGTCTGGACCAAGACCAAGCTCATAGACTCATGGATGAGATCCATGGTGTAGTATGTGGCCCAGACATGAGCGGCCCTCTACTTGTAAAGAAGATCCTATAACAGAAAAGTCCAACTACGACAATTCAAACAAAATGACTTGGTTTTGAAGAAGATCATTGACAACCAAGCTTAGTCTAAAGGAAAATTCGCTCCAAATTGGGAAGGCTCGTTTATTGTCAATGAGGTATTGATAGGAGGCACTTTTAGATTATAGGAAATGGACGGCGATGAATTTTCACAGATTATCATATCGAACACCGTGAAACGTTACTATGTCTAAGGTTACCATTAAGCGAACATCCAGGTTTTTGATCATCAGATCACCAGCCATTCTGGTTCTTTAACCCTTTACTACATACAACTCCTTTCCACGCTTTTCCCATCAGGGAAACATCCTTTCAAGCCATCAGCCTGGCTTCACTACGATCATACCACTTAGGTCATCTCACCACGAATTGAACCTCTTACGTTTGCAGTTTGGCTACCCATACATGGGATAAAACTTTTCACACCTTCAGTTTATCCTCAACCTAGGATCAAACTTTCTCTTCCCCACAGTCTGACCTACTTATGGGATCACATTTTTCAACTCGCCCTGTAGGTGAACTACGTCGACCTGATCTCCCCAATACACGGGAGTATGTAGGCAGCCATGTTATATGGTCTGGTCTCACCACAGAAAAAAAAACATACTCCTATCTATAACAACATACAAAAACAAGTCCCAAGACACAAAAGATGGTAGGGAATACACACAGATCGACGATCTATTCTGAAAATCCTGAGACATCTCACTGTCCATCCATCAAGGAGGAGTTTAGAATACATCCAGATCACAAAGTCCTAGAGGAACAAGCGACTATCAAGCAAGTAGCAAGGTACAACTAAAAGGGAAGTGAATCAACATATATTTCCCTACCATATATAATATTGTTTGATATATACAATGTGTACTGTACATGACAAAATGACTAAGCTAGTCTGTGTAGAAAAATACAAGCCCATCTACAAATCAGTGTATATGTGGGCTATCAAGTCTAACATGAATTCCCTCTCAGAAGAAGGAGGTAACACTGTGATCTCCTACCCAAGGGTTTCTACACGAGCCAACAGATCCACTGCCAACTACATGCGATATCTCGGGCAGATATAGTGCTATCCCGCTCAGCAACAACGATATCCCTATGAGTTAGAGCATCATCTCTCTAACAAAGCAACATCTTTACCAGAAAGAGCTGTTAACATCAAAGCCCACATCCACTACCTGTTCACCAGATGGTATATATATAAAAGCCTCTTACGATCTCGGTGTCTTATCAGCTCATCTATCAAAGCAACTGTCCCAGACAACAAGCGAGGCTGGGGCAATTTCAAAATTAGCGACAACTAGATATTGGATCCCTTACAACAAGATTGGGAGCAATCTCGGAAGCAGCGACAACTCAACAATGGGCATTTATCAATCAACCTAAAGTGGAAAATGCACCAGTCAGTGCCATCAACATGGTCCATCAGCATCTCAATGGCGATTCAGATATTATTCATTCGCGACTTCATCAACGAAGAGAGTTTATTATATGAACCCTTGGCATCAACATGCGAAAGGACTGGGGCATTTTTCTAATTACAAGAAATGGAAGGAGTTTAAGGCGAGATCAAGCTTCTCATAAAAAAGAAAGGGGTGAACTCCTGAAAGAAATCATAGCGACATAAGCGTGCCCCTAAGAAAGAAGGGGAAACTTTTCAAAAACGTTCTTAACTCAGAAGAAGAAGGTCCACAACGAAAGGTCTAGCAAATAAAATCTACACCATCAACATGAGTTAAGTCCTCACAAGCTGAGGCCTCTACACCGACGTTCAAATCTGGGCAGCGAAAGAATGAGTTACACCCTCCAGGGATTTCAGCGACATTCAAGTCATTAGTTCAGCCGGGTTGTGAATCAAATGCTTAAGGAAATGGGGCACAAGCACCCAACAGTGATCTAGTGTAACATCAGGTGAAGTCTAGTGAAGTAATCCGTGGAATATTACTTCAGTGAAGGTATCGAAAGATCTGGTATTCTAAACCATTGCCATCAATACAGCGCGACATCAACACAGTTCAACGATGAAAGCTTTGTATACTACCGTTCGTGTGGGAACTGGAAAAGTTTGGCGATCAGCAGGATAGTCACTGTTGCAACTACCAGCGAATACATCGGGAGGGTCTGGTGATTTCAGAACGTCATCCCCATCAGAGATGTGGAAAACATCTCAACTTATCTTCATCAAACAAGCATCATCGATTAAATGCCAAACCATTGGAATCAACACCAGCATAGGCATCAGCAATGATCGGTAAAGGTAAAGCAATTTACGAATACATTTTAACATTCATCATAATATTCATTACATTGCGATTTGCAATATGCGATTTGCGATGAGATATGCGAAATACGATATGCGAAATGCGATGTGCGAGTTGCGAAGTGCGATTTGGCCAAATGCGAAAAATGATGTGCAATGTGCGATGTGCGAAATGCGATGTACGATTTACAAACTGCGATTTGCGAAAACATTGTCACATTCATCATAAACATTCACTATATTAAGATTTACATCATTGAAAATACCTTGTCATGTTTCAAGTGTCTACTAAATCTTTATCATGTCCATTCCATAGCATTGCATGAACAGGCATCTGTAGACACTCGAAATATTCATCTATTGTTACTAACATTGCAGGAGGACAGATTCATCTTTTAAGAGGAAACCCTGAAAGACAATCCAAATCTATATCAGATACTACTAGAAGTTCATCATTAAACCCCGGATCACAATCTGGGAGTAAC
Organism: Panax japonicus; assembly: GCA_020205505.1. Classification (NCBI taxonomy): domain Eukaryota; kingdom Viridiplantae; phylum Streptophyta; class Magnoliopsida; order Apiales; family Araliaceae; genus Panax; species Panax japonicus. Next base: position 45,783,579 of record CM035100.1, read on the forward strand.
CAAATCTAACCTCAGAGATAACCCCGAGGCCTGCAGATACAATACCGGACCACACATCGGAGAAGACCGATTAATCTCGGAGATGACCCCAAGGTATCCAGTCTCACTCCCAACCATGGGAATAGGTCAAGCCAACCTCAGAGATGACCCTGAGGATAGTCAAAGTCAACAGCAAGCCAACCTCAGACATAACCCTGAGAAACGACTGCTACAACTGTGCGAAAACCGAAGATAACCCCGGGAGGGGCAAAATAGTCATTTTGCCAACTCAACTTCACTTCAAATAAAATACACTCATTTTTACTCAAAATACATCAAAGGGAGTCTCACAAGAGTGATATCCTAACTCCATAGCACAAACTACGCAAAATGGCTCAACGGACTACCTGACAGAAACCCAGGAATGCCATTTCGATCATGGACCCATCTTCCTAGAATAAAAAAAAGGGCAAATCATATATCATCGTGTAGCTCTCGTAAAGAGCTTTCCAGAATGGTATGGCACGCTTCCATCGGACTCTCGGATTGAATGTTATGAGCGACCGAGCGAACAACGCGTATGTACTTCGATACGACGGGACCCACACTGCCCGGGGCACCCCGGGCAGCCGCAGGTACACCTACTACTAGGTGTCATAGGTAGTCCTGCAGCTCCCCCTCTATAAATATGGGGCTTGGGGTGATGATTTTCTAAGAGAAAAAGACGGGGAAATCCTGCACAATTCGATCTGCACTCGCCCATACAGTGAATTTTCCCACTTTTAAACACCTGTGAGCTCATATATAGCCTCTTTTGTACCCACAAAAGCCTGTGTTTACCCACTCTAAAGATTTAGAATCCTTCTTTATCAGTTAGCTATAAGCCTTCTCACACACTTTAGAGTCTTTCTCTTCATCTTTGCACACACCCTTCTACACGTTGAGAGTCGTGTTGCTTGCTTTTGCCCGGACTTCGGTCCATGGTTTCATATCAGCCTGTATATATATATATATATATATATATATATATATATATATATATATATATATATATATATTGACTAACATTATTGAGTTATGCGTCGATTGAGCCTAGACTTCGGTCTGGAGCGTTTACTCGCTTATATATATATATATATATATATATATATATATATATATATATATATATATATATATATATCAACAGTGTGTCAGACTTTGTTCGATGAGCCTAAACTTCGGTCTGGTGCGTTTACTCGCTTATATATATATATATATATATATATATATATATATATATATATATATATATATATATATATATATATATATATATATATATATATATACAACTAGGATCCTATCAGGGATCCCAGATTTTACTAAAAGACGGACTTTTTTTTTTGCTTTTTTTTAAAACAACTAAAAAAAATTTAATATTTTATGGAACTGAAATTTTTCCATAATATAATGTTTTGGGCATGATTTGGATACCTATACCAAAAAATGTATGTATAGTCTGCACAGACTGTACATACATGTTTTGTTATACGTATCCAAATCACACCCAAAACACTGTATTATGTAAAAATTCAAGTTCCATAATTTTTTTTTATTTTTTTTAGTTGTTTTTAAAAAAGCCAAAAAAAATTAAGGTCCGAATTTTGTTAAAATGTGGGAGTCCGGACCTGATCTGGACTATATATATATATATGAACTGTGGTCGAACTCTGTTCGATAAGCTTGGATTTTACATCCGGTGCGTTTATTGTTTATATATATATATAAATATATATATACATACATATTTTGTCCCACCTGGAGTTTGCTTCGTGATGGTTGATCGCTTTTATAGCTTTTTTTACATTCTGTCCCGTCTAGAGTTTCCTCCGTGGTGGTTGACCATATTTACAGCTTTGTTTACATTTTGTCCCACCTGGAGTTTCCTATGTGGTGGTTGATAACTTTTAACAACTTTATTTACATTTTTGATCCCCCATGGAGGTGCTTTGTGGTTGGTGATCTTGTCTGTATATATATATATATATATATATATATATATATATATATATATATATATATATATATATTTACAGCTTTTATATATATACCTGCTTACTGCTTTCATATAAACTGCAGTATCTTGTCAGCCTAGGAATCATGTGATCACAGATTTATCCCATTGAATCTAGATTCGATTCCCGTGATGGACATTTTCAGCTGTAAGCAGCTTGTAAATTATTCTGCGGTGTCTGAATTTCCTCAGATGGTTTCCATACCCACGAGGAAGTCGGCATTATCTTTGTATATTATTTTCGTACGAATGCCACGCATCCGTCAAATAAAAATCAATTCAACCACTCACTTAATAAAAATGGGATTGTAAAATATCTCAATTCCTATTGAGCATTAGGGTTTGAAAAACCTCTTTTATAAAATATCATTGTCATATCTTGATAAAAACTAAATTTTTACATAAATTCAAACCCTGTGTATATACGCCCACACATACACACACACACTCAGATAATAGTTTCTTGAAAAGAGGCGGTCACCGTGGTAACACGGATGCCGGGGGGTGCCTAACACCTTCCCCCCACATAATTAAGTCCCCGGACCCTAAACGAATCTCGGTTTCACCGACCCGTATAGCAGTGTCACATCACTGGGTCAATGTGCAAACCTTTTCTCGGTTGTGTTGGTACAACCATTTAAAAACCAACTGGCGACTCTTAACAGTCCCATCGTCGACATTATACATGTCGGACCTTTTTCACTTGTTTTTTCAAACAAATCTAACCTAAAATGAGAACACCAAAGAACAAGTAACGGAAAGGGACATCCAAAAATCTCGTCGTCGACATAGTGCAAGTTTCCTTCGGCTTTATATCCGATATTCCGAACAGAAGTACTATCATTTTGAGGCAGGGGATGTTATTTTCTTTGTAAATGATATTATTTCTTTCAATATCATTATGCCAAAATATTGGTCTGAACTTTTTATCAAATTTGAAATTTTTTGTGTCAGGGTTACTATTCACATATACGGCACTATTCATATATATGGCACTATTCACGAATACAACACTATTCACCGAAAAATGAAATTTTCTTCTGTTTATCCAAGCTATCTATTATGGTTACTATCTTTGATTGTATCCATGTTTTGATCTTTTATTTTTGAATTCTGCTTCAAAATTGGTTATTATGGAGTATTATTGAAGTTGGATAAAACTGTAATATGAATCCCTAATATTTGTTCTTTTATCTCACTGGATTCGTTTTCTTTAAGATATTTTTCATTATCCTCAGTCCTAAATGATGATATAACTGAATATCTTAGGCCTGTAGTGCAAAGATGAATGATTACCTAATGAATATCTTTGGCCCGTAGTGCAAAGATGAACATGTGTTGAGATGAACATGACCAACTGGTGATACAAATGAATAACTTTGGCCTGTAGTGCAAAGATGAATATTTGATTCAAGATATATATTGATTGATGTTACAGGGATAAAATATTGACGATGAACTTTTAAATCTTAGAAGATAGTAGAATTCTTTCTCTACTTGACTCTTCTAATGGATTGTTGTTTTCGCTGCAGTTGTTGATCTAAAACTTGTTGTCTATTATATTTTATCAGTTTATTCCCTGTTGAAGACTAATGATAATTTGTTGTGTATTATCTTAGTCATAATATTCTTTTCTGGGCTAGTTGAGCTCACCCTTTTCCTTTTTGTTTCATTGTTCTTCCCAAGAGGAGAGAATTTAGCAGGAACTAGCCGTGGTATGGAGTGATGATTCAAGATAGTTGTTTTAGTAGTCCTCACTCTTTTGTAAAATAGTGTATCAATAATTATATTGAGGACTCCTTTTGAATTTGTATACTCTCTATTAGACAATAGTTGTATTCAAACTCACATTATATGTGTTGTCGTATCTTGCACGACAATTGTATTACTGAAGTTGTATTTGTTTCTATACGATGTGTTTGGCGACTCAGAATAGGTGATGTATACCTATTTTGAGGGCATCACAGTTGGTATCAGAGCTTAGGGATATGATCCCTAGCTGAGATGTGAGACAAGAACTAGGAGGGGAGAGACGGGTAATTCCTTCGCTAGTATGACATGACTAAGTTTATTTGATATTTATATGGTCGGTCAGAGTATAGGGATAATATGTGACATGTTAATTAACCCTTGTTTTGTGGAAGTATTTGAGAATGACAGCTGGAAATATTAACAATGAAGTGAATCAGACCGTGGAGACACCTTTAATCACCACCCAGGGGAACGTGCAACAGGAACGCAATATTCCTCCTGTAAACAACACTACAGAACAAATGATGAATGGTGGGATGTTAAAAAGCTTTTTGCAGTTCATGCAAAACCAGACGAGGGAGACCCATGCACAGAATACGGGTGGAAATAATGGCAATGCGCGACTTGTCATATCCAAGCAATTCAAGGAGTTGGGACCACCAGAATTTATTGGAAAGCCAGATCCGATCAAGGCGGAAATGTGGGTCAAGCAAATTACCAAGATATTCGATGTCTTGGGATGCATGAAGGAACAGAAGGTTCCATTTGCCACCTTTATGTTCCGCGGTGAGGCAAACTACTGGTGGGAGTCTATGAAGCGTACCCAGCCTGCCGCACTCAACATGTCTTGGGAAACATTTCAGAAACTGTTTAATGACAAGTACTTTCCTGAAAGTATTAATCATATGAAGGAGGTGGAGTTTATCAGACTAGAACAAAACAAAATGACGGTGTCCCAGTATGAACGAATGACGAGGATGTTTCTGAGAGGTCTAAAGCCCGAGATTCAGCAATATCTTATATCTCATAAATTTTCTTTATATTCATATGTTGTAAACAGGACTCAATTATTAGAGCGAGATAATGAGTATGTGAAATAGAGGGACCACAACCAGGGTCATACCGGTGGCGGCAGCCATCAGAGTAATGAAAACTAGCAGGGAGGAAAGCATTCGGACAAAAACGGTAACCACTCAAGCAGTAATCGTGGCCGTGATAATAGAAGGAGCGAGTCGGGAAGAGATTTCAAGAAGAGAAGGTACAACAATGATAACGTGAAGGCATCAACATAAACATCAACTATTTTTAGGGGAGGAGAACGAGCACCAGTCGTTTGTTACAAATGCGGGAAAGAGGGACACATTAACCCAAACTGCCCACAACAATTCAAGGTGTGTTATAACTATGGAAAGGAAGGTCATATAGCTAGAGATTGTCTAGTTGTGATACCAAGTTCAACGGGGATGGTCACTCCAAAGGCTGTCCCGGACAAGTTAAAGTCGGTGGTTCCTGGAATGGCGTTTGTCGTGACTGCACAAAACGTAATGAACCCAAACGAGGTGATCATGGGTAAGCTAATCATAAACTCTTGCAAAGTTTATACGTTATTAGATACCAGTTCTACCCATTCATTTATCTCTCCTTCTTGTGCTCAACGTTTAAACTTGACTCTAGAGAAATTAGACCTTGACTTATCTATTGAGACTCTGTTAGGAGAAACTTTCATTACATCTACTGTTTATAAAATCTTGCTTGATTCAAGTTGGTACCATCACATTACCTGCCGATCTTATTTCGTTGAAAATTCTTGCATTTAATGTGATTTTTGGGATTGATTGGTTAACCACTCATCATGCTAAAATTGATTGTTTTTGTAAGGTTGTTAGTTTTCATATTCCTAACCAACCTATTATGCGAATTCAAACAACCAAACCATTAAAGTCAATCACTGTCATATCAAACCATAAAGCTATTCGTTTATTGAAAAATGGATGTCAATCTTTCTTAGCCCATGTCACGGACTTGAACAAAAACATTTCAGATTTGAATAATATTTCTGTTCACTACTAGAAATTCGACATATAGCGACGAGCTATAGCGACGGTCAGCACGGAACCCTCGCTATAGGGTTTATATAGCGACGGTCATCTTCTGACCGTCGGTATTGATGTTTTTTTAAGAATAAACCCTCCCATTTTCAATATAATCATTTCAGTACGTTTTCCCCCAAATCATCTTCCTCCTCTCAAGTCCTCTCCCTCCTCTCTCGTTACTCTTCCTCTACCACTCGCTCTCCTCTCTAACCCAAATAAAATTAGAAGCTTTGTATGCCCCGGACTCATGTCCTGTCGGACTGAGTTCGGACCTTCACAACCGTTCAAGGGAGCAAAAATCACTGGATCCCTTCATATTACTATCCAGACCGGAGTTTTGATTGAAACCCTGATGGCCCTCGACGCGGAGGTGAGATGGTGCCCGTGACAGCGCCGCCGTTGTCGCCTGGAAAGGGGAGACCCTTCAGTGTATGATACCTTATCTCTTTAATAGCATTTATATGATACCTTATCTCTAGGGTTTTGCTTAGAAGAAATTTGATAATTAAATGATGATTATCTGTGCTCGTTTTTGTATTTTTGAAGATCTATTTGTGTTTTGTTATCTCAATTATTCGACATTCAGTTGACATATTGTAACTCTGTAAGTATTTTCTTGACCCGCCCATTGTGTAACATTTCCTTCTGAAATTGTTTTCCATTGTTCAAGTTTGTATCTTTGATGAATTTGATCAATTCTAAAATTATTAATGTTTTTGTGGCATCCATTATTGGCCATAACACTATCTGTTATGCTGATTTAGCCAATTGCCTGTGCTGATGGCAGATACACTGCAGTAACTATGGAACAAATTGAATTGTAATATTGGATTTCAGCATTATAAGGGTAAAAATTTAGTCCTTTTGCTTTCTGTATCTTCATAAAAAGTTGTTGTGGCAATAATTAGCGTCAACTGGAACTTTTTTTGTTGCCTTTACTTGTACTCCCTCAGTCCCTCCTTTCCACAAAAAGAGTCTCATGTCTCAATTTAGTACTATGGTATTATAGTTAAATTATGATGGCAAACCCAAGGCTATAGTTGATTATGTTGAGGAACATTTGAAAATGACCAGTTTTTGGATTATTAGTGTAGTTATCATAAAAATACATTTTTTTTATAGTAGACTTGGTTTCTCTATTATATTTGAGAATGCTCAACGATTAATTTTGTATACTGAAATCTTCAGTTGCAATCAGGTTGCATTTGATGATTTACATCGGACCTTATAATCTAGTTTCTCTGACATTCAATATTTTCCCTCTTTTGTTGAATGTGAGCAAAAGTGTATGTACCTTTTATGAATGTCAATATCTAATATAGAAAATCTTGGTTTAATTTGTGATGCACTATTCATATGATTTAATCTTCACGTGGTAAAATTTGAATTTTAAAAAGATATATTGCCATGTTATTTGTCATGTACGTTTATATAGAATAATGTGTTGGCATCATAAACAAGATATGCTGAAAGTGTTTGATGGACTAAGTTATAACTGTGATAATTCCCTCTTAATAATCTGAGTTGTCTGCGACTGTCTTAAATGGATCAACATAGTTCAGGTAAATTATATACATTTTCTGTAGATAATTTTTTATAAAGTATTTGCATGCTACTGAATAATCATCATTAGTATATATATATAGTATGTTCTTTAGCTTTTTTGTTGCCTCTTGCCCCCTGATTTACAGATGGTATACAGTAATAATACTAAAAAGCGCAATGGGTGGTTGTGAGATCAGGTTTCTTCTTTTCTAACTATTGAAATGTACTTTTAGTTTTTGTTTTCTAGCTTTTAGAAAGAAATAAGGAGGATGGCGTTGTATCCAGATTTTATATTACAACTCAGTAAGTTTGTCGGGTGATTCTCTCTGTATGCTTGTGTGGTTCATATTTCATAACTTAAGGATATTGTTTTGCTATTGAAATGATAGTATAGTTTGTCAATTCATGGGAAACCTTATACCTGTTTGTGTCTTTTAATCTCTACTTTTTTTGTGATAGTTTTGATAAGCCAAGGGGCACGCTCCACTAACTATAAGTTGGACTGAAATAATAAGTCATCCTAGCCTTTTGAGCATGTATTATTGGGGATGGATAACAAAGGCCAGAGACTCATTTCACGTCTATGCAGGTACGTGTCTCTAATCTTATATACAGTGAAGATTATTGACCAGAATGTCAAATTATTATTATATATATATATATATATATATATATATATTATTTGTAGTATGTAAAATGTGAGATAATGTGGTACTCATTATTCTTTCTAGTCTTAATTAATTGGAAAATAATAATCTTTCTTTGTGTTATGTGTGATATAAATAGAAATACGATAGAAACTACTTTATTGTATGAGATTGTATTATCAACTATCTTCCTAATTCTGCAAAGACACACTTCAAGATTATTTTACGTGATGTGCTTTAAAGAATATAAATGCACGCAAAAGCATAGGCAGCCGAACGCACATGCATGTATAATATACATTAAAAAAAATTCTTAATAACGTATATATATGTATATGTATATGTATATATATACATATACAATCATCAGTGTTGGCACTGCTTCTCTGATTGGTTTCTAGTTCAGTTCCGTGGTGGTAATTTTGGGGTATAGTTCTCTCTCAGCGAGTAGAGGTTTGAGTAAGTTGAAAATTAATCTTAATTTTATTTGGAAATTAATCTTGATTTTATTTGTACAGTACTGTTTATTCATTCTGGACATTTTTATTTTCAAGTCTTGTGATTATTCTCCTCACTTTTGTATCAAGATGATACATGAGACATCTAGTACCGGATACTATCACTTATATATGGGAAAACAGAGTATGTGTTTTGGACATAAACAAGTAAGTTTGTGTGTGTGTGTTCTATTGTTTTATGTGATTTCATTAATATATTTTCAGTCAGTTCATCCTGAAGAATACAAAATAATAGAGGTAACGACTGAAATTTTCTCTTGCATGAATGTTTTAAAATTTAGTACAAACTGTCACGGATAGATAAAACATTCTGCAAGAATTTCCCATGAATAGTTTAAATACTTTTTAATCTTGATTGTTGCTTATTATTTGAACGGTCCAAAATGATTAATTAGACTTAAAATATTCTGACAGAGTTTAATATTATGCAATGTTGCAGAGTTTCTGGTTTACCTTTTGCTAGGAAATGATAACTAATGAATTGAATCAATAATGATAACCAAAAAAGGCTACGTGAAAAACAATACTGTTTTTGGTTTACCTTTTTGCTAGGAAATGATAGTTGTTAAATAATTTGAATTCTCAAGTTTAGGTGTATCAGACAAATAATGTTTATCATGGTTGTTCTACACTACTGATGGTTTACCTTTCAGAGGAGAATGGCAGTAAGCAATTTATTATCTTTTCTAAGGGGTTACCTTTGATTTCCTTACTCATGTCTCATTTTTATTAATAATCTATTTCGCTAATTGTTGAGTGGGATGCTTCTTCTCCTTGCTCATGTCTCATGTCTCAGTTTCTGGTACAAGTGAACTGGAGAATGCCAAGCTCGAGGATCAAGAAGCAGGAAAGACTGAACTTATCAAGAAGTAGGAAAGACTGATCCAAGGATTGGAGGAAGGAATTACAGGAACAATTGGAAAAGTACAAAACCGAGTTAGAGAGGGTATAATTAATGTAATCGATATCTTTTGTATTAATTGTAATGTTGTAATGTGAATGATTTTAAATGATGTATATAATATTTTTATATTTTATTTTATATTATATTTGTGTTTGTTGAATAAATTTGCATTATTAATTAATTTTTTTTAAATATAAAAAGACTATAGCGACGGTCATCGACCATAGCTATAGTGTTCTATAAAGCACAGGCCTATAGCGACGGTCGCTGAGCGTCGTTATAGACATCTAAACATGATTTTGGCATGACATATAGCGACGGTCGCCGATCGTCGCTATAGGCCAAAAGACCGTCGCTATAGGTTTTAGCGACGGATTCTATAGCGACGGTCGCCGACCGTCGCTATAGCCTATAGCGACGGTCTTTTGGCCTTTAGCGACGGTCGGCGACCGTAGCTATAGGTCGATTTTCTAGTAGTGGTTGTTAGTGAATTTCCTGACGTATTTCCTGAAGAACTTCTCGGTCTATCCCCAGAACGTGAAGTTGAATTCTTTATTGACCTTGAACCTGGTACAAATCCCATTTCTAAAACCCCATATCGAATGGTTCCTATTGAACTTCAGGAGTTAAAGGTCCAACTACAGGAGTTGTTGGACATCGGTTTCATTCGTCCTAGTACATCTCCTTCGGGTTTTCCTGTGTTATTTGTAAAGAAGAAAAACGAGAGTATGCAACTTTGTATTGACTACTGAGAATTGAACCATGTCACTATCAAGAATAGGTATCCGCTACCTCGCATTGATGACATGTTTGACCTGTTGCAAGGAGCATAAATCTTTTAAAAGATCGATCTTCGTTCTGGATATCATCAGCTGAAGATTAAAACAGAGGATATTCCAAAGACAGCCTTCAGAACTCGGTACGGGCATTATGAATTCTTAGCCATGTCTTTTGAATTGACTAATGCTCCTATTGCTTTAATGGATATGATGAACCGTGTGTTCAAAGAATATTTGAATCAGTTTGTTGTTGTATTGATGACATCCTCATCTATTCCAAAAGCCGTGAAGATCATGAGCGTCATTTGAAGCTGGTACTACAAAGGCTTCGTGATAACAAGTTATATGTCAAGCTGAAGAAATGCGAGTTCTGGCTTGAGAAAGTAGCATTCCTTGGGCACGTGGTGTCAAAACATGGAGTATCTGTCGACCCGAAAAAGATTGAAGCCATATAAAGTTGGGAGCAATCGAAGTACGTAGCTTTCTGGGCTTAGCTGGTTACTATCGGAGATTCGTGGAAGGATTTTCTCGAATCGCTACTCCGTTAACTCAGCTAACTCGTAAAGATATAAAATTCGGTTGGAACGAGGATTGTGAGAAGAGTTTTCAAGAACTCAAGAGAAAACTCATTTCAGCACCTGTTCTAACAATACCATCTGGTTCGGATGGATTTATTATCTACAACGATGCTTCAGGCTAAGGGTTAGGATGTGTTCTCATGCAACATGGGAAAGTCATAGCCTATGCCTTGCGATAACTCAAAGAATATGAGAGGAATTATCCTACTCTTGATTTGGAGTTGGCAGTAGTCATTTTCGCGTTGAAGATCTGGAGACACTACCTGTATGGGGAGAAAGTGGAGATCTATATAGATCATAAAAGCCTCAAATATTTCTTCACCAAATGGAACTGAATATGCGGCAACGACGTTGGCTCGAGCTGTTGAAAGATTATGATCATACCATCCAATATCATCCTGGAGAAGCAAACGTAGCAGCTGACACATTGAGTAGAAGATCATATGCGGGTACGAGTGCAATGTTGTTAACACAAAGGTCAAATTTGTATGATTTGCAAAGGATGGAGATAGTGGTAAAGGCTCTAAGTACTCACGTGATGATATCAAATATACGAGTAGAACCGACTTTAATCGATAAAGTTAAAGCTGCTCAAGCTACGGATATGGAACTGATGCGTATGAAGAAGAAAGTGCAAGAAGGTGTTATTCTAGAAACAAGAATCAATGAAGAAGGAATAATTCGAGTTAACTCCAGACTTTGTGTTCCTAATGATTCTAACTTGAAGCATAGAATCATGATGGAGGCACACAACACACCGTTTGCAATCCATCCTGGGAGTACCAAAATGTATCATAATCTTCGACATACATTTTGGTGGAACAATATGAAGAGAGAGATCACGGAGTTTATCTCGAGGTGTTTAACTTGTCAACGTGTAAAGGCGGAACATCAAGTTCCAAAGGGTCCATTGCAACCACTTGAGATTCCGAAATGGAAGTGGGAACACATTACTATGGATTTCGTTACGGATCTTCCAAAGGTTTCTCAAGGCATAGATTCGATTTCGGTTATTGTTGATAGATTAACCAAGTCTACCCATTTCATGCCTATACGGGAGACTTGTTCCCTTGAACGTCTTACTAGTATGTACATGAATGAGATTGTGAGATTGCATGGGATGCCAGTATCCATAGTTTCGGATCATGACCCAAGATTCACTTCACGATTTTGGGTTAGCTTGCAAAAATCTATGGGCTCATATTTACGATTAAGTTCGGCATACCATCCCCAAACGGACGGGAAATCAGAGAGGACTATTCAAACTCTTGAAGATCTATTAAGACTTATGTGTCCTAGATTTCAAAAGGAGTTGGGATAAGTACCTACCATTGGTGGAATTCTCCTACAACAATAGTTATCAGGCAAGTATATGTATGGCTCCATTTGAAGCATTGTATAGAAGAAAGTGTCGCTCTCCAGTATGTTGGGATGAGGTCAGAGAAGCAACATTATTGGGACCAAAATTGGTACGCATAACTACAGAAAAGATCCAAACGATTCGACAACGTATACAAATGGTACAGGATCGACAAAAGAGTTATGCGGATCTTCATCGAAAAGACGTGGAATTTAATATTGGGGATCATGTATTGTTACGTGTTGCACCATGGAAGGGAGTTACAAGATTTGGGAAGAGAGGAAAGCTCAATCCACGATTTGTTGGTCCATTTGAGATTCTTGACCGAATAGGAAATGTGGCCTATAGACTCGCATTACCTCCAAGCATGTCTCGTGTTCATAATGTTTTTCACATATCTATGCTTCGTAAATATGTGAAAGACCCGAACCACATTATTGAGTTAGAACCAGACGAGATAGCCAAAGATTTAACGTACGAGGAGGTACCTGTTAAGATCTTGGATAGGAAAGAGCATGTCATATGCCTGAAGGTTATACCACAAGTTAAGGTTTTGTGGAGAAATCATGCTATTGAAGAAATGACCTGGGAGTTTGAATCAGAAATGAAAGCAAGATATCCTCATCTTTTTGAAACACCAGGTACGTACGTCAATTTCGAGGATGAAATTTCATAAGGAGGGGAGGTTGTAAGACCCCAACTTATTATAAATAAAATCGAATTTCCTCTATTTATTATTGTGAATAATAAGGTGATAATTTGATATAATACTTTGGTTATGGGTGAAATGTGAAAATTTTGTAAAATAAGCAAGTGGTTATAAAATATTTATTTTATCGGGGAATATTCGTTTAGTCGTGGAATATTCTTTCTGTCGGGGAATATTCGTACGACGGCGCAACCATTTGTGGGCCCCATAACGAAATAACTGTCGGATGAAGAAAACGACAAAGTTTGAGTTTTATAAATAACGGCGTAATTGTTACTGTTAACACTGTTAGAATACCCGGTGGTTAAAATACAGTAATATGCATGGTTGCACAGTAGCACACAGTTTTACACAATATTTTTGAATTATTGATTATTATGTAAGAAAGCACTACTCAATAATTGTTACAGTAATTACTGTTCAATATTTTATTTTATTGATTTAATAATTGCTGCGTTGATATTTTATATTATTGTTGTTTCAATAATTGTCACTGCACAGTATTTCCCATTATCAGATCAATAATTCATATTATTTGAATAATATTATTAAATAGTATTATTAACAATATCTAGAAAGTTCTGTCAAGGAGAGGTTTGGTCACCTAATTCTGCGTCAGTAATGAGAAATTTTTATCGGAAAGCCCCCTCTTTCCTGGGAACGGCCTGATTGTCATGATTGTGATTCTGTAATATTATTTGTGAATAATTAATTATTGATTTATATGATAAAAAATATTTATTTTATGTGGATATAAATGATGGATATATTTATTGTGGTTATAAATGAAGGAATTAATGCTAAGGTGTTTTATCAGTATTTTGTCAGAATGGAGGTATTAAAAATCATCCGTTTGTGGATTTTAGATATTTTCTGTTTGGAATTTGAAAAAACTCAAATCTAAAAAGTTGTGGATAATTCGATTTTATGTGGAATGGACATAAAATTTGTATTTTTCTGATAAGCGGGCTATTTTCTATGAATTACTGAAGTTTCGGAAAATAAATGATTTTTATTAATTTATTGGTGGGACCTACTTTTGGTAGGTGTTGAATACATGTGGTGTAAGACCCTGAATTTTATGAAATAAAAGTATTCAATTTTTCTATTTAGTAAATAGTTAAATTGATAAAAGGTTAAAGTTAAGGGTGATATATGAATTTTTTTCAAAATAAGCAAGTGACTATAAAATATTATTGTTGTCGGGGAATATTCGTTTGGTCATGGAATATTCTTTCCGTCGGGGAATATTCGTACGACGGCGCAACTATTTGTGGGTCCCATAAAGGATAACTGTCGGATGAAGAAAATGATAAAGTTTGAGTTTTTATAAATAACGGCGTAATTGTTATCGCTAACAGTGTTGGAATACCCGATGGGTAAAGTAAAGTAATACGCGTTATTGTACAATAGTACACGGTTTTACACAATATTTTTAAATTATTGATCCTTACATAAGAAGGCACTACTCAATAATTGTTACAGTAATTACTGTTCAATATTTTATTTTATTGATTCAATAATTGCTGCGTTGATATTTTATATTATTGTTGTTTCAATAATTATCACTGCACAATATTTCTCATTATCAGATCAATAATTAATATTATTTGAATAATATTATTAGATAACATTATTGGCAATGTCTAGAAAGTACTGTCAAGAGAGGTTTGGTCACCTAATTGCACGCCAGTAAGGAGAAATTCTTATTGGAAAGCCCCCTCTTTCCTAGGAACGGCCTGGTTGTCATAATTGTGATTCTGTAATATTATTTGTGAATAATTAATTATTAATTTATATGATAAGAAAATATTTATTTGATGTGGATATAAATGATTGATTTATTTATGTGGTTATAAATGAAAGAATTAATGTTGAGGTATTTTATCAGTATTTTTGTCGGAATGAAGGTAATAAAAATTAAACTAGTGTTTTTGAGATATATTGCGTGAGTTATAATTTTTAATCCAACCGTTGGATTGTTGTAATTTTTGGATATGTTATAATATATAGTTGAGTATATGTCCACAAATTTTGAACCGTTAAAATGAACATATGATTTGTTATGAATTTTAAGATATGACTGATTCGGAAATTAGGTTTATAAATGATTTTGGTTGAAAATTCTAGAATCAAGTGGGCCCCACTTGTGGTTGATGAAGAAATGTGCTGAATTTTATTTTAAATGTGGTGGGTGGGAATAGTAGCAGGTAAAGCCATCAGGTTACATGTCAAGTCTGCTAAAATTTTCCTATAAATAGAGGGCTAAGTTAGAATTAAAAATCACACCAGAAACATAAGCTTTCTCTTTCTCTCTCTAGATCATTTAGTGTATTTTGTGAGTATTTAGATACTTGGTGAGTTGATATTCATCAATGCAAGTTTTCTTCAGCGTCATATCCGATATCCAGTCAGAAGTGCTGCTCTTTTGAGGTAAGGGATAATAAGGGATAGTAAGGGATTTTAAGGGTTATTATGTTTTTCAGCTCGTACTTCTCCTGAACTTCAGAAAATTCAGGAAAAATTTGAAATGATATGTTGATGAGTTTATTGATTGTGTCCAAAAATGATGATTTTTGGATGTATAGATTAAGAATTATGAATTTTATGAGAAAAGACTATTTTAAAAGTAACCGCTTATAATTCCTTGTGGTTAACTCCAAAATTAATGAAATTTTTATTGGGTGTACATCTATATAATATCATTGTACTTTGTGAATTTCGGAATTTTTGGATAAAAGTACAATTTATGATAAATGTCTAAATATTCGGCGGTTTTGGCTATATGAAAAATTGTAAATGAATTTTTAAAATTCTAAGAAAAATATATGTTCAATATGGGACTATATTCTGCTAAATCCCAGAAAAGAAATATTTTTGGAACTGGTTTGGTATTTTTCATGAAAATGGATTAGTTATGAATAAATGAGTTAAATATGTTATGTGAAAGAAGAAAATTGGAAAATATGATTTTATGGCTTGAGAATCATATATGTGACAACCCGAGAAATTAGACAATTTATGAAAATCATAATTGATTGATTTAAGGTTCAATATTAGGACCAACACAGGAAATAAGTGTATGGAATTGGCAGTTATGTAATGAAATTCAAAGAATTTCAAAATTTTTTGACAAGACTTGAATTATGTGATAGACTGTAAGTGATAGTCTAGTAATGAGGTATAAGATTATGGTAAATTTAAAATTCTTTTGAAGAATTATCAGGGATAAGTATCGAAGTGAATACTAGTCGGTATATTTGGTTACATATGTGAACCATAATGATTTAAGATCAAGGATTGATCAGATAAGTTATAACTTTAGCAAACCGTAAAGTTATGTTAATCATATGTTTATTAAGTTAGAAAAATCTAACGAACTGTTACAAACCCTAACGATACGCTCAGAAACTTTATTATCAGTTTCGAGAATTTAAACCCTAATTTGGGAATCCTAAATGCAAAGTATTAAACCCTAAGGGTTAAAAAGTTGTGTGTAAGGAATATGAACATTAGGTGATGGTTTATAATTGTTTATTATATAAACAAACCAAAAGAAACTAGTATAACCCTAATTATATATATTAGGAATGAAGGATTTAATAACTTAAGGGTTATGGAAAAAGAGAATTGTGGTATTTAGAATACTTACTAATTCTAGGAGAATTATTTTATATATCTCAAATGATTAATTTTATAACTTAATTATAGCAAGTCTAATTGGGTTAAGGAAATAAGTGGGCATGAGTAAGGATTTGTGTTATAATTGAGGAAGTAAAAATCCTAATTAAATGAATTGGGTTGGATGAGAATTTAAGGTAGTGGATTATGTATATTTTATAGCCCAAGTGTTGGCCAAAGAAATTAGTTAGAGGCCAAGCAATACATTAATGGAATGACCCAAATATTTTTATTGTTAAGCCCAAAAGATTTATAAGTGATGGCCCAATTTTAGAGCCCAATTGAAGGAATGGCACTTTAGACATTTGGGATAATAGATATTTCATTTACAAGAAACCAAACTTGGAGCTTAAAAAGGCCACATGGCCGGCTATTTAGAGAAGGAAGAAAGGGGAGATGAATGTATTAATTGCTCACTTTAGTTGTTTACCAACTTCTACCAACTCCCCCATGTGTCCTCATTTGTTTAATCCAACACTTTGGCATTTCTTCCAAATAAAAACTTGGTGGTTTAAGGGAGAAAGAGCTAGTATTAGTGGGAGCAATTGAGAATCAAAGGCCATATGGCCGGATCATGCACAAGAGGAAAAAGGAGAGTGAGTTTGGATAATGATATAATCCACATCTAATAAAACTTTAGCTTATTTTTCTCTTTCATCTTTATTCCAAGTAACTAAGAACTAGAGATGAGAGAGTGAGAAGAGAGGCCATTCGGCAACCATGGAGGAGAGAAAGGGGAGTTTTAGGTGAGACATCCAAGCTCCGTGATCAAACTAAGAAGAAGGAGAAGAAGAAAAGCTAAGGTATAGCAAAAATGTCTACTTATGTAGTCTATTTCCTTTATGTTTTGATTTGAGTTTTGACAACTTGAAGTTGTGATCTTGAGGTTTAAAATCTTAGATCTACATGATTTAGAGTATTTTATGTGTGGATCTATCCATCTCGTGTGTTAGAAGTTAGATCAAAAACAAGAAAAGTGAAGCTAGGTTTTCAAAGTGTAGAAAATTCTAATTTTCTTAGTCTTGATGTTATTTAATCTTGTGGTTGATGCTTGTTTGATGAAATAAGAAACATTGTTTCTAAAACTCAAAAACCATGAATATATGTGTTTATGAGTGTTTCATGTTTAGATATAACCATATTGGGTGTTGATTTTGGTTGGAATCAAAGGAAGAGAAAAATGGAATTTTTCCGGAAAAGTTTGAACTTTTAAAGTGAGAGCTAGGTTTTGATTTTTCTTGAAATCTATGATGGATATTTATGATTTATGTTCTTGGGATACTAGATATATATGTTAAGGGTAAAATTGCTTTGGAATTACTTAATTAGGTTGAATATTGAACAAGTTATGGGATTTCTCCCAAACTACACAAGAGTAATAAAAACTGTTAGGAGGACAGTTTGTAACAGCCACTTCCTGGCTAAATTTCGGGAGTTTAACATGTCCAAATATGGATTGTGATAGATGAAAACTGTAGTTCAGAAAGATACGAACCCAAAAAATTGACGGATCATTAATCGGAGTTATAGATTTCATTTTATTTAAGTTTTGGTGAAGGACTCCAAAACTGCCAAATGATAAAAAGTTGCTGCCCAAAATTTTCCGGGGGCTGTTTCGGACATTTATTTAATGATAAAAATTCCAGGATTTTGGGAAATGAAAATATATGGTATTAGGTAGCTCGTGTCCAAAAATGAGATGATTCTGAGTTAAAACGATCAAGTTATGACCATTACAATTTTTGTGATTTTCTGACGGAAATCGCTATAAACGGAGTTCTACAACTCCGATTGCCAAGAAATTTAAAATGGAGTATCACGTTAACATATATAAGATCGTGTCAAAAGATGGCCATTACTGGAGTTAAGCACGAGGTAGCTAATTTCTTAAGCTACGCACTAGAAATGATTTTTGAAAAAAATACTAAAGGAAGTTAGAAAATTATGAAAAAAATAATTTTTGTGCATGAAATACATATATATGTGTTTGACCAAAGGATAGGAGAATAATACACTGATTTGGTATTTTCGTGATACGGATATAGAATACAGCTTGCTGTATTAGGTAAATTGTGATTCCAGTTTGCTGGATTGAAATACAGTTTGCTGAATTGAAAATTTGTTGAATCCATTTTACTGGATTGCAGTTTAGGTTGCTGGATTTGGAATACAGGTTGCTGAATTAAACATTTGGTTGCTAGATTTAGAATCCAGGTTGCTGGATTAGTATTTAACTTACTAGGTGTTAACGAATAACTTATGAAATGAAAAAGCGAGTGTTAAATCATATAAATGTGATTCTATGGCATGGTTAAGTGCTTAGGAAGAATTTAATTGAACTTAAACTCGAGTGTTGACCGACTAGACCGTCGGGATGTTAAAATTGTGTCAGTTTCAACTAAAACTTAATAGTCTAACTGATACTAAGTCTTATGTGAATTATAGACTGATATGGTTATGTGGTAATGTGTTTAGGTTATTATGTGGATATAAATATAACAATATTATATTGTGATGATATTATTCTAATATTGGAGATCTATATTACTAATATTAGGTCTTCGGGTAAAGCGTTATAAATTGTTTTGCGGTAATCAATGGTTCAGGCAAGTTTCTTTTACTTAACTCTAATAAGAGTAGTTTCTTCAAGCTTATGGTTAATCATTACTGATTGACATGAAATTTGTACTCTGTACATCTTGCATGTATAAGTCAGGTATGAAAGGTTGATCACCTTCATTACCAGTTGGTTCAGAAATTTTTGTTCATGTTTAAAACTTGTTCAGTCAAAAATTTGTTCGTGCTAGTTCTCAATTATATAGATGAATTATAGCAAGCTCATTATTCATACTCTTCAATCATGATATATCGTTATATTGTTGTATATAAACTTGTTGGGCAACTTTCATGCTCACCCTTGCTATATCATGATAAAACATTGCAGATAAGGCGAATGCGTTCGGATACAGGAAAAGGTTAAGGCCAAGTTCAGCTTGGGATATAAAGTGCGGCTATCTTGTAATAGTATAGTTTGATAAATGTGTTATATGTTAGAAAGTTTATGAATTGTGTATAAGTTAAGGTTACTCGATCTTGGAGAATAGTGTGTAATGTATTGTATAAACAATTTATATTTATATCTTCCGCAAATAGTTATAGAAATAGCGTACCGAGTCCGCTGCGATTCGGGGCCCGGATTCGGGGCTGCCACAATATATGTGGTATATGCAGAATTTTGATGAGGGTTTTGGTTATTGGTGATGAAATCTTATAAGTTTGGCATTTTATGATGATTAAATGCATTATTTAGTAAAGTGTAAACAATTAAAATAAATTATTTATAAGTTTAAGAAATGTTATTCTTTCAATATCATTATACCGAAATATTGGTATAGATTTTATTGTGGAATTTCTACCTTTTTGTGTCAGGGTTACTATTTACGAGTTACTATTCATGAGTTACTATTCACGAGTTACTATTCACGGGTACTATTCACTACAAAATTGGTTTTTTTTAACCAAATTATAGTTGATTTATGAATATTACTCTGGAGATTAAAACTATATATTGATTATATTGATTTTATTATCATATATAACATTTTTATAACCTTGGTGTTGAAATTCTCTTTCACTTGAGTATAAAGATGGGTAGATTATTGGTATGATCATGACTAGGGTTCTCTTTGGCTAGTAGTGAAAAGTTAAATTGTGACTGGTATGATCATGAACATTGAATTTATAATTTAATATCTTTAGCTTAAGTGCAAAGGTGAATTGATCAACATGGTTATAATTATTGTTTATATAAATTCTTAAATGATTATATATTTCTTTGAGATATTAATATATTTGGCCTGTAGTGCAAATATGAACTATTGAGGAATATCTTTGGCATGTAGTGCAAAGATGAACTGTTAATGAATATCTTTGGCCCGTAGTGCAAAGATGACCTGTTGTTGAATATCTTTGGTCAATGGTGCGAAGATGAACTGTGGATGAATATCTTTGGCCGTAGTGCAAAAATGAATTTATTAGTATGATTATGAACAGGAACTGTGATTTGGTATAACAATGATCTTTGTTGTTTCAGGTAAAGACATGTGATGAAAATTATATTCGTCCTGGGTACGAAGAGGAATTTAGAATTACAATTATGATTATGAGATATTCATATAATTGTGGAAATGAACTATTGATTGATGTTACATGGATAAAACATTGTTGGTGGACTTTTAACATGGAGAAGATAATAGACTGTATTGTCTATTTGACTCTTCTAACGGATTTCTCATTCCGCTCCAACTATAGTTGAAATTTTTATCATCTACCATATGTTCTAAATCTCTGATTTGTTATTGATGAAGGCTATTGATAATTTAATTATCTTTAGTTATGATATTCTTTACAGAACTAGTTGTGCTCACCCTTTTGTTTCACAATTCCTTTCAGGTAATAAAAGTGTAACTGGGTCGAGCGGGGGTAACAAGGGAATAGAACGGTGGTCTCTAGCTATGGAGTTCTCCCTAAACAGTATAGACAAGTGTATTGTATACATCTTTTAGTAGTTATATTTGGTGAATCATATAGGGAGAGGCGAACCCAACGTTGGAAGGGTGTTTTGCCACTATCATACAAGATATCTAATGATATACAACCTCGTGTCATCATAAGACAGGGTTGTGCTCATCCACTTGCTGAGTATATTTACGAGCACTACCTATATAATCTTGGTGTTTGTTTGAAGTAAAATTCTCAATTTGAGATAGTGGAGATAATGATAAATCAAGAGAAGACTCACCATTGGGAAGAATATGATAGTAATATTCTCATTTTTCTTTGGGGTCTATTGGGTCAACCAAGGATAATTCTGTGGCCATATGATATCTGTCATAACCTAGAAGCATGGCCTCCCATGTATGAAGTTTTCCTTGAGCACTTCCCAAAGATTCTAATTTCTAAAATAGTTTTGGACTATACCTTTATGTAAGTATCACTGTGAGGTGTTGTCCATTGATGGGACATTTGTCACATTACGGTTGGGACACGAGTCACAATTGGTATATATTTGTATTCAAACTCACAGCATATGTGTTGTTGTATTTTGTACGACAATTGTTGTAATAAAGTTGTAGTTATTTTCTATCCCATGTATTTGGCGACTCGGAATGGGTTGGATGGAATGGACCTATTTTGGGGTTGTCACATGTGGGCTGCTATTTTTCTTCAAAGATGGATGGATTTGAATGAGGTGTCCGTAGAATAGAAGAAAAGAAATAACATTATTTTATTATTTTAGTCTCCTTTGGCGTTCTAACATTTTTCTATAAATAGGCGCTTAGGTTAGAATTGAAAATCATACCAGAAATAAGTTTTCTTTCTCTCTATATTGTTGAGCGTATTTTAGTGAGTATTTTGATACTTTGAGAGTTGCTATTCAGTGCAAGTTTCCTTCGTCTTTATATCCGATATTCCGAACAGAAGTACTATTATTTTGAGGTAAGAGATGCTATTTTCTTCGTAAATGATATTATTTCTTTCAATATCATTATGCCAAAATATTGGTCTGAACTTTTTATCAAATTTAAAACTTTTTGTGTCGGGATTACTATTCACGTATACGACACTATTCACCGAAAAATGAAATTTTCTTCTTTTTATCCAAGATGTCTATTATGGTTACTATCATTGATTGTATCCATGTTTTGATCTTTATTTTTGAATTCTGCTTCAAAATTAGTTCTTATGGAGTATTATTGAACTTGGATAAAACTGTAATACGAATCCCTAATATTTGTTCTTTTATCTCACTAGATTCGTTTTCTTTAAGATATTTTTCATCATCCTCAGTCCTAAATGATGATATAACTGAATATCTTTGGCCTGTAGTTCAAAGATGAATGATTACCTACTGAATGTCTTTGGCCCGTAGTGCAAAGATGAACATGACCAACTGGTGATACAAATGAATATCTTTGGCCTGTAGTGCAAAGATGAATATTTGATTCAAGATATATATTTATTGATGTTACAGGGATAAAATATTGTTGATGAACTTTAAAATCTTTGAAAATAGTAGAATTCTTTCTCTACTTGACTCTTCTAATGGATTGATGTTTCCGTTGCAGTTGTTGATCTAAAACTTGTTGTCTATTATATTCTATCAGATTATTCCCTGTTGAAGACTAATGATAATTTTTTGTATATTATCTTAGTCATAATATTCTTTGCAGGGCTAGTTGAGCTCACCTTTTTCCTTTTTATTCCATTGTTCTTCTTAGGAGGAGAGAATTTAGCAGGAACTAGCCAGGGTATGGAGTGATGATTCAAGATAGTTGTTTTAGTAGTCCTCACTATTTTATAAAATAGTGTATCAATAATTATAATGAGGACTCCTTTTAAGTTTGTATACTCTCTATTAGGCAATAGTTGTATTCAAACTCACAGTATATGTTTTGTCGTATCTTGCACGATAATTGTATTACTGAAGTTGTATTTGTTTCTATATCATGTATTTGGCGACTCAGAATAGATGATGTATACCTATTTTAGGGGCGTCACAGTTATTGTTAGTTCTCTCATTGATTCTCTGTCGAGTTGGTTCACGTCTGGGAGGCATTTTTTGTTAAAAAAACATTTATTAGACTATTACTCAACTTCTTTAAGTATTTTCTAATTACTTGCCTCCATAAAATAAATAATCACATAACACATAACACTTTGAATAAAATAATAACATTTATTTATTCTTCATCTCTTTGAGAAACATAAAAATAATAGCATCACTGTTATTTACATTCCTTTCCTGAACTACAAAAGTTACAGGAAAACATCATTCTTCTCATAACCCATGGTTACTTAACACTAAGGATTTACACATTTATTGTGTGCATAACAGGCACGATTCCTACGATGTTCTATTAAGATACTCCGTAGCCTTTCGACGCTCTTCTTCCATATCTCGAAACATTGTTCGGCGATCTAACACGTACGATGGCAGAGTCTCGAACTGAATTGGATAACCCATGACTTGATCTTGAGCTCGATTAATCACGGCGTTGAATACTTTATCCATCTCCTCCATCTTCATCCTCTTTGCTTGTGCGTCTCTTACTTCCATCCCAGTTCATTGATAAGCTTCATCGTATACGTCTTCAGCTCTCACCCTCTTGGTAGCTTCTTCCTTCAGCTTGTTCTTCAGTTCCACAATCACCTCGATCAATTGTTCCTTCTCTCCTTCAGTCTGCATCAGCTTTTCTTCGACATTAGTTAGACGTTCATCTAGATACTGGATATCATCGTCCTTCTGTGTCATTGCAGTTTGTTGTTTAGCTACTATCTCATGCAACTCCTCGACTGTGTCCTGAAGTTCCACATTATGGTCGTAGACTTCATCATACATACGAGTAGCCATCAAGGTTAGTGGAGTCTCTTCGTCCTCGTCCTCGTTATCCTCACCCTCCTGTGGCAACTCCATGAGATCCTCCTCATCCGTCTCCACATCATCATCCTCATCTTCAACCACTGTGACCAACGAGGCTGACTCCTGTGGCAGTAGTTGTTCCCAAACAACATGAATGTCGCGAGGCTCCTCCTCTATAGGCA
Organism: Panax japonicus; assembly: GCA_020205505.1. Taxonomy (NCBI): domain Eukaryota; kingdom Viridiplantae; phylum Streptophyta; class Magnoliopsida; order Apiales; family Araliaceae; genus Panax; species Panax japonicus. The sequence continues at coordinate 45,807,785 of CM035100.1, forward strand.
TCTGAGGCCCACCCTCCCTAGCCTGACTGGATTCTCCGATATTAGTCATCCTGACAACAAAGTTTTAAAGTTTTAATTATTAATCAATCTACTCGACACTCATGAGCACATAAGTTATAAACACATAAGCACATAAGTGTTTTGTTACTTCTTCCTTAAAACTCGATAAGAGTTATCACCACAATCTTTTCAAAGGTTACTTCCTAAGGCTTTTTCCCCACCTAAGGTTCATAACCTAAAGCTTTGATATCAACTTGTGACACCCCAAATCCCGGTACTTTATTACCTCAAGATTCGGTGTTCACTTAAACAAAAAATTCATTTAATACTACCCAATCATAATAAATTGAATAATAAACCTGCCCATACAGGATTACATTAAATGAAAATGTCCCAGGTTATCTAACCTTTACAAACAATCATTCATGCAGAAAATGTAAATAAACTTCATTACAATATTTAAACCAAAGTCTTATAATAAAACTATCAAAACGATTACAAGTCTTCAGTACTTGTAAATCCTTCTCTTTCCTTTACTGGTGCTAGGTACGCCACCCTTTTCATCTTTAGCTATAAGGATTTTATAGGCAAGAGTAAGCAAACAAGGCTCACTTGGAATAACAATAAATAAAACTTTAACCTTTATATCACTTGTCAAATACTAGGCTTAATAGAACTGAACAATATGTTCTATTAACATTCTAAAAATCATAACATTCATTGAGGATCTAATGACCATGAACCATGTCCACAGTTATAAGTAATCTTTCAACTTTAACTTTAACAGTAATACGACTATAAGAACTCAAAAGGTACTTAGGGGGATCAGACCTTCGTACATGTATTGTATACAAACATTTTAGCGCAAAGTATAAAATAAGCGAAACCCCTAATAATAGGGTTGTTCATCTCAGTATTTAAAGTACAAGTCCGCACCAAAGTCAGTTTGGTTTGGATACACTTCAAGGTAATTTGGAATTTAACGGACATCAACTAAGGATTAGTTGAATAAAAGATAATAACACTAAGTTATTGAATAATCATAACTGAATAAACATTGCATTCTAAGTTCATGCTTTAGGAATAATCTAATAGCATAACAATTGAATAATCTATCATACATTGCTTTGAACAACATTAAGCTAAGGATACATCTTAAAATTTAATAACAAACATGCACAACAAATAATAACTTTGAACGATAAATTGTTCAACAGAGTAAAGATACTTGCATGCGAATATAACAAGTTTAGATTTAGGAAAAACTTGCATAATCATAATAAACTAACTCAATGAAGGTATGTAGTTAGAAGATTTGATCAATGTAAAAAGATAGGTTTAGAATCTTTCCTTGCACGTAGATTAAACCGTTATAATCCAAATCACAATATCTTATATATAAATATATATCATAACACTATCAGTCATTATCAACACTACATCACGTATGGTTTATCACATAATCGAGTTACATCGACCAAAATAATAATCACACGTATTAAGTGTTAACAACATGTTTGTTCTTAGCACTATAACACTTATAATAATACCATTACATGTTTAACAGACATCACATTTCATTACATTAACCAATACAGACTTTTGTGCAAGACAAAAGCCTTTTCAAAACATTCTGCTAAGTGGCGCCGTGGCGCCACAGTTTGTACTGTGGTCCGCGTTGCGGCGCTGAGGAGGCGCTCGGCGCGAGGGTTATTGTAATAACTGAGAATTTCCACGTATTATTAAATAAATATATTAATGGAAATAAATAATTATTTGAATATGAACGATTTCGTGTTATGAAATGAGATAACTCAATTATATTAAATAACGGAATAATTGAGGATATGTGGAGTTTTGTGATAAACTCATTGAAGCCTTATAGGGCATGGTGATGGAAAATATTAACAGTAATATTAATTAATGAAGGGATTATAAAGTAAGCAATTAAGTATATATATTATTAATTGTTGTGGTAGTATACTAATAGTTGATAATTGATGTGTGATATATTAATTATTTAATAATAAGGATCAATTAATGATTATATTAATTAATTGATGATGGTTGTGGTAGAATATTGAATTTTTAGTAATTAACTAATAATGTGTGATTACTATTAATTGCTAAATAATATTATATTAGCGGTTATGTGCATTTACAACTATATTATATAGTGTAGTGTGACATTGTGTGACTATATATTAAGTCTTATAAAACTATATTGTATGGGCATTATGATTAAGTATATTGGAACTATATGTGACAATATGTATGTGGGTATGTATTAAATTAATATACCATAAACACATTGTAAACTATCATTTTGATAAAATGTACATGAATTATATGTATGTTGCCACCTAGAAATATTAGGTCATGTTGTAACATTAGGTTATAACACATGGTTGAGAGGTGTATTAAAAATATAACATAAGAGTGAGAATTTGTAGGAGTATACAAGAATGCTAGTTATATTGGATTATCCCAAAAAGATTTTCCCATTTACCTCTCATTTCTCAATCACGCGAGTTTCAAAAAGGCTAGCCTATTTCTTTTTCTTCCAACTCTCTAGCTCATGATCATTGGGGGAGTGGTGATCATGATTAGTTCTAACAACTCCATCTTAACCTCCATGTAATCCTTTAACACATGAGTTTGATTCAATGGGAAAATGCAATGTCTGGATTTGTATTCTTCTATAAATAGCAGCTACACTTCTTCATTTCTTGTTGCTAAGAATTATATGTGAAGTCCAAGTTGAGAGGGAGAATTGCTTGTCAGTTAAGAGAGGGTCTGAGATTTAAAAGGAACTCAATTGAGCTTCAAGAGGTATAAAATTATATTTCTATGTTCTTAATTCTTAAGTTTGTCAAATTCTAGAATTTGTTGAATTCTCTGTTAATTGATGTAGAAGAGCATGCTATTATGTTATTTGAGTTGGTACTCATGTTTTAGATCATGGTAGATGGTCTGGTTGCAGGTGTCGCATCTATTGTGTCAAGGCTCTGCTTCTGCAGAGCCATTTTTTTTCAGTCTACTCGAAGTGGCGTGGCCTCGCTACTTCCATAGGCTAATACCGCGCGGCCGCTCGTGGTGCTATTCTTAGATGCTAAGTTGCTACTCCAGATTTGTTTTGAGCATGCTATGATAGTTAGGTTAACCATATAAATAACCCTAACGTGTGGTTAGATATTGTTTTGAATATAGGACATTGTTTTAGCTTGATTTAAGTTAAGTTTTCAAGAAAACTTCAAGATTTGGAAAACTAGAAACCATGAACTTGAAGTAATGCACATTCTGATCTTGCAAGCATGTTAGTATGGTTTTGAAATGCATGTCAGACATATTAACTTAAGTATACGAATTTCATATTGAAGCATGAGCATGTTAGGCTTATTAGTAAGCTTTGCTAATGAAAATGCGAACTTTGAACGTGAATTTTGATGTGCTACTTTGAAAGTAGAATATGATGGTTATGAGTATGTTAGATGATACCCTTAGATGCACACATGTATCATAAATATATATATATATATATATATATATATATCATGCTTAGGTATCGTAATTCAAGGAAATCATAAACAAAGCATATTTCAAAACAAAATGATGTTAAATACACATATGTAGAGTTTTCCTGAGAGACTTAGCGTGTTATTAAATGTAATTTCATTCTATACAATGAACTTATGTTTATTTAACATTCTGATGGAGTTGTTGCTTGCCTTGTCTTATGTTGGTTATTGTAGGATGACTGAAATGGGAGGACCTAACCGAGTAGTTGAGGAAGAGCTGCGTGATATCCACGTAGTCTATGAGGCACCCATGATAGCGGAGCCTATATCGGTAGTTGATCCTATTTATGACGATGATGAAGAGGAGGAGATGGTGCCTCTACCTGAGGAATCTGATCCGAAGGAGGAGCCTATGGAGGAGGAACCCGAGCCCATGGAGGACTCCAACGAGACTACTTTTGAGGATCGGATGCTAGGAGAGTATGAGGAGCAGATTTTGGAGTTAGGAAGTAGTGTCGAAGAGCTAGAGACCGAGACTCTTCAAAGGCAACTAGTGATGCAGGAGATGGAGGTAGAAATTGATCACCGTAAGGAGGCAGGGATCTAGATGGGTGCTTTGTTTTACCGATCGGTGGCAAGGAATGTTGAGTTAGCATGGAAATTAGAAGAATTGGAATAAAGGGTATTGAGTGAGAAGGAGAAGAAGAAGGCTCTCCGAACTCAGTTAGAGATGGAAGTGATGGATAAGATCCACTTCAAAGAGAAGTGGGAGGATTCTAATGATAGAGTAGGTGATCTTGAAGATGAGGCACGATGCAAGAGGACGAAGATGAACAAGAGGGGCTATGCTCTACCCACGACCATAGAGAGATTGATAGATGGGGTATGGTGGTACACACTACACAGAAGGAGTATCAGAGCGCCATGGAGCGTGAAATGTTAGATTGAGTCTAGAAGGGAAGGCTCGGTAGTATAGTAGTTTTATTTATGTGTTGTTAATATACTGTTGTAATCTCAATCTTTTGTGTAAGATGCGAAAGAAGGGTGACCCCAATCTTTTGAAAAATGTTAGAGGGGTAGTAAGCTAGTGTTGTCCCCGTCTTTTGTGATATTAGGGGATATGTGTTTTCATTTATATCTGCATGCTAGAAAAGAACGTGAGTTGTAACCATTTGGCATACGAATATAAATGATCTTATTTCAGAAACGTGTTATAAACTTTTAGTTCTTTTTAATTTGGAAATGTCTCAATATGATAGTTAGATAATAAGATGAAACTTTTGTGATGCAGAAAATGCCGCCCAGACGTAGAATACATGTCCCAGAAGAATCAGTTAATGATGAAAGAGGTCCAGTAGATCCGATACAGCGACTGGTAGATTTATTGGGAGAAGCTTTGAGGGGAAGAAACGAACCTGTACCACCCGTTCCCCGAGTTGTCCCAGTAACAACCTTCAAAGACTTTAAGAGTGTAGGACCCCAGAATTCACTGGAACTACTGACCTGATAGTTGCGCAAACCTGGATCGAGGAGATCGAGAAGGCATTCACTGTAGCACGCGTGGGTGAAGACCATAAGATTGTATTTGCCACATACATGATGAGGGCCGAAGAAAACTATTGGTGGGAAACTAATCAGCAGATAGCGGGGGAAGGAACGATAACATGGGAAAGGTTTACTACATTTTTCTTCGAGAACTATTTCCCGAAGAGTATGAAGAGTAGGATGGAAGTAAAATTCCTAGAATTAAAACAAGGTGATATGACTGTGGCACAGTACGCAGCTAAGTTCAATGAACTAGCGCGGTTTGCAGAACACCGAGTTATGGATGAAGAGAGGAAGGCGAGACGTTTTGAGCAAGGGTTAAAATCGTGGTTGTACAATAAGGTATTGGTCTTCCATATTGATTCCTTTACGACATTGTTGGAGAAGGTAATCATTGGGGAAGGTGGCAGTGAGGCCTTAAGTCTGTATCATAAGGATAATAAGAATAAGTACGCTGGTAGTGAGCATCGTGGAGGGAGCAACAACGAAGGAAGTAACTCCGAAAAAAGGAAATGGGAAAACAAAAACAACAACAACAGAAACAACAACCAAGGTGGGAGTCACCAGGGAAACTTCAAGAAAAGGACCAAACTTGCAACAAATGTGGAAGAAACCATCAGGGAGAGTGCTGGAAACGGAAGACCACTTGCTATAACTGCGGCCAGGAGGGGCACATATTGCCAAATTGCCCAAAGCCAAAGAAGATCAGGGGATGTTTTGTTTGCGGATCAACAGAGCACCAGATAAAGGATTGCCCGAAGAAAGGAAGCAATGGAGCTGGCGGAGGCCAGGGAGAAGGGAAAAAGTTAATGAATGGTTGGTGGACCTGCACAACCGAACCGATCGACCGCTCAAACCTTTAAATGACTGTCTAGGACGCAGTGACTGTGAAGGACTTGGTGTCAGGTATAATCTCAATCAATAATATAAATGCTTATGCATTATTTGATTCGGGTGCCACCTGTTCTTTTGTATCTGAAGAATTTTCTAGCAAATTTAGTACACCCCGAGAGCGTTTAGAAGATTCCTTGAACATAGAGGTTGTGAATAAGGAAATAATTCCTGTAGAATACGTTTATCAAAATTATCGCGCAAACATTAGAGAACATGAACTGAGCGTAGACTTAATTCCTATTAGACTAGGAGAATTTGACGTAATACTAGGAATGGATTGGTTCTATAACCATGCAACAATAATTGACTGACAGAACAAGTGTGTGAACCTTCAGACTCCGAGTAAGTCTAAAGTAGTGTTTCATGGTAGCTCATCGCTTAAGCAATCGTGTTGCGTTACGATGATGCAGGCCAAGAAGTTGTTAAGGAAAAGATGTGTAGGTTATTTAGCTTACATCGTCGATACTCAGAAAAAGGGAGTAGAGATTAAAGATATACCCATAGTGAATGAATTTCAAAATGTGTTTCCGGACGATCTGCCTGGTCTTCCGCCAGACAGAGAAATCAAATTCTTAATAGACTTAGCATCGGGAACGACACCGATTTCGAAGGCTCCATATCGTATGGCACCAGCAGAAATGAAGGAATTGATGATACAACTTCAAGAGCTATTAGATAAGGGTTCCATTCGACCGAGTGTGTCTCCTTGGGGAGCACCAGTGTTATTCGTGAAGAGAAATGACGGATCGATGAGCCTCTGTATCGATTATCGAGAATTAAACAGAGTAACGATCAAGAATCGATATCCATTACCGAGGATAGACAACTTGTTTGATGAACTGAAGGGAACAAAATGTTTCTCGAAAATCGACTTACGGACAGGATATTATCAACTGTAAATGCGGGATGAGGACATACCAAAGACTGCGTTTCGAACCCGTTATGGACATTACGAGTTTTTGGTAATGTCATTCGATTTAACTAATGCTCCGGTAGCATTCATGGACTTAATGAATCAAGTTTTCAAGCCATACTTAGATAAATTCGTAGTAGTTTTCATCAACGACACTTTTATCTACTCAAAGACAGAGGAAGAACACGCCAAACATCTGAAGATTGTTTTGGAGGCACTGTAAAGGGAGGAGATGTATGCGAAGTTTTCAAAATGCGAATTTTGGATAAAAAAGGTTCAATTCTTAGGCCACGTGGTGGACGAGAATGGAATCTCAGTAGACCCCGAAAATGTTGAAGCGGTAAGTACTTGGGAACAACCGAGGACACCAACGGAGGTGAGGAGTTTCCTAGGGTTAGTAGGGTACTATCGAAGATTCATCCAAGATTTTTCTAAGATAGCGACCCCGTTGACTAATCTGAAGAGGAAGACGGTGAAATTTGTATGGACTGACAAATGCGAGGAGAGTTTTCAGGAGTTGAAGAGGAGGTTAAGCGAGGCACCTGTATTATCCTTACCAGATAATATGGGAGGATTTGTAGTGTATAGTGATGTATCGCATAGAGGACTGGGCTGTGTGCTAATGCAGCATGGCAATGTCATTACATACGCGTCACGACAATTAAAGGATTACAAAAAATGATACCCTACTCATGCCTTAGAATTAGTGGCAGTAGTTTTTGCGTTAAAGATTTGGAGACATTATTTATATGGAGAGAAATGTGAGATATACACGGACCATAAAAGTATAAAATATATCTTCACATAGAAGGAGTTGAATATGCGTCAGAGGAGGTGGTTAGAACTAATCAAAGATTATGATTGTGAGATTCTTTATCACCCGGGGAAGGCAAACGTAGTTGCTGACGCTCTTGAGCAGGAAAGGAAGGGAGAAATTGTTTCAACTGACGACTCATAAGGAATTAATAAGAGATATCGAGAAGTTGGAAATAGAAGTGAAGGGACCCGAGAAGCCTGACGAGAAATTATTTATAATGGAAGCTTGTCCGACATTGTTGGATAGAGTAAAGGAAGCACAAGAGAAAAATGAAGAATGCGAGAAAATCAGGAAAAGAATTACGGAAAATGTGGAAGAAAAATTTCGAATAGATAAAGACGGTATTCTAAGATTCGAAGAGAGAGTGTGGGTACCAACGGTAACCGAGTTAAGAGAAGAGATTTTACAAGAAGCATATAATACGACATATTCCGTTCATCCGGGAGGCACTAAGATGTATTGAGACTTGAGACAACATTTTTGGTGGCCCAATTTGAAACGGGAAGTCGCAAAGTGCATTAATAGATGTTTGACTTGTCAACGTATAAAAGCAGAGCATCAACGGACGAGTGGGTTGCTACAACCATTGGAAATACCAGAGTGGAAATGGGAGCATATTACGATGGATTTTGTGGTAGGACTTTCGGTCACGCAGAAAGGATTGGATGCCATTTGGGTTATCGTGGATCGACTTACAAAGACCGCACATTTTCTACCAATCAAGATCCACTACAGTTTGAATCAGTTAGCAAGTCTATACGTAAAGGAGATCGTTTCACGACATGGAGTGCCGGTATCAATTGTTTCTGACCGAGACCCGCGTTTCTCGTCAAAATTTTGGAGAAGCTTGTAAGAGAGGATGAGAACACAATTAAGGTTAAGTACAGCTTATCATCTTCAGACAGACGGACAAAGTGAGAGAACCATACAAACGCTAAAGGACATACTTAGGACTTGCGTGATGGACTTCAAGGGAAATTGGGAAGACCACCTACCCTTAGTCAAATTCGCGTATAATAATAGTTACCATGCGAGTATCGGCATGCCATTGTACGAAGCTCTTTACGGAAGAAAGTGCAAAACGCCATTATATTGGGATGAAGTCAGAGAACGATGAATACTCGGACCAGAGTTAGTACAACAAATCGCGGAGGTGGTGACGGTAATAAGGGCTAGACTTGTTGCTGCTCAAGATCGCCAGAAAAAGTATGCAGATTTGCATCAACAAGAACGAGATTTTGAAGTCGGCAGTTTTGTATTCTTGAAGGTATCTCCATGGAAAGGAAAGATCCATTTCGGAAAGTAAGGGAAACTGAGTCCAAGATTCATAGGGTCGTTTGAGATACTCAGTAGAGTAGGCGAAGTAGCATACAGAGTTGCACTACCACCTGAGTTGCAACACATCCATAACATGTTTCACATATATGTGTTACGTCCGTTCAAGCCTGACTACAAGCACATGATTTCTTATGAACCCATTCAAGTGGAGAAGAACTTAGCGTACGAAGAAATTCCTGTCCAAATTCTTGATAGGAAAGAGCAAACCTTGAGAAATAAAGTTATTTCCTCTGTAAAAGTACTTTGGCGTAACCATGATGTCGAGGAGGCAACGTGGGAGTTAGAAGATAGGATGATGAGGGATTATCCCCATCTATTTGTGTAACCTTGTAGCAATTCCGGGATGAAATTTTATAGGGGGAGGATGTAATACTCGAGAATTTCCACATATTATTAAATAAATATATATAAATATTTATTTGAATATGAACGATTTCGTGTTATGAAATGAGATAACTCAATTATATTAAATAACTGAATAATTGAGGATATGTGGAGTTTTGTGATAAACTCATTGAAGCCTTATAGGGCATGGTGATGGAAAATATTAACAGTAATATTAATTAACGAAGGGAATATAAAGTAGGCAATTAAGTATATTAGTTGTTAATTGTTGTGGTAGTATACTATTAGTTGATAATTGATGTGTGATATATTAATTATTTAATAATAAGGATCAATTAATGAGTATATTAATTAATTGATGATGGTTGTGGTCGAATATTGAATTTTTAGTAATTAACTAATAATGTGTGATTACTATTAATTGCTAAATAATATTATATTAGCGGTTATGTGCATTTACCACTATATTATATAGTGTAGTGTGACATTGTGTGACTATATATTAAGTCTTATAAAACTATATTGTATGGGCATTATGATTAAGTATATTGGAACTATATGTGACAATATGTATGTGGGTATGTATTAAATTAATATACCATGAACACATTGTAAACTATCATTTTGATAAAATGTACATGAATTATATGTATGTTGCCACCTTGAAATATTAGGTCATGTTGTGACATTAGGTTATAATACATGGTTGAGAGGTGTATTAAAAATATAATATAAGAGTAAGAATGTGTAGGAGTATACAAGAATGCTAGTTATATTGGATTGTCCCTAAAAGATTGTCCCATTTACCTCTCATTTCTCAATCAGATGAGTTTCAAAAAGGCTAGCCTATTTCTTTTTCTTCCAACTCTCTAGCTCATGATCATGGGGGGAGTGGTGATCATGATGAGTTCTAACAACTCCTTCTTAACCTCCATGTAATCCTTTAACATATGAGTTTGATTCAATGAGAAAATGCAATGTCTAGATTTGTATTCTTCTATAAATAGCAGCTATACTTCTTCATTTCTTGTTGCTGAGAATTATCTGTGAAGTCCAAGTTGAGAGGGAGAATTGCTTGTCAGTTAAGAGAGGGTCTGAGATTTGTAAGGAACTCAATTGAGCTTCAAGAGGTATAAAATTCTATTTCTATGTTCTTAATTCTTAAGTTTGTCAAATTCTAGAATTTGTTGAATTCTCTGCTAATTGATGTAGAAGAGCATGCTATTATGTTATTTGAGTTGGTACTCATGTTTTGGAACATGGAAGCTGGTCTGGTTGCAGGTGTAGCATCTATTGTGCCAAGACTTTGCTTCTGCAGAGCCATTTTTTTGAGTCTGCTCGAAGTGGCATGGTCGCGCCACTTCCATAGGCTAATATCGCGCGACCGCGTGTGTTGCTGTTCTTAGATGCTGAGTTGCTATTCCAAATTTGTTCTGAGTATGCTATGATAGTTAGGTTACGCATATAAATAACCCTAGCATGTGGTTAGATATTGTTTTGAATATAATACATGGTTTTAGCTTGATTTATGTGACAACCCGATATTTTCTATATAAATAAATCATAAATTTTGCGTATAATTTTTTTTTTATTAAAATAAATATGAATGATATGTGTCAAGGTAATGTGTAATTATAATTATATGTGTGATAAATAAAATTTATTTATTACATTAAGTATTGCAATTAAATTTATTTTAGAATTATTGACTATTATCAATTATATTTTTATACTAATTAATTTCTTATTGGAAATGTATTATCAAAAACAGAAGCTAGAATCAAGATCAAAACTTAAAGAGGTATAAAACCCTAGTTTAATTTATGTCCATAATCTGTCGTTAAATGTTGTGTTTAAGTGTTAGAATATGTTGTATTTAGTCTCAAATGATGATCTGGGTTGTTGTTTACTAGATCCATAACATCTAATGCTCGAAATCTATGTTTTTCAAAAATCTGGAAAATTATTTTTTTGTGTTCTGACATCAAATGTCAGACGCTGTAGATTGTTATGTGTTTAATTTTTTTGTTGTTTAAGTGTTTGATTATGTAGCCTTGTATGAGATCTTTAATCTGGTTCAACAAGTAAAGTCCGATCTGTTGTAGATTTAAAGATACTGATGGTCAAAGGTCGTTGACCGACCATGACCGAGGATAATCTGGGTAAACCCAGAAAGCTTTTGGTAGCGTCTGACAATATTTGCGTTGTCTAGATCTATCAGGTTTTATGTGTTTTGTTAATGTTATTGTATCATACATGTAGCTTGTATAGTATACTACAAATCTGGATCTTTATATGTCTACAAACATCAACAGATCAACCGTGAAAAGTGGTCAAACTAGGCAACTCGACATTGATTTACGTTTCTGGTAATTTTCCAGAAAATCTTTAAGAACAGTTTTCTGACAACTTTGACCGAGCATGATCTGCTTTGTTTGTTGTTGTTTTAGTAATATTTTGTGATAGATCTATTTAGTTACATGTTGGGTATAACCTGGAATCGTTAGATCCTTAAAACATTGAACGATTAGCATGTAGTGAAGGCTCAAAGTATCACTCATGATCTGTTCTTCATTTCTAGGTAACCCAGAAAATGAAGAACAGACCTGACAGCATGTTTGAAGGCACAGATCTCGCTGATTATATGTTGTAAGAACTTGTTTGTTGTTGGATCTTGTAGTAGTGCATTAGTACTACAGTATCTGACTAATAACATGCCCATTAACATTAGGATCTGACCGGAAATCTTGGTCAAACTCGGTACCTTACAAACTGCTATGAATGTTCTTGAAGGCTCAAGAACACCTATAGCGACGGTTCTGTCGCTATAGGGGCCTTTAGCGACGGTTTATTCTATAATTTTCCAGAAATTATTTAATAAATAGAAAAAAATAGTTTTTAATTATTAAAAATACAAAATAAATTATTAAAAATTATTTTAAATTCTGAAAATTAGTTTTTAATTATTTTAAATATATTTCATATATATTTAATATTTTTGGAATATTAAAAGTATTTAATTTATTTAATTATTATATTAAATAAATTATTTAAAAATGATTTTAATATTTAAAAAATCATTTAAAAATTATATTATGGTATAAGAAAATACTTTAAGTTATTTTTGATAACTTTTAATATTATGTGATAATTTTCATTAATAAATTAATATTAATGATAATTAAGTTATTTATTAAATGAATTAAATAATTAAATTAAAAATGATTTTCTTATTTTAAAAATCATTTTAAATAATAATAATAATTTATTTAAGAATATTTTAAGTTATAAAATATAACTTTTAATATTTAAAGCTAAATTTCATTAATTAATTATTATTAATAATATTAAAGTTATTTAATAATTATATTAAATAATTTAGTTTAAAAATGATTTTTAATATTATAATAATCATTTTAAATGAAAATAAATTATTTAAATGATATTTTAAGTTATAAAATATAACTTTTAATATTTAGAGAATAATTTCATTAATAATTTAATATTAATGATATTTATTTAATAATTAATGATATTAAGTTTATTTAATAATTATATTAAATAAATAGTTTAAAAATGGTTTTATTTATTTTAAAATCATTTAAAAAGGATTTAAGTGAATTAAAAATATTTTAAAGTTGTAATTAATAACTTTTAATATTTGGATAATGATAAATTAATATTTTAATATTAATAGTAATTGTTTAAGAATGATTTTAAATGTTTTAAAAATCATTTAATGGAAATATAAATGTTTTAAAAATATTTTTGAGTTATTATACATAACTTAAATATTTTGGTAATGGTTTCATTAATAATTTAATATTGAATAAATATTAATGATAATAGAACTGTGTACTATTTAAATCATTTAATAATGATTCTGATATTTCAAAAATTATGATAAATGGTAATAATTATTTTATAATTATTATAAGGTCATGAAAAATGATATGACTGTTATTTAATTAGCTTAAGTGGATATTGAACAACTGTTTAGAGTCTTAGACTCGATAATTAACCGATAAAGATGTCGGTAGACCGACATGGTTCAGAAATTGATATGGACTTAGAAATATAGTTAGTTAATTATTTTATTTGTGATTCAATGGTGGATAAAGTTGTGTGACAATGTGATTAGGAATGAGTTGATGTTTGTTTGTGATGCAATGACTGTGAAACATGTATGACAATGTGATTAGGTTATGTGCTGACTGCAATGAGCAGTATTATGTGTTATGATATGTGATTCTAATCGATAGAATGATCTTATTAATGATAGGTTTCGGTATAACAGATAGATCTAAGTTGCGTAATTGTAAGCAGCGCATCAGGCAAGTATCCTAACTTTGTATTTTCTTTATGCAATGGACAAGTGTAAGAATGTTTCAAAATTATATTATTACTGTACAGATTGTTAAATCTATATTATATACACCCATTGATTATCAACATGTTAGTATATGATAATTCAGTTATATATTCTGTTCGTTAATTTCTATAAATGATTATACAAGTGTCCCCATTTGGATAATCAATGTATTTAATCACATGTTGATATACCTTTGATATACATATATGTTGAATTATATAAGACCTTTGTTATAAAAACCCGACAGGTATGAACATCCCGATAATGGGAAAATTTTTATGCGCTACGGCGGACAAAGGATGAACGATTATATCGTTCTAGCAATGTAGTATTGATCAATACAGGGCCCATGGACTGTACACCCTCAGGCCCGTAAGCAATGCCGGTTTACAGATGAATTTCTGTTTAACCTTTTCGAAAATGAAAAAAAAACAATGTTCATAGTATGTCACAGAAACCCCATGTATAGTCAATGCATAATTTTAAAATTTTGAACGAGGGTTGTTATGTTATTATTATTGGTACAAATTACTTCACAACTATTGACTGGTTGTAGAAAAATATTATAAAGGAAACATTTAAATTCTTTCAGTTTATCTATCTAATAAAATACAAATGATTTTGAATTTTCCGCTCATTCAATAAATCATCTGGGCCGTCCAAAGTTTGGGATAAATCTCACCATCCATCTATCTAATAAAATACAATCTATCTAATTCTATCTATCTATATCTATATTCTATATATCTAATTATATCTAATAAAATACAAATGATTTTAAATTTTTCGCTCACTCAATAAATCATCTAGGACGTCCAAAGTTTGGGAAAAATCCCACCATCCATCTATCTAATAAAATACAATTGATTTTGAATTTCTCGCTCACTCAATAAAATCATATGAGTCGTCCAAAATTTAGAATAAATCCCAACGTCCATAGTGCCGGAGGCACGGGACTGTTGCTAGTATATATATATAATACTTGCTGGGCACTCAAATGCTCATCCTTGCTTAATTTAAATGTTTTCAGCTAAGTGTGAACAGCTAGAAGGGATCGACCAAGATCAAGTGAAAAGGATAGCAAACACAATTTGTTTATTTGTATCATTTGTAATAGTTAGACTGTACTAAGTTATGATATGTATTTTATATCATGTAAAGAATGTAGTAAAGGTTGCGTACTTGGGATTAGACTCTGATAACTGTAAGTTAAGTTTAAAATTTATATTATTGTTATTATTAATAGTATTATTCCGCTCATAGAAATGGTATCGTGAAGTACCGAATTCGGATTTCAAGTATCCGGGTTCGGGGACTTTACAATTTAAGTTAAGTTTTCAAGAAAACTTCAAGATTTGGAAAACTAGAAACCATGAACTTGAAGTAATGCACATTCTGATCTTGCAAGCATGTTGTTAGTATGGTTTTGAAATGCATGTCGGACATATTAACTTAAGTATATGAATTTCATATTGAAGCATAAGCATGTTAGGCTTATTAATAAGTTTTGCTAATGAAAATGCGAACTTTGAACGTGAATGTTGATGTGCTAATTTGAAAGTTAGAATCTGATGGTTATGAGCAAGTTAGATGATACCCTTAGATGCACACATGTATCATAAATATATATATACTATGCTTAGGTATCGTAATTCAAGGAAATCATAAACGAAGAATATTTCAAAACAAAACGATGTTAAATACATATATGTGATATGAATACTCACAAGCATGCCTAATATGAGTTATATGACTACTTTATACATTTAAAGAATCAAGCAGGTTGGACTTTGTGATTTCATAACCTTAAATGGCCTTAAATTGTGAGTTGTCCAAACTTAGGACCATATTATGCAAAACGGGACCTAGATTAAACTAGGAAAATGTAAAAGGACATTTAACATGATAATATGTGTTATGTGGGTAAAGATGTGCAAGCTAGGCCAAGAAAATAATTGCTCAGTCCTGATTTGAACAGGGAGTCGCACGGTCGCGCGTCTTATTAGTGCAAATCAGGCGCGGCCGCGCTATTCTACAAATTTGGAAAATGACTTCTGTGATTTCTGAAGTATTTAACATGATAGTATAACTTCATTATGTTTATTTCTATGCATGACACACTGACAAAAGTAGCCTTGCTTGATAACACCTACCTTAGCTTAAATTAACAAAGTATTGTAAAATGAGGAAGTCTAACGATAGATTCGAGCTACGTAATAACATATATATATATATATATATATATATATATATATCAGGTTTTGTGATTGAGTCATGTGTGTACACTTGGACTATATTTATCAAGATTGTTTATCAAATGTGAGTAACTAATGAATGTCCTATATGCGTATCATATTATGTTAGGATTCGAAAGTGTATTAAGCAATATTGTGGTAAACTACGCTTGATGCAAGTTTCCTAAACTTACTCCAATTTATATTGAGCAAGTTTCTCTAACCTTACTCAAATTTATATTGGGCAAGTATCTGAACCCTACTATTATTGTTGGGCAATATCATTGCATTATTTTATTCGACAAATACTGTAAGCTTATCCCTTTTGAATACAAGTTAGATTACTTTCTCTTTCAAATGAGCTAGTATGTTAAACCCTTGTGAAAGCTATTATTCATGTTAAAATTTGTATCGTCCTTGAATATTGAGAAAGAGTCGATGCCATTTGATTCGGCTAGACTATTTAAATGTTTATAAAATAATTCAAACTAATTGATTGGTGCAGAAATCTTGAAAACTGAGTTGAACAACCTTTAGGGTAAGGGGATTGTATGTTGTTGGAAACCCCAACACATGAGTATATTATTACTGTGGTGTTATGCATAACATGGAGTATTGTAGACTGATCCTCTATAATACTTGTTCTTTTGGGTTATCAATTTAATATTGGTGATTCTAGTAGATGTTCAATAGTCCTTAGTGTCTGCTCAGTATAACTTGTTATCCAGTTGGATACTTCGATAGCCTTTGAATTCATATATATCTGTGGATTTATATTGAATTATCATTCTTATTCAAAGAATTGCTAATATTTCTTAATCATGTCATTATTTCTGACACTTTGAACTATCCTAGAAATGACTCTTCGATATTTCAAACCTCATGATATATATATATATATATATATATCCTACACCCTTGTTGTATATTACATGATGGGAAATTTGTGTTCATCTTTGCTTATTTAAAACCTTTCAGTTAAGGCGGAATAGGGAGGTGTATCTGGGAATGACAAGGGCAAGGCTACCGACTAGCTTGTCCCTTTATTTTAAATTAATCATGTTGTATTAAGACTATTTGCAGACTATGTTTAAGCTTAAGTTGAATCATGTAATAAGTCTTTATTAGATATTATTATGTAATTTATTGAGCACTGTAGGTTGCGAGACTTGGGGGAATAATTATAATAAATCGTTGTATATTATTCTAAATTAGATCTTTCGTTGCAAATGTATGATTTTAGTTATTATGGTAATACTTTGAGAAAGTGACGAACCGAATTCGGGTGACCAAGTGGAGGTCAGAATTTGGGGGCGTCACAGTTAGATAGGGACTTCGGCGCTACAGCGCAAAGTCTGGCTGGGGCGCTGATTTTGGCACTAAGGCACGAGACTTGACGATAGAGCGTGGATTTTGGCGCTGGGACGCCAAAACTCACAGAAACCAAACCAAGAATGGAGCAAAGCTACTGTCTTAATTTTTAACAACAATTAACACCAATTAACATGTATAACTTCACGTAATTTACACATAAATGCTAACAATCATCCATATACCAATTATTAACAATTAAACAACGATTTTAGAAACATTGTTTATCTTTGAACCCAAAATTTTATAACTCAAAACTCCATTGTTGATATATAAAATACAGTGAACTGAAAATCCAATGTTACCATCCAAATTGATTTCTTTGCACTATGTTATCTTACATTCATACCCCAGTAACATACATGACGTTAAATTTCATAATTAGCATACAATCACATATAAAATTGTGTTATCATGAAATTATATGTTCGTATATATATATATATTTTTCATTGTAAAAGCCAAGTTCTCTTTCTCAATGGTAATTTGACATACAACACATACTATCATCACCAATTATAAAACTCAGTTTACAGACAATCTTGTAAAACTTATCCTACTGTGAAATTCAAGAACACGGAGAGATACCAATTCACAGAACTATATAATGTAAAACATATATTATAAGGTTTATAAAACATACCTTTTTGTTACTTTTAGAAAACCTTTCATTGAGAATAGCTTTTGACGAACACAGAACTTTCTGTCTCAGTCACAAATTCTCATACACTTTTCTTCTCTTTTCTTTCTCTGTAGCTTTTCTTAGGCTTAGGTTTAGACAATACAGACAATAGGCTATAGATAAAACTTAAAACAAATCAACGTACGCTTTTCAAAATGTTTTTAAAACGTCGTATACTAATTGCCCCTTATTAAATTATAACTTATAAAAACTATTATATATATTATACGTATTTTATTTATATAACAATAATTCAAAAATTAAAACCAAAAGTCTTAGGACTTTGTTTGGCAAACCATTTAAAATTAAAAAATTTATATCCTTAGGTTTTGTTTGGATAAAACTAACTTAAATTATTTTAATTTATTTTAGAAACTCTTTATAATATAGTTATTTGTCACACTTTATTTAATTAAGTTTCCATACTTAATTAATTAATTCAAATAACAATTCATTGAATAAATTATTTAATCACATAACTCAATACACATAATTACCCAAATCGAAATATCAATATAATAATAATTTCCTTAACTTACTAATTATTTATTTAGCAAATAATTAACCAACTAAAATTTAATTAAACAAATACAAATATGTATTCAACAATAAATACTTAAAATAAATATTTATATAAATCAATAAATATTTATAACTTACAATTAAAATTCTGGAATATTACAGCCTTTAGGCGCGGCCGCGCTAGACTCTAAGGAAATTATGGCACGGCCGCGCCAGTAGTCAGTCAGACCCAGTGAAGAACTGTTAATAGTATAGTCTGGAAAATGTTAACTTAACATATTTTAGTGATTATAAAAGGACTTAATGCATGCTATAAGACGTAATAACATATAATAATCATAACGTTGAAACTAAAAGATTATAAATTAGTATGCTGTGAAAGTTCGTATGTGATGTTATGGGAATTAGTGTTATTATGCAATCACTATGACTAGTACTATTATATAATTAGGAGTTCAGATCCATGGTATGTGAATGAGTAGGATAATCAAGTCTTAAGCTAGAGATTATAGACTTGACTAGAATGAGAAGTAAACCCATGAAGTTACTTTTAGTATAACTAATTGGTATTGTGATTTTAATAGTATATGTAGGGTATTTAATGAACGTTTGTAATAATTGTGTAGCTTACGCATGAGGCAAGTTTCTTACTCTCAAACTTTGATTGAACAATTTCTTTATTCATAAACTTTATTTGAGCAAGCTATAATTCTAATTTTAATCGAGCAAGTCGTGAATTCTTATCATTGTTGAGTTATCCTAACTTGTTTATAGTTAAACAAGTTTCTTTAGTTTTAATCTCTTATATTGAATGCAATTCCTTTAACTTCAATCTCCAATATTGAGATTTCATATTTCATTTAATTTGTACAAGTTAATATTACGATGAGCAAGCTTTGTTTGCAGTTTGTTATCAGTAAAATGCATGTTCAGTAATTCAATTTCTAATTTGACAAGATCATAGCCCTAACTTATTATGTTCAAGCAAAGGTTTATCATTTTATTCAATGCTTGTGCTTTCTAGTTATTTCCAAGCATGAGTTTAATATATAGTTGGTTCACCTATGATTCTCAATTGTTCTACATTATGTTGTTATTGATCAACCGTAGCGTTATCAAACTTTGTTGATTCAACTAATCCTTTAGTTGATGATCGTGAAACTATAAATTACCCTTGAAGTTTATCCAAACCAAGCTTTCTTTGGTGCAGACTTGTACTCTAAAACTTAGAAGAACAACCCTATTTTAAGGGTACGCGATGCGTTTAGTTGTTTGTACATAATACATGGTACAAAGGGCTGATCCCCCTAAGTACGTGAAGTCCTTACAGTATAACTGTTTAGGTTAAAGTTGAAAGATTACTTGTAACCGTGGACATAGTTCGTGGTCTTATGACCCTCAGATATATTTAATATTTTGATTCCAGTGTTTGGTTATCATTGATACAGTACTATTCAGTTCTGATGAGCCTATTCGTTGACAGTTATTATTCTCTTCTTTTTCATTGCTATATCTAATGAGCATTTATTTTGCTCACTCTTACATAAATAAAATTATTGCAGCTAAGTTTGAGAAGGTCGATGAACCTACTACAAACAATGGAAAAGGAAAAATGTACAAGTGATAATACCTTTTAATTTATTGGCTTTTATGTTAATAAACTTTCTTTAAATGATATGATGTAACTATTTTTATTTCCGCACTTGATATATATTAAAGGTTAGATAACCTGAGAGACTTTTTGATTCGATGATGTAACCCTTTTAATGGGAGGATTTACGGTTAAAATTTTATTATAATTGGGTAGTTAGTATGAATGTTTGGAAAGTGAACACCAAGTCTTATGGGAATGAAGTACCCAGATTTGGGGGTGTCACATAAATAGTTGAAATACACGGTGGTTGTGACACCCCCAAATCCGGTACTTCCATTTCCACAGGATTTGGTGTTCACTGTACAAACATCATCTATCTATCTACCCATAAATAAAATACAACCATACAATAGATAGAATAAATAATAACTCTCTCCCCTTATGGGGTTACATCAACTGCATAACTAAATAAATCCCAGGTTAATCTAACCTTAAAATATCTGTGCGAAAACATAACAATTAAGTCTTAAGTAACATCAATTCTAAATGTCATTACAGAACCACATAAACAAATAGTCTTCATTACTTGCTAATCTTGCCCTTGCCTTTACTAGTGGAAGGCTCGTCTGTTCTCTCGTTCTTAACTGCAATGTTATTATTACGCAAGAGTGAGCACGATTGCCCATAAGTATAACAATATAACAAATGAATAATAATAACATGTGAATGAATTAATAACTTTGAATATAAAAGCTCAACTTTTGAATCAAGAATGAATAACAAGAATCAAAAGAAATTCTGAGGGTCACAAGACCTTGAACTATGTCCTAGGTTGTCAAGTGTTTATTCTTGAAACCTTTAACAGTCATAAGACTATGGACTCTTCTTCTCGTACTTAGGGGGATCAGCCCTTAGTACCATACTGTGCACAATATCTTAACGCTAAAGCGTAAATAATCCCCTATTAAAGGGTTGTTCATCTCAGTTTGACATCGGAGTCCGCACCAAAGGAAGTTTGGATTGGGTAAGCTCAATAAAAGTTCTAGAATTTATAACGCTTATCAACTATGGACTAGTTAAATCAATAAGGGTTCACTAGTCTTACAAGGTTCAACAATAATTGATATTCAATTTGAATAATAAAATTCAAGATGTATACAATCGAATAAGTATTGTATAATAAGAATTATGCTTTTAAAGAATGATAAGATCTAATATGAAATCTTGACTTGAACAGTAATAAACAAGATAGAATAATGAACTTGCTTTATGTAAAGAATTAAGGTTTAGGAACTTGCCTCGTGTGTAGGCTAAACGATTACTACTTCCGTTCACCACAAGTCCTACACACATACCATATATATTCACGAAATTCATTAGTTATATTTTCTCTTAATTATTTAATATAAACTCTGCTTTATTTAACAAATCATTACCCTTCTAATTTAATTACTTAATTAAATTAGAATATTTTCATTCTCTTACTATTATTACACTCGAATAAATTATTTTATAATAATTTCCATCGAATATTTATTTTACTCCATCAATATCTCAATTAAAATATTTATTTTATTTTATAAATATTTTAATAATAATTTTATCAAATATTTATTTTACTCCATCAATATCTCAATTATAATATTTATTTTATTTTATAAATATTTTAATAATAATTTTATCAAATATTTATTTTACTCCAACAATATCTCAATTAAAATATTTATTTTATTTTATAAATATTTTAATAATAATTTTCATCGAATATTTATTTTATTCCATCAATATCTCAATTATAATATTTATTCTATTTTATAAATATTTTAATAATAATTTTATCGAATATTTATTTTACTCCATCAATATCTCAATTAAAATATTTAATTTATTTGATAAATATTTTAATTAATTATTATTATTTAATTAATTATTATTTTTTTATTTATTTATTTATTTTATTTTATTTTTTTTCGTCGGGGCGGGATAATTTAGTTTGGTAACACCCGCCGGGGGCGGGGTTACCCAGACTTAGTTTCTGCAATTTCTGCAGTTCTGCAGTTCGCGAACATAAAAAGGCCAAATTAGGCCAAAAATGAATCACACGTAAAATTATACATGAATATGGCCATAACTTTCAATTAGTTATTTTTACACGAATTTAGACTTACCCAATCATTGTAATACATATATAATCATTACTTAATCCATCTAGCATGATTTTTAACAAGTTACAACACACAATTTGCAAAAAAAAATCAACACATTTACTTCCATTGTTCTTGATGTTCTTGAAGGTTTTGAAAATAAAACATGAAAATTGTCACTACGGATTCGTTATAACACCGAATCCGTTTATTTAAATTTTGGTCTCTTCGTATCAACATGCATAACATCATACGAGTGTAAATTTTACGAAAACATTTATGTTTGACATACTAAAGTCACGTATAAGGCCATAAGGCCAAAACCCATACTCTGTAATTTTGTAGAAATCAAATACGACATGTTTTCATGAATTTGATGATATGGTTTACATAATATATATAATTAAACACGATTTGATATGTCATAGCACATATACAACCCATAATCATTACTCCTAACCCAATTACAGAGGTTAAACCAAAACTTTAAAAGTCATTTTCATGAAAACTAAAAGACGTGAAGTAGAAATTGGGAAGGAGGAGATTACCCTGAGTATAATTTAGAAGAGGTGATCAATGATGATCCTTTCACAACAACCTGTTGATTACACACTTACAAATTTTTCTCAAGCTTCTCAATTTTCTCTCTGGCTTGTTTTCTAGACTTAGGCAATAATGAAGAATGAAAAGAAGAATATGTATTATAAGAATTCAACAGACGTGCATAATGGTCAGTTACTCCAGTAGTGGGTAACTGCATCCAACTCCCCATAGGGCCTTGTTTGGCTAGATTAATAGATTTCAAAAATTATTTAATTTAATAAAGCTTTATCATATAGTTTAATTCATGTCACACCCACTTGCACAATAATTCATATATCTTATTTAATATAAATAAAATATAATAACTTCTCGTAAATTCACATAGTCATATATTTAATTTTCTCATTAATTAATAATGTCAAATTATTAATTCTCTAATTAATAATTAAATTAATTAAAATACTAATATGCTTATTAAATATTTCTTTTAATACAATAAGCTCACATAATCACATACTTTGATAATAAAACTCTCTACATTAATTTAATAAATGTAACACATATAATTAAATTAATCTACCACAATTGCGTCAATTAATTATTTAATCTAATAATTAATTCATCGAAAAATATTTATTCAATCCAATAAATATTAAAATATTATTACAAAATGACGGTTGTCACAGTGGTAAAAGTATAGTAATATGCGTGATTGTATAGTAGCACACGGTATTGTATAATATCTTTGATTATTGATATTTACGTGAGAAGTCACTCAGTTTTATTCAATTATTACCATAATAATTGCAGCATAGTATTTCTCATATTATTGATTCAATTATTATCACAGTATCATCTGCACAATATTTTTTATTATTAAAGTAATAATTGAGATGTTAAAGTTATTCATATTATTATTTGCACTATTGACGATGTCTAGAAAGTTCTATCGAGGAAAAGGGTTTGGTCACCTAATTGCGCACCAATATTTAGAAATCCTTATCGGAAAGCCCTCTTTTTCCTAAGAATGATCTGGTTGTTAATATTGTAAGTTATAATATTAATGATGAATAAGTTCGTGTTGATTAAAGATAATAATATTATTGATGAGTGAAAGATGTTGTTCATTTAGTTTTCTTTAATTCTTCTGTGACCCAATTACCCTCAGAGGAGGTAATTCTATGATTGGCTGGTTTTGTTATAATTGACCAAACGAAAAATTAATCGGATAAATGAGCAATTAATTGCTATTATTTCACATACAAATTATTATTGGTTCAGATGTATAGAACTATTGATTCACATGCATGTACTATTAGGGCAGGTGGTGAAAGATTGATAAAACTTCAAGGACTAAATTAAAAATGGAGGTAAAGATGAAGGTACTATACTATAATAATTCAAGCACCTAAACGTGCAGTTATCGAAACTATGTTTTCCTATAAATAGAAGCTCATTTCTTCTTTCATTCTCACCAATTCACTAAGACTCACAAGAGCAACTATAGAGAGAGAAACTATAGAGAGAAAGAAGAAGAGTATTCTACTACTTCACTATTGCAGTATCCTGATAAGTGGGTTTTATACCTGCAAAACGGTTTCTAATTCAAGCTTGTGTTAATTCCTTGTTTTCATATTTGTTTTTACTTGTTTATTGTTATTTTGTGTGTAGGTTTGGTGGTTTGGCAAGTGATTAAAAAGGGATGCAAATGTGGCAAAATCTAAGCAAGTTTTTGAGTTTAAGGACATCAAAAGTCAGAGCCTACCCCCGCCGGGGCGGGGGGTGTAACAACCCGATATTTTCTATATAAATAAATCAGAAATTTTGTGTATAATTTTTTTTTATTTTAAGGATGAGGATTTGTACAGATAATGTGTGTATGTAATTATGTAATAGAGAAAAATATATTTATTACATGAATATTTATAAATAATTTTATTTTAGAATTATTGATTATTATAACATCCGAATTGACCCATTCGAAAGCCTACAAGTCACAAATAACATCCTTTACGTGTTCATATAAGAATTTCACATTTCCGAATCCATTAACTCGGAATTCACCTTTAAGTTCATTTTTAAGCATTCGTTTAACGTTTTCGTCCGTTCAATACTCGTTTTCTTCGTTATAAGTCGAAATGCGATGATTCTTTCGCCAACGACTCTTAATTACCTTATCTCACGTGTTGACATTGGAAACCAACGTTTTCAAGTCACACGGCGACTTTTGACCTTTAATCCGGCCTTTTTACGTTTTTGACGTTTAACGTCTATTTTCGCAAAATTCGCCATAACTTCATTACTCGTGTTCTATAATCCAAATCAAATGGAAAACTCCTTTGATTCATCATAGTCATCCTAACCAAACAATAGGCACATTCCTTAGCTATAACGGTTTTCAAAACGTTCATTAATAACTATGTTAACGTTCAAGACGTTTATGGTTTTTAACTCACGTAAATACTTACGATTTCTATTTGGTCATGACCTACCAATGATTTGGCCATTAATAGGCATCCTTATATCTCCTCAGTAAACATGCTCCACCAATCTATGATTCTTCTACGAGAAAGAAATCAAAAAAGATGAAGATTACGGTTTATGAGAATTTACCTTTGAAGCAATTATCGTTCTTGATAAACGCCTATTGGTTTGCTTGGAAGTAGAAAGATTTAGTATTTCTAGCTCTTTCTCTCTCTCTCAATATATTTGGACAAGCTTTGTAAAAAAACAAAATGCCAACTCTAGCTTTGTATATATAGAAAACCAAATGATGGGCAATATTATCCAACTCCTCACCTCCTTACTATTCACTTCTTGATCACCAAGCACAGTACTTGGTGATCAAGTATTGCCTTTACTTGGCAACCAAGTGGCCGGCCCACTCTCCCTTGTATCATCCCATGGGTTGCCCCATGGGTTTTACCCATCTCATGACCCACCGGTTCGACCCACGGTTTAATTCTTTGGATTGGGCTTGACTTTAATAAACGTTTGGCTTTAACTTGGGCTTTCTCATATAATTTATTGGGCTTGCTATTGGTTTAAGTCTAATTAAGTTATACAAACCTTTAACTCATACTCCATTAATACGACTTGTATTCTATGCATATTACTCACGTATTCTCTTCGTCTAATACTCGTACGATATTCATATTATACATCTTACTATTATTAATACCATACTCGTATTTATACTAATATAATACTCGTATTTCATACGTATAATATCCAAAACAACTATACGCATGGTATTTCACTTTCGGAAACCTTTTTCACAAACCCTTATTCTACGTTTGGATTGAAGGAATGGAATAGAGTAGAGAATGGAATAGATGATGGAATAAGGAAGGAAATGGAATGATTTTTTAATATTCCATGTACATGTTTGGTTGATGTTAGGAATACATCTAGGAATGAAATAAATAATCAGAAAGTGACCTAAATACCCCCAAATGTTCAAATTTAACTTAAATTTAATTTATATTAAAATTTTAACACATTTCTCTAGATTTTTTATAGCTATATTCTTCTTCTTTTTTTACTATACTTTTTCATATAATTTTTTTTATAATTTTCTTCTTACTTGTAAGTTATCTTTTTTATATATATATATTTTTTTATTTCTCTAGAATTAACTTTATTTTAATTGATGAAATCTAAAGATAAGTAGTGTAAAATAAAATACAACCAACAAAACTAAATCAACTAGTATAACACCCCACCCAATAATATAAAGTGATGATAAAATTCAATAACATAATGCATAATTTCATTTAACAACCAATAACTTAATAAAATGTCTAATCAAGTAGTAATGCATTCCATCAAAAAATCCTAAACAAAATCCCAATATCATCGTTCAATAAGTAACATAATAAAATGTCTAAATAACTAGTATAACACTCCACTCAATAAATCTTTGACGAAACCCTCTTTTCGCACATCGAAATGGCTAAAAAAGACCACCATCAACTCCTCCTCACTAGCAAGCTTGCACATGACCTTGTTACGCTCACTATCAGTTAGACTGGGCACATTACTCAACGCATTACTGAGATTCTTCCGTTGTTCATTTAATGAAGCCCCCAATCCAAGAAAGTTAGCAAATTGAGCAGATGATTTCTCGAGTTGTGCAACAAGAATAGTAGCAGCCCTCTCCATGGCAGATTCAGAATCAATATTGAAACTTGATTTTCTCTTCCTTTTCTTGAAACTAGAGGACTTGCGAGATATTTTCTCACTGCGAGTTGGAA
Organism: Panax japonicus; assembly: GCA_020205505.1. Taxonomy (NCBI): domain Eukaryota; kingdom Viridiplantae; phylum Streptophyta; class Magnoliopsida; order Apiales; family Araliaceae; genus Panax; species Panax japonicus. The sequence continues at coordinate 45,834,873 of CM035100.1, forward strand.
TCAAGTCATCATCTCCATCATTTGTTTGGATCTCTTCATCTAACTCGACCATTTTCGCAGCCGATAGAGCATCTTTTCCAGTTGCTCTATCCTTGCCAAATATAACACAAAGATCCAAATAATGTGGATATGTCTTATTCTGCCACTTTGCTCTCTTTTGGTGCACCTAAAACAAGTAAGAGAAAAAAAATAACATAGTAATTAAAAAAAAACTCTGATCATATATTAAAACATCTCAATCTTAAAACATAAGAATTATTCTACTGTATGAGAATTACCTTAGAAATTAAATGCTTCGAATCTTAAAAAATGACTTACCTTAAGATATGGAATCCAGACATCTTTAGAGGCTTCAAGCACATGATTTTCAGCATCCCAACCAAATCCACTACTGTCTTTTCCATGCAGCATATCATATACAACTGCCCATTCAGCTTTCAATGTTTTTAACCTTGACTTAATATGTGGTTTTGCCTTTATTCCTGTTGCAGGCAATTTATCAGCCAATGCTTTCTCAATGGCCAAGTAAAACCCAGGCTTAAAAGCATTATCAGCCCTATATAAAGTTCAAGTAGTATTTAATATGTCTAGCATACATTCCATAAGCTTGTCATCTTCATTTTCAACCCATTTGTGCTTACTCTTGCCTGCCCCCTTTGCTTCATCATTTACTTGAGAATCCATCATAAATTGAAGTCTGGCCAAATATAAATTAGTTCTTTTACTAGTGTATGCATAGCAAAAATACAGTGCATGCAGTAAATCTCAAAGCTTCGTAACATTAGTTGGTTTAGCCTGTTACAGTACATTATCAATTGACATACTTACATGGTGACAACATGCATCCCAATTTTGCAAGCTTTAGATTTTATCTAAAAACTAAATTAAGGTAAAAACTAATTTAAATGGTGATAAAAACTAAAGCTTGCAAATTTTACATAAGACTAGTGACAACATGCATCCCAATTTTGGGCAACTCCCATGTCTTTTGCTAGGCCAACCTTTCAGTAGGAAAACAGATGCAAAAAATAGTGATGATGCCTTTTAAAGGCAAGAGTTTCCTAGTTTTCTTATGGAAAACAATTCAAATTGAGTTTCCTAGTATTGTCCCAAAAACACAATGCAAATATTTCACTAATAAAGGTAAAGATGCAATATATTGTGAAGTAGTAAAACAACAGCTAACATTTAACAAGTAAAGAGGGAGGTGAAGTAGTAAAACAGCAGCTAACCCACCTCTGCTGAACATATGAATGACGAAATATTTGAACACAACATTACTACTACTGAACACAACAACATATTTACTACTGTTGAAGACATGAATGAACACACAATACTACTGCTAAACACAACATTCATATTTACAACTACAAGAAGGTGGAGATAATTCAATTTTACTGCATTGTAAGCTAATGAAGGTGATAAATGTTTGCTACAAAAGTATGGTGAGTTGGTGCTAAAAATTTTGTTTGCTTAGAAATGTTATGCAGCAAAAATAACATAAGGGTTCACGGATTAATTAAAAAAACAAACAAACAAGCCTTTTGTTTTTCCTCATTTACATCTGCAGCAATTTTTTCACTTTTGTTGTCCTAATTTTTTCACTTCAATTTTTTCACTTCTGTTGTCCTAATTAATATATTACTCATAAATGCTTATGTTTACTCATAAATGCGTATATCAATATATTGATACACTATATTAATCATTGGCCTACTTATATCAATATATATGAAAATGCTTTCCATATATATTAATACAAATATATTAATATAACTATATCATAAGCCTTTGTTTCCTTATATATTGATACAACTATATTAATCATTGGCCTACTTGCAAATTAAAGAACAATATTTATGCTTACTCATCACATGAGCCACAAATCCATATTCTTGAAAAGGGAAACCTTCTATTTCCTATGTTATATTAAATTTTCATCAAATTGAGAGGGGAGATATTCACACTAATATCTCAAACTGGCTTCATCAAACTGAGAGGTGAGAGAGAATAAGAAAACATTTCAAACATCTCAATCTTAAAACATAAGTATCATACAAAATTCTATTAATCGATATAATAAGCATTTAAAGGTACTACTAATAATAAATAACACAATTTTAAACTATAAACTATGGTCAGCCCTCCACATATCAAACATCTCAACGACAAGATTTTCTCTAAAGTTTGTCCACACATTGGATGTCTCAACTGTATTAATGTAGTCTTCATCAACTCTAGTTTCCTCATGGTTGACTTCTATCTCCTCATCTTCGAACGGATCAATAGCCATTTCTTGCCTTATAAAGTTGTGCATTAGGCAACAAGCAACAATTATTTTATTTTTTTGTTCGAATAGGATAAAATGAAGGACTTCTAAGAATTCCCCATCTTTTCTTCAGAAGGCCAAAACAACGCTCTATGACATTTCTAGCTGAGGAGTGCTTCATATTAAACAATTCTTTGGCAGTCGTAGGTCGATGTCCATCTAACCAATCATTTAAATGATATCTTTGACCTCTAAAAGGTGCAAGAAAGCCCTCTCTATTGGTATATCCAGCATCTATAAGGTAGTAGTTACCATAACCAAATAAAAAAGGATGTTAAATGGGGTTGTGTTTGTTTGTTTTTATTAGTGTAAGTCTATACATATTAAATTATATTAACATATTACTTATTTCATACCTCGATTTATTTTCTAACCATGATTGCGATGCATTGCAGAATAAAGTACCCTACCATCTGCCGCGGACCCTTCCCAACCAGGTAAGACGTAAATAAATTGCATCTCCGGGGAGTAAACACCTAACACATTAGTTGTAATCTCATTTTTTTGATTTCGATACCTAGGTTTATCTTCTTCAGGGACATGAACCTTTATGTATGTTCCATCCAAAGCCCCTAGACAACCCTAGTAAGAAATACTTATCTTATTCAAAAACATAATGATAAATATGTAATTTAAAAAAAGCTTGTTCTAGTAGGATAACACATATCTATGTTAAAGAAATACCTTGAACCGTTTCCACTTATCGTCAATAGAGTTTTCACGTATAGGTTCCGATTTCTTAAAAAGTTGACCTTCCAATCTTATAACGGCATTGAGTACGTTGTTGAAATGCCTACTAATTGTCTCACCGGATCGACGAAATTGTAATACTATGACACAATTTTTCATATGATGGGCTAGTACATACAAGAATATGGCAACTTGTTCATCTATTTGAAGGTACTTTGTACTACTAAGTTTGCCTATGGTATGTAAAATATCACATAATTTGGTAAAACTTGCCCTATCCATTCTAAGGTAATTGTGGCATGTAACGTCACTGTCATACACTAGCTCCCTCATAAATTTTAGATCGCTCGAGCAAGAAAGGGTGTACTTTGGTCGATTAAGTGCTCTCATATGTCTATGTCGTGCCATAGATATAACAAATTGCATGAATAAGGTAACCATGGCAACTATTTTGGACCACAAATAAAAAAAGGCAATTAATCTCTTCATTCTCTTCCGTTTATCTAATCTACGATGAGCCATGACTACAATTTAATTGAAAAAGTAAGAGCAAACTCAAACAATAAACATATTGTAAAACAATTTCAAAACAAATTCAAGAAACATACTATAATGAAACTACCTTGTTTAATTTTAATTGACATACTGATGCTAAAAAATACAATAGCTAACATTGATAACTAACGGTTTATGAAAGAAATAATATAACTAAATCCAATAACTTTTAGTGTACTCCTATCAAAGACCTTTAGACCTCATGATTACATTTTTTAGCTTGGAAACTGTTGGGAGTTGGGACCTGGGGGCTAGGGGGTGTTTGGAGGGTTTTGGATGGCTTAATATTCTCATGGCAAATTTTCTTTTCCTGTTTTCTTCCTTAAAATGTAAACCTAGAATTAATGTAATTAACTGTCCTAATGGTCAGGAAATTATAACTTCTCCATTGCTGAAAATAGTTTTAAGATGTTGCATAAGATAAATAACTTGTAATAAAAATGCAAATAAACTTAAATTTTTCGTATTGCAACATTACTCTTTAAGCTTTCTCAAAATAAATATGAAAAGAAATAAGAATTATAAGAAACTAAATCTGCAGTTTCAAATTCAATGGAAGGTATTCAAACTGAAATTCGTATGTTTCTTGACTTGAACTTTGACTTAATTGCTATTTAAATTGATGCCATTTATTTAAGTACTGGAAATAGTAAATATTATAAACATACTACAACATACTTGCACTGCCCACATGTACAATCAACAAGCTAACATTAATACTTATCCTAGGCAAACTCTATTATGTTTAATTTTAATTAATATCTAAATAAATAAATAGGAGTGGAGGGTAGAGCAGAGCAGAACAGAACACAACACAACACAAAGCAAAGCAGCAAAACAGCAAATGATGAGTCAAATTATTTAGATGCCCACAAAATGGCTAATTATATAGCTATCTAAGGTCAGTACTCTCTTTCTTTCATGCAAATAAAAATAGCTAGTGTTGTATCCAATGAGACATATCATCAAACACCTATTAAACAATTCAATTGGACTAATATCTGGACAAATTATGCTCAAAGCAATCCCAAAATTTCTAATACTAGAACTTTAATATATAATTTGATATATAGTTTCAGTATGGATAAGGAAGAGCAAAATTATCCCAAAATTTTATAACACAAGAACTGTAATAGATCCGGTAACGTGATTTAAAACTTTCAAATCCATCTAAGAATTAAGGAGAAGTCGGGGCAAATAATCGAAATGAAGAAAAAAAACTAAAAAACAGAAGGAATAAACTGACTTGTGAGACGATATGATGGTGATGGTTTTGGAGAGCCTTCAGATCTGCTGGATCAATCAAAATTAATTGATATAATTTTGTATCTCCTCTCCTTAGCTCCTTCTCTCTCGTCGTTCCCAGATTTGCTGGATCGACCGAATCGAATAATATTGGAATAATAATGGAGTAAGCATAAATAACAATTATTTTATATCTTTTGGGGTATATTTGTCAATTACTTAAAAATAATGGATGGAATGATTTATTCCTGGCCACCCCTCAAGGAATGAAAATTAAAATTTTAAGTTAAACAAATCAAACAACATTTTTATCATTCCAACGAAATAATTCATTCCATTCTCCCTCCTATTCCACCAATCCAAACGTAGCGTTAGTTTTTACGTACGCAAGCGAAAACTTTGTTTGCCATAACAGAATTATTATTGGATATTCCATACTATCTTCGTATTCTATCATTACGCATTTCTCAGAATCTCAAACCCTAGCTCCGAACGAAATTGGATGAATAGTGTTTTTGCGCAAACATTCTCGGAAAACCTTCGTTTTCGTCTTGATAATTCGCAATAATTAATTCTAGCATAAAACCAGAATACTAATCACATCCTCACATTCTAGGTCATAGAACGACCTTCGAACATCTTACTCACATAATAACTCAATTAAATTCATTTAATCCACATAATCAAATAAAAATTTAATTCATTCAAAATTTGAAATTCTCGGGCGTTACATTCTTCCCTCCTTCTAAGGATTCTGTCCCCAGAATCTCGCTATTCTTACATAAACAAATGAGGAAACTTTTCCTTTATTTTACTTTCGAGCTCCCACGTTGCTTCTTCAGTATCATGGTTACTCCAAATTACCTTTACTGAAGGTATTACTTTATTTCTCAAGACTTGTTCCTTCCTATCAATAATCTGAATCTTAATTTCTTTATACGTTAAGTCTTTTTCTATATGAAAAGATTCATACTCTATTACGTGTTTGTAGTCCGGTTTATAAGGACGCAACACAGACACGTGAAACACATTGTGTATTCTTTCCATTTCTGGAGGTAAGGCTACTTTATAAGCTACCTCACATATTCTTCTTAAAATCTCAAAAGGTCCTACAAACCTTGGACTTAACTTCCATTTCTTTCCAAAACGTATCTTCCCTTTTCAAGGCGATACTTTTAGAAAAACATATGAACCTACTTCAAACTCCCTCTTCTCTCGATAAGGATCTGCATACTTCTGTTGTCTATCTTGAGTCGCTACTAATCGAGCTCTTATCAGCTTTACCATGTCTGTCGTTTGTTGTACCATTTCAGGTCCTAACATTCGACGTTCACCTACTTCATCCCAGCAAAGTGGTGTTCTGCACTTCCTTCCATACAATGCTTCGTAAGGAGGCATGCCTATACTAGCGTGAAAACTATTGTTGTAAGTGAATTCTACCAAAGGTAGATGCTCGTTCCAACTCCCCTTGAAATCCATAACGCAAGATCTTAACATATCTTCTAGCGTTTGAATTGTCCGTTCGCTTTGTCCATCCGTCTGTGGATGATACGCCATACTCAATCTCAAATGCATTCCCATTTGCTCTTGCAAACTCCTCTAAAAGTTCGACGTGAATCGTGGATCACGATCGGACACAATCGAAACAGGTACTCCATGCCTGGAAATGACTTCCTTGACATAAAGCTTAGCTAACTGCTCTAGGTTATACCTAACTCCTATTGGTAGAAATTGAGTCGATTTAGTTAACCGATCCACTATTACCCAAATAGCGTCATACCCCTTTCTCGTTATTGGAAGTCCCACCACAAAGTCCATGGTGATATGCTCCCATTTCCACGCCAAAATCTCTAGTGGTTGTATCAATCCACTCGGTCTTTGATGTTCAGCCTTAACTTTCTGACAAGTTAAGCACTTACTAACGTATTCTACAATCTCTATCTTCATGTTCGGCCACCAAAAGTTCTGACGAAGATCTTGATACATCTTAGTACTACCAGGATGTATCGAGTACCTCGAACTATGGGCTTCACACATAATCTCTTTTTTCAACTCGGAATAATTTGGAAACCAAATTCTTCCTTCAAAATGAAATAAACCTTCTTTATCAAGGTTATACTTAGTCTTCAGGTCATCCTTCATTATCTTTTTCACACACTCGTATTCTTCAGTACTTAGCTATACTTCCTTAACTCGTTCCACTATCGTTGGTCGAGTCTCTATTGAGAACAACATCTATGTTGTTTCACTTGGCAACTTAACTTCTAATTCCATCTTTGTCATCTCTGTTATTAACTCATTTTGAGTCGTTAACATTGATATCTTTTCTCTACCCTTCTGACTTAACGCGTCGGCTACTACATTCGCCTTCCCCGGATGATATAAGATATCACAATAATAATCTTTTATCAACTCTAACCACCTTCTTTGCCTCATATTCAACTCCTTCTGTCTGAAGATATATTTAAGACTTTTATGGTCCGTGTATATCTCACACTTCTCCCCGTATAAAAAATGTCTCCATATTTTTAAAGCAAACACTACAGCTGCCAGTTCTAGGTCATGAGTAGGATAGACCTTCTCATAATCCTTTAACTAACGTGATGCATACGCAATGACCTTTCCATGCTGTATAAGCAAGCAACCTAGTTCCATATGCGAAGCATCACTATAAACTACAAAATTCCATGTATCATCTGGTAAAGATAATACAGGTCCCTCACTCAACCTCTTTTTTAGTTCTTAAAAACTATGCTCACAATTTTCTGTCCATACATACTTCACCGACTTCCTTGTCAGATTTGTCAACAGAGTAACTAATTTAGAAAAGTCCTGAATGAACCTTCTATAGTATCCCGCTAACCCCAGAAAACGCCTAACCTCGGTTGGCATTTTCGGTTGCTCCCACTCATTCACCGCTTCCACCTTTGCTGGATCTACGGATATGCCATCTTTGTCTATAACATGTCCTAGGAACTGCACTTGTTCGAGCCAAAATTCACACTTAGTGAATTTCGCATATAATTTCTCCCTCCGTAATGTTTCCAACACTATTCTTAGATGTTCAGCATGATCTTATGGCGTCCTAGAATAGACTAGAATATCATCAATGAACACTACAACAAACTTGTCCAAATATTGTTTGAACACTCTATTCATCATATCTATGAATGTGGCTGGCGCATTCGTCAACCCAAACTACATAACCAAAAATTAGTAAAGCCCATAACGAGTTCTGAATGTCGTCTTAGGTATATCTTCCTTCCTCACTTTCAGTTGATGATACCTCGTGCGCAAATCTATTTTAGAAAAATACTTTGCCCCTTTCAACTAATCAAATAGATCATCGATCCTGGGAACGGGTATTTATTCTTAATCGTTAACGTGTTCAACTCTCGATAGTCGATACAAAGTCGTAACGATCAATCCTTTTTCTTTACAAACAATACCGGTGCTCCCCATAGAGACACACTCGGTTGAATGTACTTTCTATCTAACACTTCCTGTAACTGAACCATTAACTCCTTCATCTCAACTGGCGCCATCCTATATGGTGCCTTTGAAATTGGTATCGTACCCGGCAACAAATCAATCACAAATTCTACATCCCTATCTGGCGAAATACCGGGTAACTCCTCCGAAAACACATCCGCAAATTCTTGAACTACCGCTATCTGTTCCAATGATGTTCCCACTCTTTGTGTATCCATCACATGACACAAATAACCTTTACACCCCTTCTTCAACATCTTTCTAGCTTGTGTCATGGTTAGACAACCAGAACGTCCCGGTGATTTATTTCCATAAAACACCACCTCAGGTTCTTTAGAAAGCCTTAGGTTTACACTATTTGTATAACAGTCTATTATTGTTCTATGGTTAATTAACCAATCCATATCGAGAATCACATCGAATTCCCTTAACCTTATCGGTAAAAGATCTACCGATAATCTATTACCCCTGATATCTATTAAAAAATTCCTATGAATGTGTTCAATGGGAATTACCTCCTCGTTTGCTACCTTAACGTCTAAAGGTATTTCTAGCTTTACAGGATTTAATCCCAATTGCTGAGCAAATCAACATGCTATAAAAGAACAAGTAGCACCCGAGTCAAATAACACGTAAGCATTTATTTCATTGACTGGAATGATACATGTTACTACATCCGTTGATGCAACCGCATCTTGGACGGTCATATTAAACGTTCGGGCTGAGGGTCTACCCAATGCTGGTGTTGGTCCAGTAATGGCCAAATTACCACTACCAGAACCTTTACTACCCTCTGCCCCTTTCTTCGGGCAATTTCTTGCCATGTGGTCCACCGACCCACAAACAAAACATCCCCGGCTTTTCATAAGATTAGGACAGTTGGAAGATATATAACCCACCTATCCACAGTTATAACAACCGGTCTTTCCCTTCAGACAGACTCCTAGATGAGTCTTATCGCATGTCTTACATGCCTCCATCCTCCGTTTAGGATCCTCTTGTTTTGCCCCAGTATTCCCAAGGTTAAAATTCTTTCTCTTAGGCATATTGCCACTACCACTGGCAACCTATGCCTTATTTCCTCTCTCTCCCTTACTCTTATTCTTTCTATCCTTGTGGTATTGGGTCAACGCCTCACTACCACCCTCCGCTATTATCGCCTTCTCCAGAATAGTCCTGTAGGAAGCACTCTAAAAAACCGATATCCTATTATAGAGCCAAGGTTTTAGGCCCTGCTCAAACCTATGAGCCTTCCTCTCCTCCGTGTCCACTTGGTGTGGAGCAAACCTTGCCAATTCATTAAATTTGGCCCCGTATTAGGGAACAGTCATGTCCCCCTGCTTAAGTTCTAGGAACTTAATCTCCATTCTCCCTTGTATGCTAGTAGGGAAGTAGTTCTCGAAGAATACCTTCTTAAACTCTTCCCATGTAATGGTTTCCACTCCAACCCCACCCTGGTGAGCCTCCCACCAGTAGTTGGCTTCCCCCTTCTTCATATAGGTCACAAAAGAAGTCTTTTGCGCCTTAGCTATATTTGTAATAACAAATGCCTTCTCTATTTCCTTGACCCATGTCTGGGCCTCCATTGGGTCCGTTGTTCCCTTAAATTCGAGTGGACCTACACTCTTAAATTCCTAAAAGGTAGTCGTTCGGGCTACCCTAGGTCCTACGGGTGCTCTTCCCCCAGCTTGGTTAAATGTAGTCGTTAATAAATTAACAAACTCTTGTATTGGGTTATTAGGACCCCCCCCCTTGTTATCATTATGCGATTCCTCCTCTTGGTTATGTTGCCTTCTTCTTGGCGGCATTTCTGTTTAAATAAATAAAGTTCTATTATTACATATTTGCTTACTTCTTTATTAGTCGTCAAACAACTGAACAATAACTCATACACAACAAAGCAATTTAAAATAAAAACTTCCTTATATTAAAATGCTTCTTTATAGTTCAAACGTCACTACACAAAAGTATTTATCATACTACTCCTAATACTGCCTAACAACATTCTCATGCTTCTGGTTCTCCAGTATCAATACAATATCTCGACTTATAGTATGTCGAGTCTGTCCCAACTCAATAGAATAACAAGATATCTTAAGCTTAAAATCCTCGTGCGCATTGTCATTTATATATAACATTCATGCTATTGTATGGTCTTTTTCAACCAGTTTCTTACGATGTTCTACGACCTCGTTCTTATAATCCCTAGCCTTGTCAGTCATGAGCACTTTCTCATCATGCCCTATCTCATAGTCTGACTCTGCAGACTCTTTTGCTCCATAGAGATCAGTGATCTCTTCCTTCTGGTGCTGCACCATATTGTGCAGTTGCACGTTACGGTCAAGCACTGAGAGGTACATTGCCCTCATAGTCTCTGTAGGTGTCGACTCTAGGGCAGGCATCACTGTATTAATCGATGTCACCTCCATATCATCCTCCACATCAATCATCATATTCAGATATGATGCTATTCCCATGGTCCCATCAGAATAGTCCTCCTCTGAGTAATATTCCTCGGGTTCTGACTCTTCTAGAATCACTACCGGTATGTCTACTATAGGCACATGTACTGTCTCAACTCGGTTCATGGACTCCTCGCTGACCACATGTATATCCCTATACATTAGGCTATCGATTGACATCTACAATAACAGATAACAAATTGATTAGTACATAATACACTGTAATATAAGCATAAATCATATTTAATCCTATTTAGGGTTACTTTCCATTTTTTAAATCTTTCGGTACTGAGTTTCCTCAATACCTTATTAACTCATTTGACTCGAGTTAACTTTCTTCGGACTCTTCCTTTCCTAACGAGGTTATTAGCCTAAGGTTCTTCCCCCTTAAGTTTTATAACCTAATGCTTTGATACAACCCTGTGACACCCCCAAATCCGGATATCTTCCAACCCGACAGATAGTGCTTCACGATACTACAATCCATACAATCATTCCATTGAGATAACAACAAAATGAGTGTAATTACTATCTTTATATTATATTTAAAATAAATTCTTTCCCAGGTTCATTAACCGAATACATTCGTTGTTCTTCATGAGTACATTACATACAAATACACTAGTCTATTACAGGACGATTAATTGTCCATCTTAGCCTTGCCTTTATCTCTCTTAGAACTCTCAGTTCTTTCGGCTTTAGCTGCAAACATATGGTTCAAGCAAGAATGAGCATAACTAGCTCAGCAAGTCTTAACAAAAAATCATATGAATATCACAATAACATTTTCATGCTTTAATTCCATATTTGAACAATTGTCTATGAAGCACTACAAAACATTTGACTAGTACTTCTCATGTCATAACAATAATTCCAAAGTATATAGAATAGCTTAGGAATTGATGAACCGGTCAATAGACCATGAACATACTCTTTTCGTTTTCATACTTGAAAAGGATATCCGGCACTATGTCCATCCACCCGTCTTTACTTACTAGCACTTCTAGGTGATCAGCCTATTATACTCTATTTTGATCAACACTCTTACGTTAAACGTATTTACGTTCAACATTTGGCAACCTCGCGTGCCCATCGAATAATCGATGAAAAATACTTTTGTTTGTACATAGACAAACTTACTTTTACATCCGTACCAAATACTTGGCATAGGATAACGTTAACAGTTCTATATCAAAAGACTTGTAAACAAATCAATCAACTCTTCAATATTAGTCTAGCCAAATTAAGACAGGCATCGACTCTTTCTTTAAAATCATTCATGCATTGTATAACATGCATCACGTAAAAACTTGGCTAACTCGAAGGTTAGACAAGCTTTTAAGAAAGACTTGCCTTCAAGCGTCTTCGAATATACAATTCAACTATTCTCAGTCATTACAGGATCTACATGAGATATTCACATAGCACACTGTAATTAGTTATCAAACAAACTAACTTTACGGTTTTAACCAACTTCTTTCTCTTCTATGTCTTATTTATATTAACTTTGTTATTAAAGTCGATTCGACTTCCTATACTTTGTTACGTCTCATTAACGTTCTTACGTCATTATCCGACATTCGATCATTATTGGTTAAATACCAACATTGAACGTCATTCACGGTTTACTTATTACGTCTTAGTGTTCTTCGTTTAATTTTTATTAAACCTTACTAGATCTTCTTACATTAACACCTTATAAGTGATTTAAGGTAAGTCTTATCATGTACATAAAGTACCTTCAATGTCTTACTTTAGGTCTAAATTCAAAATGGAACAAAACCTAACTTGGTCAACATTTTTCTACTGTCGGCGCTGCGGTCCGACATCCTTTGTATTTTCATGGCGCTGCGGCGCGAGTCAGCAGGGTACTCGGCCGAGTCTGGCATTGTGGCGCCACCACTTTATACTGGTTTTGGCACTGCGGGGCCGAGTCTGTGCACCAGTTGGCCAAAACAGTTTTGTTTTTAAACGAAACTCCTGGCTTCCTAATTTGTTCGTTTTACATCCGAATTGACCCATTTGAAAGCCTACAAGTCACAAATCACATCCTTTACGTGTTCATATAAGAATTTCAAATTTTTGAATTCGTTAACTCAGAATTCACCGTTAAGTTCATTTTTAAGTGTTCGTTTAACATTTTCGTCCGTTCAATACTCGTTTTCTTCATTATAAGTCGGAATGCGACGATTCTTTCGCCAACGAATCTTAATTACCTTATCTCACGTGTTGACATTGGAAACCAACATTTTCAAGTCACACGACGACTTTTGATCTTTAATCTAGGCTTTTTACGTTTTCGATGTTTAACGTCTATTTTCGCAAAATTCGTCATAACGTCGTTACTCATGTTCTATAAGCCAAATTAAATGAAAAACTTCATTGATTCATCATAGTCATCCTAACCAAGCAATAGGCATATTCCTTAGCTATAACAGTTTTCAAAACGTTCATTAATAACTAAGTTAACGTTCAAGACGTTTATGGTTTTTAACTCACGTAAATACTTACGATTTCTATTTGTTCATGACCTACCAATGATTTGGCCATTAATAGGCATCCTTATATCTCCTCAATAAACATGCTCCACCAATCTATGATTCTTCTACGAGAAAGAAATCGAAAAAGATGAAGATTACAGTTTATGAGAATTTACCTTTGAAGCAATTATCGTTCTTGATAAACGCCTATTGGTTTGCTTGGAAGTAGAAGGATTTAGTGTTTCTAGCTCTTTCTCTCTCTCAATATATTTGGACAAGCTTTGTAAAACCACAAAATGCTAACTCTAGCTTTGTATATATAGAAAACCAAATGAAGGGAAATATTGTCCAACTCACCACCTCCTTACTATTCACTTCTTGATCACCAAGAAAAGTACTTGGTGATCCAGTATTGCCTTTACTTGGCCACCAAGTGGCCAGCCCACTCTCCCTTGTATCATTCCATGGGTTGCCCCATGGGTTTTACCCATCTCATGACCCACCGGTTCGACCCACGGTTTAATTCTTTGGATTGGGCTTGACTTTAATAAACGTTGGGCTTTAACTTGGGCTTTCTTATATAATTTATTGGGCTTGTTATTGGTTTAAGTCAAATTAAGTTATACAAACCTTTAACTCATACTCCATTAATACGACTTGTATTCTACGCGTATTACTCACGTATTCTCTTCGTCTAATACTCATACGATATTCATAATATACATCTTACTATTCTTGATATCATACTCGTATTTATACTAATATAATACTCGTATTTCATACGTATAATATCCAAAACAACTATACGCATGGTATTTCCCTTTCGAAAACGTTTTTCACAAACCCTTTAGGTTTTACGTCCGCAAGCGAAAACTTCGTTTGCCATAACAGAATTATTATTGGATATTCCATACTATCTTCGTATTCTATCATTACGCGTTTCTCAGATTCTCAAATCCTAGCTCCGAATGAAATCGAATGAATAGTGTTTTTACGCAAACATTCTCGGAAAACCTTCGTTTTGGTCTTGATAATTCACAATAATTAATTCTATCACAAAGCCAGAATACTAACCACATTCGAACATTCTAGGTCATAGAACGACCTTCGAACATCTTACTCACATAATAACTCAATTAAATTCATTTCATCCACATAATCAAATAAAAATTTAATTCATTCAAAATTCAAAATTCTCGGGCGTTAAAGTGATCAACCAAATGTTGAAATTTTTCCACATCCACTGATTTTGGTAGATAGGCTTCTTCTAAAACCTTCAGCAAGATCGTCCGGTGATCCTCGGAAGTTAAGACCAAGTCCAAAATTGAGATTTGGTGTGGAGCTTCTTTTAAGCTTAAAACCACCTTGGCTTCATTATGACCCATAGTGCGGAGGAATTTTTCAATCTTCTCCATGGGTATTTTCCCCTTTGATCTGATGGTAGACTTCATCACCTGTTGGGGAAGATAAGTGGATTCTCTTTCGACACTACAACAGTTGTATGCGAGGTAGATCATTCACCTTCTCCATAATTCCATGGCACTTTGTGTAAGCTAACAATAGGATATTGTGCTCTGCATGGTAAGTTGATTGGCTCTGGAGCGGCCACTTTTAAAGGATTGTTGCTACCCCTGAGTTGAATTGTTGGTATTATAAGTGATTTGTTAGTCCCATCAGTCTCAATGGATATGACTGCTACCAAACCCTTCCATTTAGTAGGACAGGTATTCTCACTCTCACGTAGCACAGTATCATCGTCTGCTAGTTACAGGACACCACTGTCAATTAGATTTTGGATAAGGTGGCAGAGTGCCCAGCATTCTTATGTGCTGTGACCGCGAGAAGTGGGAGTGATATTGACATATTCCATTAGAATTGAACAGTCCAGAACGAGGATTAACTGGAGGAAGAAGGGAAGTGATTCTTCATTCATTGATTAGCATCTGCAAGATTTCCTCCATAGGTTGGCCTAGGTATGTAAATTCCCTTTTATTGGAGAAATCCCGACGGGCTTTGGCATTTGCTCTCCTTATCACTTTGTCCTCCAACATTTCATTTTCTAAAGGTGACGAGAGTATATTCGTGATAAGAGGGAGGAGACTTGCATGCTCCTGGCTAACTAATTGGCGTGTCACTTGATGTTGATAGGTCACCCGTTCTGCCAATTGCTTAATCTGCTTGCACAGAGCTTTCATCTTATGTTCCATTGTAAACTGGAATTTGGCATAATTCCATTTGTCAACCCCGTATTTGGTGGTCTAAGATGATTCGCCATTCTAATTGGAACTTTGTCCATTGCTCAAATTAATCATGTTAACCTCTTCTTCTTTGTGTTGAGGAAGAGGATTGTCTTGTATGTGAAGTTGATCTGGTTTGGTGACCACGATCTCACCATTGTCTATCAGGTCTTGGATCTTGTGTTTCAAAGCCCAACAATCTTGAGTATCACGTCCAGGTTCCCCGGCATGATAAGCACATTTTCGAGCAGCATTGAAACCCTGTCCATTAGGGTTGGCTAGTGGAAGAATGTGCGTGATTTTCTTATGTGTTGTCAGAAGAGTGAGAATATTCTTGAGTGAGTCCCCTAAGGGTGTGAAAACTCGAGGGCGTTTGACTTCTCCACTTTTTGGCATTGGAGGGTTTGAAGACTGTGCTTGAAAGGGAGTGTAACTTCTCCTTTGGATAGGCATGTTCTGATTGCCTTTTTGACCCTGTAGTATCAGGGAGACATCTTCCTCATTCTTTTTATGGACCCTTTGTTTCCATAATTTTTGGATTGGATGTGATCAGGCAACAGCTTTAAGGGTAGCTAGGTCTTGAATTTTTTTCAGATTTCAATCCCATCTCAGCCATCTCCCCATGTTTGACCATTTCAGAAAATGGTTTACCGATGCCGGCTAAAACTCTTTCATAGAAAGGAGCTTCTTGTATGTCTATGAAAGTCATGACCATTTCTGATTCTGTCATGGAAGGAATAACTTGGGCAGCCAGGCGTCTCCACCTTTGAGCATACTCTCTGAAAGACTCATTAGACTGTTTCTTGACCTTGGTAATTTGATACCGGTCAGGAGCCATCTGAAACTGAAAGATGTATTGTGTGAGGAAGGCGTGTGCTATCTCTTCCCAGCTATGGATTTTTGAGTTGTCTAATCTGGTATACCACGAACGAGCTTCTCCAGTCAGACTTTTCTGGAACAGCTGCATTCTGAGCTTCTCGTCCTCTGCATAAGATCCGAGTTATCCAATAAACACTTTCAAATGTGTGTAAGGATCTTCTAACCCGTCATATTTTTTGAAGTCAGGAGTCTTAAACTTTTTTGGATAATAAACACCAGGGAAAATGCAAAGGTCAGCATATGAAACACTTCCGTGTGTTCCAATTCCTTTGATAGCACGAAGGGTCTCTTCCATTTGGAGGACTTTCTTTTTTATTTCACCGGTGTCTGGGTCTCCTATGAGATGGGTGGCATCATGAATTTTGTTGGTCATATCCAACTGCAGTTCAGGTATTGTAATGACCTGGGTTCCCACTTGTGTAGAGGATTCAGCATGTACGGGTATCTTTGGACCCTGAGTAGACTGGTGTAGTTCTTTAAGCAGAACAGCCAAATCTGTAATGTGTTCACTTAATTCGTCGAATTCTTTGCTAGAAACTAGATTAAGGTCAGTCTGGTCGGATGACGACATAATTGACTGTAGGCTTGCAGCCTTTTTGGATTTTGATCGGGTAGTAGGTTCGATTGGTTCCCTGCGAAAAACTTGCATAGTTTAGTCTTTAGGGTATGTGTAAAACATAACATGTTATGTGATGTTTTTGTTTTAGGAATTTTATCCTGCAATATGGACGTCAGCTGTTTGTAATACATGATTGCATCTTAATTAAAATATGTATGTGTACACATTTCTTCATATTTCTCATTACATGGAGATAGATATGGAATGAAATCACAAGTAATTATGTTTACAAGTAATTTAAAAATGAGAAAGCGTGAAGAGACCGAAGTTCGGGCAAACACACGTAACACAACTCTCAACGTGAAGAAGGGTGTGTGCAAAGATGAAGAGAAGGGCTTTAAAGTGTGTAAAAAGGCTTATAGTGGACTGCCAAAGAAGACTTCAATATCTTTAAAGTGGATGAAACTCAGCTCCCGTTGGTACAAGAGTAGCTATATGTGAGCTCACAAGTGTATAAATTGAGAAAGCACTCAGTATATTGTAAGTATGGAGCAAATTTGACAGGGCTTCCTCGCCTCTCTTTTTTCTAAAATGGCCACCCCAAGCCCTCTATTTATAGAGGGTGGAGCCACAGGTGTACCTGAGGCTGCCTGGGTTGCCCTGGGTTTCTCGGGTCGTGTCGTCTCACAATACGTGTACGTAGGCACTGCAATGTCCACTCAAACTTTCAGAATCGCAATTCGGGCATTCGACTGAGGTATATAGGACCTATTTCGGACCGCCGTTGTCGAAAGTTACGCAATGGCATGGGATTAGAGGTTGTAGGAAGTCAGGAAGATGTGACAGTGCCCTCCGGTCTTCAAGCATCAAATTCTATCTGTTACCCTGCGTAATAGTCACTTGGGATTGGTTTTCCTTGATTCTTGTGGGACATCGTTTTGTAGAAATGTATGTATGAGATGTTTGAGACGACGTTATGTAACCTTGAGTTGGCGAGATGACAACTTTTCCCCTCACCGGAGTTATCACCGGTTTGGGCTGGTAAAGTAGACGTTGCTCAAGGTTATCTCTGAGATTGGATTGCTGCAAGTGTTGAAGGTCCTCAGTATCATCTTGAGGTGTGCCTGTTCTCCCAGAGTTATCTCTGAGTCTGGTCTTGAGTGCCTCGGTGTGAGTGCCGAGGTTGAAGCTGATTGCATGCACTTGAATCAAGCATTTTCGGGGTTATCGCCGAAACTGCACTCCTTGGGGTTATCTCCAAGGTTGGTAGATGTTACTCCCAGTGTTGGGACTGAGACTAGATATCTCGGGGTTATCTCCGAGATTAATCGGTCTTCTTCGATGGAATTTCCAGTGTTGGAACAGCATGCCTCAGGATTATCTCCGAGGTTGGAACTGTTACTCTCGGTGTGTGCTCCGGGGTTGAGACTGAACATTCGGTAGTATCCGAACTGGATGTGAGTTGTCTTTCAGGGTTATCTCTGAAAGATGAATCTGTATTCCTGCAATGTCAGCGACAGGTGTGCAGAAAATTTCTAGTGTCTACAATATGTATATATATAAAAGCAGTAAAAGGCCATGAAGTGATCTCCAAGCCAAACAGAAATGACATATATATTTATATATATATAAGCGATAAATGGCCACGAAGTAAACTCCAGGCCTGACTGAAATATATATATATATATATATGTGTGTGTGTGTGTGTGTGTGTAAGACCCCAACTTTTTAATGAATAAAATCAAATTTCTTTTATTTATTATTGTGAATAATAAGGTATTAAATTGATATAATAACTTTGGTTATGAGTGAAATGTGAAAATTTTGCAAAATAAGCAAGTGATTATAAAATATTCATTTTGTCGGTGGAATATTCTTTTTGTCGGGGAATATTCGTACGACGGCGCAGCCAATTGTTGGCCCCATAACGGATAACAGTCGAATGAAGAAAACGACAAAATTGAATAATGACGTAGTTGTTAAAGTAAAGTAATACGCGTTTTTGCACAGTAGCATATGGTATTGCACAATATTGTTGAATTATTGATCCTTACGTAAGAAGGCACTACTCAATAATTGTCACAGTAGTTACTGTTCAATATTTTATTTTATTGATTCAATAATTGCTTGCATTGATATTTTATATTATTGTTGTTTCAATTATCGTCACTGCACAGTATCTCCTTTATCAGATCAGCAATTCAGATTATTTGGAATAATTTTATTAGATAACATTATTGGCAATGTCTAGAAAGTTCTGTCAAGGAGAGGTTTGGTCACCTAATTGCGCGCCAGTAAGGAGAAATCCTTATTGTAAAGCCTCATCTTTCCTGGGAACAACTTGGTTGTTATAAATGTGATTCTGTAATATTATTTGTGAATAATTAATCATTGATTCATATGATAAGGAAATATTTATTTTATGTAGATATAAATGATGGATTTATTTATGTGGTTATAAATGAGGGAATTAATGTTGAGGTGTTTTATTAGTATTTTGTCGGATTGGAGGTATTAAAAATCAAACCAGTGTTTTTTGAGATATATTGCGGGAGTTATAATTTTTAATACTACCGTTGGATCGTTGTAATTTTTGGATATGTTATACATATATAAGTTGAGTATATGTCCATAAATTTTGAACCGTTAAAAATGAGTGTATGATTTGTTATGAATTTTAAGAGGTGGCTGATTCGGAAATCAGGTTATAAATCATTTTGGTAAAAAATTCTAGAATTTGTGGGTCCCACTCTTGGTTGGTGAAGAAATGTGTTGAGATTTTTATTCAAATGTGGTGGGTGGGAATAGTAACAGGTAAAGCCATCAGGTTGCAGGTTAAGTCTGCTTCGGCGTGCTAACATTTTCCTATAAATAGAGGGCTAAGTTAGAATTGAAAATCACACCAGAAACAAGTTTTCTCTCTTTCTCTCTCTAGATTATTGTTGGGTAAAATCTATATACGCACAACACGCAAGTATACGTGGTCAACAAGTAATAAAGTGATAAGTTGAGTATCGTTCCCACAGAGAATTATTTAATAAAAATCACCAAGTACTAACCCGTAACCAACTCAATCTTATTTAAACAAATGAATTTAATGTTATAAATTAAAATATTTAACTAAACTAATTCTAATTACCACTAATTAAAAATCAGATTATGGAGAATTAAGATCACAACTTCACTTATTGTTTTATTTAGGTTAACACACTTCTCATCAATTATTCTCTATCCCAAATTGTTAATCAAGAACACGAAAGTAGTATTAACCACCTCTCGATACACTAATACCGTATTAACGTCAATCCACAATTAAGATAAAAATTCGTTAAACACCTTAACCAACTAACCCACTATATCTCTATGTGAATTACAATTGAAGAAAGTTGAAGAACAAGTTCTCTATAAGATTACATGCGGCTTCAAGCATATCTCTACCTTAACATTCATCAAGTTTAAGCTACTAACAAAATCCTGAACACATGCTATCATGATTAGATCTAAATCTATACTTCATCTCTCGAGTTCATATAGATTATCACGGTAATTGATGGCCAATCAATTAAACAATTAATTCCAAATCATAATAGACAATCCTTACAATAGAAAATACTAATTGATAACGAAGCATATTAAAATAAACTACACAATAAGATCCATTGTAATCTCAAACAAAGAATTAGTTCATGATTATTGAATTTAAACTAAGAATCCACAATTGAATAATCATTAAAAGATAAAGATAGAAGAAGATGAGAAGAAATAATCTACTGTCAGTAGACTTGACGCTCCCTCCTTGCTCCTACTTCAAATCTTCAATGGTCTCCAAGTTGCTTCAATCTCTAAATCTAATTAGAACTAGGGTTATGTTCTAATCTAAAGGAGTGTTTAATCTAGTCTAATCTATGTAATCCCCAAGCTAAGCTATGTAATCTCTCTTATTTTATGCCTTACATCATGTATTTATAGGTTACAAGTCTAATTTTTAGCTTAGGAACAAACCCAATCCAATTTGGAGTCAAAAAGGTATCAAAATTCGCCCAAAACACGTCCAGGCCCGCACCAAGCCTTTCCCCAGCTCAAACTCTGCTTCCTAGCGCCTAGGCGCTTGATTTGGCCTTGGCTGAACCGCCTAGGCGCTTGGTCAGATGAATGGTTACTGACTTGGAGCGCCTAGGCGCTTGATTTAGCCTTGGCTGGAGCGCCTAGGCGCTTGCTCCTTTTTCTGACATTTTCTGCTCCGACGTCCTTTGGGAAAATGGCCATAACGTCTTCGTCCGAACTCCGATTTAGATGATTCAAGATGATCCGGAAAGAGGAAAAGTAGAACTACAAATTTTATTCTTTGAGGTTTACGAAATAATGTCCGGAGCTATAGTCAAATTGGCTCTGAAGTGACTGCTGTGTAAACGGCAAGCCGAAAACGCGAATCTAGCCACCCCAAACATCGATCCAAGTAACTTTTGTCCCAATTCCTACAAAACAATATAAAACATGCATGAATAGACACAAACACATAAAAACATCCTAAAAGACTTGAGAACAACAATAAATTAAGCTCGAATGTATCCAATTCATGTGTATAAAAAGTTAACCCAAAAACTTGTTGGGTAAAATCTATATACGCACAACACGCAAGTATACGTGGTCAACAAGTAATAAAGTGATAAGTTGAGTATCGTTCCCACAGAGAATTATTTAATAAAAATCACCAAGTACTAACCCGTAACCAACTCAATCTTATTTAAACAAATGAATTTAATGTTATAAATTAAAATATTTAACTAAACTAATTCTAATTACCACTAATTAAAAATCAGATTATGGAGAATTAAGATCACAACTTCACTTATTGTTTCATTTAGGTTAACACACTTCTCATCAATTATTCTCTATCCCAAATTGTTAATCAAGAACACGAAAGTAGTATTAACCACATCTCGATGCACTAATACCGTATTAACGTCAATCCATAATTAAGATAGAAATTCGTTAAACACTTTAACCAACTAACCCACTATATCTCTATGTGAATTACAATTGAAGAAAGTTGAAGAACAAGTTCTCTATAAGATTACATGCGGCGTCAAGCATATCTCTACCTTAACACTCATCAAGTTTAAGCTACTAACAAAATCCTGAACACATGCTATTATGATTAGATCTAAATCTATACTTCATCTCTCGAGTTCATATAGATTATCACGGTAATTGATGGCCAATCAATTAAACAATTAATTCCAAATCATAATAGACAATCCTCACAATAGAAAATACTAATTGATAACGAAGCATATTAAAATAAACTACACAATAAGATCCATTGTAATCTCAAACAAAGAATTAGTTCATGATTATTGAATTTAAACTAAGAATCCACAATTGAATAATCATTAAAAGATAAAGATAGAAGAAGATGAGAAGAAATAATCTATTGTCAGTAGACTTGACGCTCCCTCCTTGCTCCTACTTCAAATCTTCAATGGTCTCCAAGTTGCTTCAATCTCCAAATCTAATTAGAAATAGGGTTATGTTCTAATCTAAAGGAGTGTTTAATCTAGTCTAATCTATGTAATCCCCAAGCTAAGCTATGTAATCTCTCTTATTTTATGCCTTACATCATGTATTTATATGTTACAAGTCTAATTTTTAGCTTAGGAACAAACCCAATCAAATTTGGAGTCAAAAAGGTATCAAAATTCGCCCAAAACACGTCCAGGCCCGCACCAAGCCTTTCCCCAGCTCAAACTCTGCTTCCTAGCGCCTAGGCGCTTGATTTGGCCTTGGCTGAACCGCCTAGGCGCTTGGTCAGATGAATGGTTACTGACTTGGAGCGCCTAGGCGCTTGATTTAGCCTTGGCTGGAGCGCCTAGGCGCTTGCTCCTTTTTCTGACATTTTCTGCTCCGACGTCCTTTGGGAAAATGGTCATAACGTCTTCGTCCGAACTCCGATTTAGATGATTCAAGATGATCCGGAAAGAGGAAAAGTAGAACTACAACTTTTATTCTTTGAGGTTTACGAAATAATGTCCGGAGCTATAGTCAAATTGGCTCTGAAGTGACTGCTGTGTAAACGGCAAGCCGAAAATGCGAATCTAGCCACCCCAAACATCGATCCAAGTATTTTTGTCCCAATTCCTACAAAACAATATAAAACATGCATGAATAGACACAAACACATAAAAACATCCTAAAAGACTTAAGAACAACAATAAATTAAGCTCGAATGTATCCAATTCATGTGTATAAAACTCCCTCATCAAATACCCCCAAACTTAAACCTTTGCTTGTCCTCAAGCAAAAACACAAAAATGTTATGCAATGCAATGTAATGAAACTAATCTATATTCCTACGAATCTAACAGTAATGACAGAAACAAGTCTATTTAACCGGCCTTAGAGAAATCAAGTAAACATGATAATACATCATATTTAAACAAATCAGTAATTTCCCAATCAATCATCAAATCTTTGACTGTTATCACTGATATAGCGCGTGTGTACTCCACAATAATGTTAACTGATATAAAGTCAAATTTAAGACATAATAGATATCTTCGAAGGCATCATACAGTGCAAATTCACAAAATTCACGAACAAGCTAGATCCAACTAAAGTCAAACATCCACCAAGTTCAAGAGTCCAATCCGGGATACTTATGCTTTACTTTTCATCACGGGGGCTTTTTGCTCTTTTCCCGTTTTATTATATTTATTTTTTTTATTTTTTTTTCCTTTTTTTTAACCATGACTGTGCAATGTCTCATTCCATTAGGCTAACAGTGTCACCCCTTAGCGAGCTTTCGACCAACGACTCCCAGACTATATAAGACCTTAGGGCGCTAGGTTTTAAAATACCCCTTCGGGCGTACTTACTCAAGTAACAAAGGCTCCGAAACAAAACTAGCCACGGTAATTTTTATTTTATTTTTTTCTTTCTTTTTCTTTTTTTTTAACGAAGATTATATATCCCAAATTTTCCCCCCAAACTTAAGTTTTTATCAAAATTTAGCCATCTCTGCCTATTCATGTCTTTCATTCCTTCACATTAGTATTATCCTTAAGAAATTCATTATGTATCAATTTAAACTTAATCAGTCAACATATCCGTTATTAACGTGCTAACCTTAATTATACCAGTTTCAAACAGGAAAAGATTCAATTCATAACAAGAAATCACATCAAAGCCTGAATATTCAATACTATACTTATCTACTTAACTCAAGTCTCATCATTGGCCAAAGTAGACTTTTACTATCTAACAGTTGGAATCATACAAATATAAACTAACTACTATTTTTGCGATTTTTAAATTTTTTTTTTTTAAACAAAAAAACTGAATGCAAAAACTAAATGTAAATAACCCGAAAACATAACGAACTACAATGTAAATAACTAACTACATGCAATACGACACTAAAATGCCCCCAAACTTAAACTAAACATTGTCCTCAATGACTAAAAATAGAAAAAATTAAAGCAGAGGACTTCCCTGAAAATATAGCAATCGTCCTCCTTGCCCGCTAAGTTTGGAGAATAGGCTAAACACATGGAATAAATTGGGCACCACACTTGAATTTGACTTGAATAACCTGTAAAACCATGATAGAAGCAATTTTATTAAATCCTAAATAAATGCAAATGCAAAACTACTAATATAAAACTTAATAAAAACTAAAAATAAAAATTAAACTTGGGTTGCCACCCAATAAGCGCTTGTTTTATAGTCTCAGCCTGACTTCTTCAATTCTCTATCCAATTCCCCTACGAAAATTGAGGAACCCTCCATCCATCGGAAATAATATAGCTTTTGGTAGGTTCCCATTTGTTATAGCCATCGAGTTAAAGTCACCTAGAATGCTTTGTTTATATAAGATTAGATTGAAGAACGTCCAACATCTAGGCGTTTTCTCCATTGTGTCTGCGAATATATTCTGGCATTGAGGCTTGTCAGACACAACAATCTCTTCTTCTATCTTCTCCAACTCATCGCACCATGGCTTCGAAATTGTACTCGCTTTTACGTCACATGGAGTATTACCAATGACATGACTACCAATTGGACAAGGTTTTTCAAATCTAACCAGATTCTTGAACTGTGGAGGAGAAGTCACTTGAGGCATAAATAACATCGGCTCATCATCGTTGGTTCTCACAATTAGTTCTTCACCGACCTTGTTGTCATTATCCCTACTTGTCTCCTCTTTTTCAACATCTCGAGGCTCATCTAGTTGTAGATTTGGTTCAGGTTCTTCATCACTTTCGTCATCCATGTCATAAAACCAAGTGTTTGGAGGAAGGTTGCTTACGGCTTTGGTCATTTGCTCTATCTGATCCGCAAGATTTTGAATTGACCTCGCTTGATTACTCATTCTCTCCTCATTTGATGCTATGAACTTGGACACCAATTCCTCCAACCTTGACTTTTCTTTTTCAGTCTCGGAAGCCATGTATTGAGGACCATTGGTTGAGGCAATGAGGAGTTGTTCCATTCGATTATTAAAATTTTGGGTTGATAACTCCTGACTCATTATCATCTCTTCTTTTTCTGCTATAATCCTTAACATGAATTCCTTGAAATCTGAATTGTCTTCTTGTTGCATTGGAGGTGGATTTGAGAAATTTGATGGATATGTTGGATTTGGAGCAGAGTATTGGTCTTGATAGTTGTAACTCCATGAAGAATCCAGGTGATACCCCCAAACTTGATGATAATTATCATATACATACTGATTGAGGTAGTTACCACCATACTGTACCGGCCCAAGATTGATGGTGCATTGATTACTCGGGTGATTGCCAGCACAATAGCCACAGGTAACTGCCATCCTTCGACTCTGTTGGGCTGCGATAACGTCCAACTTCCTCGAAAGTTCTTCAATTTGTGCTGACATTGCGGAGAGTGTCGCGAGTCTGTCAATCTCCGCTTCTTTTGGTTGAGTCATGTTCGTGTATGGCCATTGATACGCAAAGTCATCCATGGTACCTGAAAAGAGAGAAATATAGGAAGAGAATTAAAACTAAAAATAAAAATATTTAAATTAAGACTAATTTGATTGAAATTAATATTGGTAAAAAATATTAAACTAATTCCCCGGCAACGGCGCCAAAAACTTGTTGGGTAAAATCTATATACACACAACACGCAAGTATACGTGGTCAACAAGTAATAAAGTGATAAGTTGAGTATCGTTCCCACAGAGAATTATTTAATAAAAATCACCAAGTACTAACCCGTAACCAACTCAATCTTATTTAAACAAATGAATTTAATGTTATAAATTAAAATATTTAACTAAACTAATTCTAATTACCACTAATTAAAAATCAGATTATGGAGAATTAAGATCACAACTTCACTTATTGTTTCATTTAGGTTAACACACTTCTCATCAATTATTCTCTATCCCAAATTGTTAATCAAGAACACGAAAGTAGTATTAACCACCTCTCGATGCACTAATACCGTATTAACGTCAATCCACAATTAAGATAGAAATTCGTTAAACACTTTAACCAACTAACCCACTATATCTCTATGTGAATTACAATTGAAGAAAGTTGAAGAACAAGTTCTCTATAAGATTACATGCGGCGTCAAGCATATCTCTACCTTAACACTCATCAAGTTTAAGCTACTAACAAAATCCTGAACACATGTTATCATGATTAGATCTAAATCTATACTTCATCTCTCGAGTTCATATAGATTATCACGGTAATTGATGGCCAATCAATTAAACAATTAATTCCAAATCATAATAGACAATCCTCACAATAGAAAATACTAATTGATAACGAAGCATATTAAAATAAACTACACAATAAGATCCATTGTAATCTCAAACAAAGAATTAGTTCATGATTATTGAATTTAAACTAAGAATCCACAATTGAATAATCATTAAAAGATAAAGATAGAAGAAGATGAGAAGAAATAATCTATTGTCAGTAGACTTGACGCTCCCTCCTTGCTCCTACTTCAAATCTTCAATGGTCTCCAAGTTGCTTCAATCTCCAAATCTAATTAGAACTAGGGTTATGTTCTAATCTAAAGGAGTGTTTAATCTAGTCTAATCTATGTAATCCCCAAGCTAAGCTATGTAATCTCTCTTATTTTATGCCTTACATCATGTATTTATAGGTTACAAGTCTAATTTTTAGCTTAGGAACAAACCCAATCCAATTTGGAGTCAAAAAGGTATCAAAATTCGCCCAAAACACGTCCAGGCCCGCACCAAGCCTTTCCCCAGCTCAAACTCTGCTTCCTAGCGCCTAGGCGCTTGATTTGGCCTTGGCTGAACCGCCTAGGCGCTTGGTCAGATGAATGGTTACTGACTTGGAGCGCCTAGGCGCTTGATTTAGCCTTGGCTGGAGCGCTTAGGCGCTTGCTCCTTTTTTTGACATTTTCTGCTCCGACGTCCTTTGGGAAAATGGCCATAACTTCTTTGTCCGAACTCCGATTTAGATGATTCAAGATGATCCGGAAAGAGGAAAAGTAGACCTACAACTTTTATTCTTTGAGGTTTACGAAATAATGTCTGGAGCTATAGTCAAATTGGCTCTGAAGTGAATGCTGTGTAAACGGCAAGCCGAAAACGCGAATCTAGCCACCCCAAACATCGATCCAAGTAACTTTTGTCCCAATTCCTACAAAACAATATAAAACATGCATGAATAGACACAAACACATAAAAACATCCTAAAAGACTTGAGAACAACAATAAATTAAGCTCGAATGTATCCAATTCATGTGTATAAAACTCACTCATCAATTATTGATTGTATTTTGTGAGTATTTAGATACTTTGTGAGTGTCTGTTAATCAGTGCAAGTTTCCTTCAGCCTTATACCGATATTTCGATCAGAAGTACTGATATTTTGAGGTAAGGGATATTATCTTCTTCTTAAATGATATTTTCTTCAATATCATTATGCCAAAATATTGGTATGAACTTTTTATTAAATTTGGAATTTTTTGTGTCGGGGTTACTATTCACGTATACGGTACTATTCACGAATACGACACTATTCACTGAAAAATGAAATTTTCTTCTTTTGTCCAAGCTGTCTATTATGGTTACTATCTTTGATTATATCCATGTTTTGATCATTATTTTTGAATTCTGCTTCAAAATTGGTTATTTCGGAATATTATTGAACTTGGATAAATTGTAATACGAATCCTTAATATTTGATATGTTATCTCACTAGATTCGTTTTCTTTAAAATATTTTTCATCATCCTCAGTCCTAAATAATGATACAAATGAATATGTTTGGCCTGTAGTGCAAAGATGAATGATTACCTAATGAATATCTTTGGCCCGTAGTGCAAAGATGAACAGGTGTTGAGATGAACATGATCAACTGGTGATACAAATGAATATTTTTGGCCTATAGTGCAAAGATGAATATTTGATTCAAGATGTATATTGATTGATGTTACAAGGATAAAATATTGATGATGGACTTTTAAATCTTAGTAGATAGTAGAATTCTTTCTCTACTTGACTCTTCTAATGGAATGCTATTTTCCGCTGCAGTTGTTGATCTAAAACTTGTTGTCTATTATATTTTATCATATTATTCCCTGTCGAAGACTAATGATAATTTGTTTTTTATTTTCTTAGTCATAATATTCTTTACTAGGCTAGTTGAGCTCACCCTTTTGTTCTATTTTTCTTCTCATAAGGTGAGAACATAGCAGGAACTAGTCGAAGTACGGAGTGATGTTCTAGAAAGTTGTTTTAGCAGTCCTCACTATTTTTAAAATAGTGTATCAATAATTGTAATGAGGACTCCTTTTGAGTTTTTATACTCTCTATTTGTATTTAAACTCACAGTTTAATGAAGTTGTATTTGTTTCCATACCATGTATTTGGCAACTCAGAATATGTGATGTATACCTATTTTGGGGGCGTCACACACACACATACACACACACACACATATATATATATATAGAAATGATAAAAAGCTTAAAAATCTGAAATATCTTACAGTGGGCTACCAAGAAGATTCAAATAGCTTTAAAAGCCTAAAACTCGGTTTCCACTAGTTAAATTTCAATATGTAGCAAAATATGAGCTTACAAGTGTTTAGAAAGAAGAATCACTCAGTTTAGAGCACTCTAGAAGTGTTTACACGCTAAAACAGGCAGAGTTTTCTCTCTTTTTTCTATTTTTTTATTTTTTATTATGAGTTGCCAAAGGCTCATATTTATAGACCAGGGAGCCGCGGGGTGACCCGGGCTTTGTGAGTTCTGTAGTCTCAAAGTACGTGCATTCGGGTAACGCGTTGTCCGCTCAAACCTTCATAACTTTCAATCTGGTATCCAATAAAACCGTGTTGTACCTTTTCAGGAGGCTTTTGTCGAGACCTACACAGTGACATGGGATAAGAGGTTGTACGAAGCCAGGAAGATGGGTCCATGACCAGATACTCAAGTCTTCAAATTTTATCTGGTGTGCTATCTTTGTGAGACCCCGAATTTTATAAAATAAAAGCATTAAATTTTTCTATTTTTGTAAATAGTTAAATTGATAAAAGTTTAAAATTAAGGGTAATACGTGAATTTTTTTTTTGTAATGTAACCAAGTTGATATAAAATATTCGTTGTGTCGGGGAATATTCTTTTTGTCGGGAAATATCCGTACGATGGTACAATCATTGGTGGACCCCACAACGGAATTATTGTCGGATTGAGAAAATGACAAAAATATTTTTATGAAAATAACGGCGGAAGTTTTACCGTTAACTGTTGAAACACCCGATGTTAAAAGTACAGTAATACGTGTGGTTGCATAGTAGCACACGGTATTGATTATTGATGCTTACGTGATAAGTCACTCAGTTTTGTTTTATTAGTATTATTAATGTAATAAAACATAAAAGTTTTTTATATAAAACAGAATACTTTTATAAAGTTATTCGTTTTATTAGGCTAATAGTAAAATCTTTTTATATAAAACAGAATACTTTTATAAAGTTATCTATTTTATTAGATAATAATTAGAATATATTATATTTTATTATGTATAGTGTTTGCATAGTACCTGTATAGTGTTTGCATAGTAAAAATTTTTATAAAGTTATTCGTTTAATTAGATTATAAATAGAATATATTATATTTTATTTAAAAGATTTTGCCTAGACGCATGGCCTCCCATGTATGAAAGTTTCCTTGAGCACTTCCCAAAGATTTTAATTTCTAAAACAGTCTTTGACTATACTTTTATGTAAAGTACCATTGTAAGGTTGTGGTCGAGGTACCATGAGAGTTACATACATTTGTATTAAAACTCATAGTTAACTGTGGTCGTATTCTATACGACAGCTCAACAGTTGTATAAATGAAGTTGTATTTGAATTTTATACCATGTATTTGACGACTCAGAATGGGTGATGTATACCTAATTTTGGGGGTGTCACAGTTGGTATCAGAGCTTAGGGATATGGTCGCTGGCGGAGATAAGAGTCTAGAACTAGGAGGGGAGAAACGAGTTATATACTTCGCTAGTGTGTGAATTACCTAAGCTGAAATTGTTTACTTGATAAGTTGACAAATTATGATATGTCAGTTAACCTTTGTTTTGAAGCTATATTCTAGAATGATATCTGAAATACAGGAGATGAGCAATGAAAAAATCGTGATACAGAGGATATAACCGGGAAGGTACAATCCGAAAAGAAAATAAGGTATTCTTATCTCTTCAAATATCAAGTACGTACGTAAATTTTGAGGGCGAAATTTCATAAGGAGGGGTGATTGTGAGACCCCGAATTTTATGAAATAAAAGTATTAAATTTTTCTATTTTGGTAAATAGTTAAATTGATAAAAGTTTAAAGTTAAGGGTAATACGTGAAAAAAAATTGTAATGTAAGCAAGTTGATATAAAATATTCGTTGTGACGGGGAATATTCGATTAGTCGGGGAATATTCTTTTTGTCGGAGAATATCCATACGATGGTACAATCATTGGTGGACCCCACAACGGAATTATTATCGGATTGAGAAAACGACAAAAATATTTTTATGAAAATAACGGCGAAAGTTTTACCGTTAACTGTTGAAACACCCGGTGTTAAAAGTACAGTAATACGCGTGATTGCATAATAGCACACGGTATTGATTATTAATGCTTACGTGATAAGTCACTCAGTTTTGTTTTATTAGTATTATTAATATAATAAAACAGAAAAGCTTTTTATATAAAATAGAATATTTTTATAAAGTTATTCGTTTTATTAGAATAATAGTAAAAAAAATTTATATAAAACATAATACTTTTATAAAGTTATCTGTTTTATTAGACAATAATTAGAATATATTATATTTTATTATGCATAGTGTTTGCATAGTGCCTGTATTGTGTTTGCATAGTAAAATCTTTTATAAAGTTATTCGTTTTATTAGATTATAAATAGAATATATTATATTTTATTTAAAAAATTTTGCCTAGACGCATGGCCTCCCATGTACGAAAGTTTTCTTGAGTACTTCCCAAAGATTTTAATTTCTAAAATAGTATTTGACTATACTTTTATGTAAAATACCATTGTAAGGTTGTGGTCGAGGTACCATGAGAGTTACATACATTTGTATTAAAACTCATAGTTAACTGTGGTCGTATTCTATACGACAGCTCAACAGTTGTATAAATGAAGTTGTATTTGAATTTTGTATCATGTATTTGGCGACTCAGAATGGGTGATGTATACTTAATTTTGGGGGCGTCACAGTTGGTATCAGATCTTAGGGATATGGTCGCTGGCGGAGATAAGAGTCTAGAACTAAGAGGGGAGAAATGAGTTATATATTTCGCTAGTGTGTGAATTACCTAAGCTGAAATTGTTTACTTGATAAGTTGACAAATTATGATATGTCAATTAACCTTTGTTTTGAAGCTATATTCTTGAATGATATCTGAGATACAGGAGATGAGCATTGAAAAAATCATGATACAGAGGATATAACCGAGAATGTACAATCCGAAAAGAGAACAAGGTATTCTTATCTCTTCGAATATCAGGTACGTACGTAAATTTCGAGGGTGAAATTTCATAAGAAGGGGTGATTGTGAGACCCCGAATTTTATTAAATAAATGTATTAAATTTTTCTATTTTGGTAAATAGTTAAATTGATAAAAGTTTAAAGTTAAGGGTAATACGTGAAAAAAAATTGTAATGTAAGCAAGTTGATATAAAATATTCGTTGTGACGGGGAATATTCGATTAGTCGGGGAATATTCTTTTTGTCGGAGAATATCCATACGATGGTACAATCATTGGTGGACCCCACAACGGAATTATTATCGGATTGAGAAAACGACAAAAATATTTTTATGAAAATAACGGCGAAAGTTTTACCGTTAACTGTTGAAACACCCGGTGTTAAAAGTACAGTAATACGCGTGATTGCATAATAGCACACGGTATTGATTATTAATGCTTACGTGATAAGTCACTCAGTTTTGTTTTATTAGTATTATTAATATAATAAAACAGAAAAGCTTTTTATATAAAATAGAATATTTTTATAAAGTTATTCGTTTTATTAGAATAATAGTAAAAAAAATTTATATAAAACATAATACTTTTATAAAGTTATCTGTTTTATTAGACAATAATTAGAATATATTATATTTTATTATGCATAATATTTGCATAGTGCATGTATAGTGTTTGCATAGTAAAATCTTTTATAAAGTTATTCATTTTATTAGATTATAAATAGAATATAATATATTTTATTTAAAAGATTTTGCCTAGACGCATGGCCTCCCATGTACGAAGGTTTTTTTGAGCACTTCCCAAATATTTTAATTTCTAAAACAGTCTTTGACTATACTTTTATGTAAATTACCATTGTAAGATTGTGGTCGAGGTACCATGAGAGTTACATACATTTGTATTAAAACTCATAGTTAACTGTGGTCGTATTCTATACGACAGCTCAACAGTTATATAAATGAAGTTGTATTTGAATTTTGTACCATATATTTGGCGACTCAGAATGGGTGATGTATACCTAATTTTGGGGGCGTCACAATCTTATGTAGTAGTCACTTAGGATTTGAGTTATGGTTCTTGTGGGACACTGTTGTATGCAATGTTTTTTGACATATGTTGAGACGACGTGAATGTAGTATTGAGGTGGAAAAATAACGATTTTGCGCAGATGTAGCAGTCGTTGTTCAGGGTTATCTCTAAGATTGGGCTACTGTGAATGCTGAATGTCCTCAAGGTTATCTCTGAGGTGTGCTTGACCTCCTGGGATTTTCTCCGGGGTTAGAACTGAGTGTCCTCGGGTTGTCTACGGGGTTAAAACTGACTTTTTTGGGGTTATCTCCAGAACTGGAAATGCATCCCTCGGGGTTATCTTCAAGGTTGGAATTGAATCTCTTGTGATTGTCTCCGGGATTGAAACTGAATATCTCGGGGTTGTCTCCAAGATTGAACTAAGTATCCCAGGGTTGTCTCCGAGATTGAGCTGATTTGACTTCCAAGGTAATCTCTAGAAGACGATTTTGCCCTCATGCAAGGTTAGTAACAGGAATGCAAAATTTTGAGTGTCTACAACTGCTGGTCGTGGTCGTAGGGGCAGATTATGGTTGAGGAAGTCCCGGACCAGGATCGTAACATTCAAGATGCGATGATTGAGGATTTACAGAGACAGGTTGCAGAGTTAACCAGGCATCTTAAGGCACTGACTTGGGGTCGTCGTGGACAGGTTCTGAAAGAGGAAGTCCCGCACCTTGATCACTATCGTGGACAGTTTCTGACTGAGGAAGTCCCACATCTTGATCATGACGAGGAAGGGTATTATTCTCTTGGACAGTATCCGACCGAGTAAGTCCCGGTCTATTTCTCGCACCTTTATCATGATGAGGAATTTATAATTTTAATTCCGATGAAGAACAGTTGGTTGAGGAAGAAGTATATGAGTATAGAGAGCATGTATATGACGAATATGCAGATAAAGAAGAAATATATGATGAATATACAGATGAAGAAGAAATTTATGAGGAATATATAGATGAAGAAGAAATTTATGACGAATATGACGATGAAGGAGAACCATTTGGAGAACCTAAGTATAACGAATATGATGATGGCGATGAAGAGGAGAATGGATCGTATGAAGATAGCCAGGAGACCTTGATCGTTCGCAAGAGTCTACCAACTCATAAAGTTGATTCCGAAGAGGATTGGTTGAGAACCAATATCTTTCAAATAACTTGCACCATAGCAAATAAAGTCTTCAAGTTAATCATTGACGGTGGTAGTTGTGAGAACATAGTGTCCGAAGAGGCTGTCAAGAAACTGCAGTTGAAAACGGATCGACATCCTAAACCATATAAGTTTTTGTGGTTAAAAAAAGGCAATGAAGTAAGAGTGGATAAAAAGTGCTTAGTGTCTTTTTCCATCGACAATAAATATTTTGATAGTGCGTGGTGCGATGTGGTGGCAATGGACGCATGCCATGTGTTGTTGGGCCTACCTTGGCAATATAACCAAAGAGTCATTCATGATGGTCAGAAGAATACGTATTTTCTTCGTTTTAAAGGAAATAAGGTTGTACTAGCGCCTCAACGAGAAGGGGACAGTTCAGTTCGAGCAGTCGAGAGTCTGAACCTGTTATCCATGACTAGATTCCTAACAAAGGTCGATCGTGAAGGTGTGGTGTATGTCCTACTTCATTGTGGGAGCGGTTCGACAACTGAAATCACTATAGTGTCAGCTGATGTATATGAATTGCCCAAAGAGCCTCCATTATGACTATCGGTGATGAGGGACATTCAACAGTAGATATATCTTGTCCCAGGATCGAATCAAAAGGAAAATAATTCAGTTGCTGAAGTATCTTCTCGTATAGTTTCCATTCTATCTGTGTAGAACTCGAGGACGAGTTCTTTCCAACACGGAGAGACTGATGCATGCGAATTTCTGGGCAAAGATCATGAATGGTCGGATAATACGATTATGATGTTAAAGGACCAAAAGCTAAGGGATTAGCGCAACGGTATCGGTTGACTTCGGGGTCAAGCGTTCAGTTCGTGTCTTCGGGGTCGGAGTTTAGCTTCAGATGACGTCATGACTTCGTCTTCGGATAGCGTCATGACTTCGGGTGTGGCGAACTTCTTCCGAAGAGGCGTTATAACTTCAGAAGTCGATGAAATTTATTATTATTATTATTATTATTTAGTTATTTATAGTAATAGTATTTTATTAGGTAGTAAATCTTTTATAATAAGTTGTTATTTTTGTTACGATATCTTTCTCTATCTCTAAGAAATTTGTTAGAATCTTTTTCGCATCCCTAGGAGGACTTATTTCTATTTTGTTATTTTATATCTCTAGGAAGATTCTAGACTGACTTTGAGAGAAAGTTTTGTTAGCTATATTTAAACCCGGCTTATGGGTTGAATCATATAGACTTTGATTTTGATAAATACAAATTTACACATTAAAGAGAGTCTCTCTATGTTTTTTCGGTGAATCTCTTGTTCCTTTATTTGTGAATTCATTTGTTCCTCCCCGGCATCAATCATCAGAATGTTTTGCCTTTTTTTTTCTTTTGAAGTACTTACACTTTTTATCGGTACTTGAGAAGGGCCTTGAGAAGGGATTAACATAAAATTGCTAATATCATCCAAATTGAAACTTTCTAAAATTTCTTCATTTCGAAATATATCATGGGCATAATTTGGAGCTATTCACAGATGTCAATAAGAATTCAGATAGACCAAAATGCCATATTACAAGACAAATTTAGTTAGTCCCTAAGTGCCAAAACAGGCGTTAGCTTAAATTTGTCATGGAGAATATGGTGTATTCAATAAATCCATTAGCTAATCTTAGGATTTTATACAACATTACAAGGATATATAGAATAGCAGTAAGCATATAGTTCCTCTTACTTCGCACATAATAAAAGTGGGGAGGATGGTTTCAAATTTTCCTTTCTTTGGTGAAATAGTGGAATTGAACATTAATGCATTGATATATGAAACGTTGCCCCTTAATTTGGGACATCACAATTTAAAAAACAGTGGAGTGACCTAAACAAGGAACGATGAGTAATACAAAATTAGCCACATCCATAAAAGATCCACAAGATCTTGTCAAATACAATAATGAAATGGGTTCATTTTTATATTGCAGGATAACAAAACTGTACTTTTAAAAGTTTCCAAAAATTTAGCTAAACTCAACAACACGCTCAGTGTGTGTGTCAATGTGTACAGGAGAAATATAAAGAGGGTAGTAGAGAAATACCAAAATTGAGGTTTAAGCCGCCTTTGGTGCTTTCACCGAGATAATCAACATCCGACTGGGTGGAGGAAGTGACGTTGAAGAGCTCTCCTCCTCCGGCGGCCGGAACAGAGTTGGTGCACCGACATATTATAGAGACAGATTGTAATTTAAAATTTATTATATTGAAAGTTGAGAATAATATAGAAATTATAAAAATATTATTTATTTTAATTTATTTTTTGTGGCCAAAAAATTTTAGCGGAAAAAGTGACCAAATTTTTTATTTATCTTTTTTTTAAGTTTATTAAAAAACTCAAAAATATAAGAATTGAAAAGAAAATTTAAATTTTCTATCTATTTCTTTTTTTTTTCTATTCATTTTATTTCTGCAAAACAAAGTGTTAGTTATTGTAAGATGACTTCAAAAAAACACAAAAAAAATAAGAAGAATACAAATAAAACTAATTTAATGAAGGATAATGTATATGGGAAATGATCCATAGTACGTACTACTATTTGTTATGGATGAAAAATAGACAAATAGCATTATAAACATATATTACATAAATTAAGGGTTGAGATTAAAAAGAAAAACATGTCATCCGCTAGTTGAACTAGTGGACACATAAAATAGAAATTTCGGACCAAATTACCCACTTCCACATCCGCTAGTTGAACTAGTCTGCAATCAAATTTCCAAATATAAAACTAAGCGAGAGAGAAAGAGCAAATGGAGAGATGGGTTTTTGATGTAGAGAGAGAAAGAGGAGAGAAAGGCGTCTAATACCAATCGGAAAGAAGAAGAGGAATGAAGCGAAACGGGTTGCTAATGATGCCATTTTTTGGGTTAATTTTTGTGTTTGGTTTTCTGTTTATGGTGGTTTTGATCTGAACTGAAAATAGTTGAGAGTTGAAATTCATCAAAAGAATAAAATAAAGAATAATTTTGCAAATTGCAACTAAGAATTTAGAAGATAATCAAAAGACATAACTGGAGAAATTAGTCACTCAAAAAAAATTGTAGGATTTTTTTTCTCAGTGGTCTTTTTGCAGAATCTTTGCGAACTAGTTCTCTCATCAAATCCAAATCGCACTGCAGGAGGGGAATCCAAATCGCAAAGTTTGATTTTCGCAACAGATCGAAATCGCACAATCAAAATTGCATAGGGAGGGAGGGAGGGAGGGAGGGAGGGTTTATTCGCAACAGATCAAAAGTTGAAGCATCGGACGAAGATTGTGGGCAATTTAGTCCTTAATTTTTTTAGAGAGTCCGCTAGACGAAATAGCGGAAGGCAGTATCCCATTTTTAATCACAGAGTTTAATTATTGGAATGAACGGTTATGATGTTATTTATTTAATTTTCATTCATTGCAAATACTTATTAGGCATCGTTTCCCAATGTATATATAAGTATATCTTTAGCAAATTTCTAAAATTATCTTATCTCTATTTCTATCCATCTATATTATAAAGCGAGAAAAGGGGAGTAGTCACGTACTATTTTCGAGTTCTAACACCCCTTTTTCAAATAATAAATAAATCTTTTTTTTTACTCGCAAAGTTTTCTAACACCCATTTGTTTTGCTTTAACTGCCACTAACTGACTTGGTCAAAAATACAAACGTGTTGAATTCTCATTGAATTGAACGTGCGCCTCTCCTGTCACCCTATATAACACTACCCCAATGTAACGGTTGTACTGGTTTTTCGAACAATTTATGCCCCCCCACCACCCACGAACTCTTTAATTTAAAAATAACTACGACAAGTACATAGAATTGAAGGACAAAAAATTACAAGAGTTTGTGTGAGAGAAATTATTCATCAAGATTCAAGAAAAATGACAATGGAAACTAGTGTTGATGTTGTTACTTCTGATGCTGCTGCTACTACTACTAATACCGCACCTGCAGGAGGAAGAAACATGGAAACCCAAAAGAAGAATAGAATTCAAGTTTCCAATACTAAGAAGCCTCTCTTCTTTTATGTCAATCTTGCTAAGGTACCATTGTCTCATCCTCTTTGTGCAATTGTGTTTCTATCAATGTATTGTTTATTTTGAATCCGGTTAGGATAAAATTTGTGTTTCAATGTATTATCTATTTTGAATACGGTTAGGGTGTCACGATAAAATTTTATTGTTTTGTTGCATTTGTTATAACAAAGGTCACATTTTAACTCTAGTGTCCTGTTTGTGGGCCAATAAAATGCAATATTTATATATTACTCACTCCATCTCACGATAAAAGTTCAAGTCGACCTTTTTGCATATTAAAAAAAAGATAAAATAACTAGTAATACTCCATAAATATGTATATAAAATATAATTATAACAATTAATATTAATTGTATTATAAACAAAATATTGTAAAAAATAAATTATTTAAGGTGAGTGGACATTTAACTTACAACAATGCTACTATCACATAATAAAGGGTCACATAATGCTCACATACACACACATGCATACTATGGGGCCCCACCTGACATTTGGGGCCCGCAGTATGCATGTGTGTGTATGTGAGTATTATATGATCTTTTTTTATGTGATAATAACATTATTTTTTAACTTATGACTACTTATAATATTAAAAAGGCCTTACACTTGATCATTTGATCATTATTTTTTGGTAATATTTGGTTATATTTTAATTAAATTTGATCATTTGGCATTACACTTGATAGTTTAGCTTTTCTTTTTTTAATTTTTTTTAAAATCAAACTCTTCTCCAAAAACAAAGTGGATCATCCCTAATCAAACTGGCTAGGTGTTGATTGTTTTAATGTTAAATGATCATTGTATTTTCTCAGTTTAACTGTTTTAAAAAATAACAACATTTTGGAATTTTTCAGCGATTTTGATAGTAACTTTAAAACATGGAACTCCTTCTGTTCCAAATTAATTACTCAGTTTTGACTTTTTAAACTCAAATTGACCATTTTTAAAACTAATATTTTTACTATTTTTACTAAAATATAGGCGAAGAGATTATAACCAAAAGAAAGCATATATAATTTATTACTAATCCCAATTTCTATAATTTTAGAAATATATTTATATATGCTAAATTATTAATTATAAAAATAGTCAATTTGACTTTAAAAAGTCAAAACTGAACAATTAATTTAGAACGGGGAAGTATATTGTTATTTAGAGAGTGAGATACAGAGTATTGTTATCAGTTTTCTCTTATATGCATTCGTGCATAGTGTATTTTAATTTGAAGGTAAGTTAATACAAAAGAACATTTTTTTTGTTCTTTTATTGTCGAGTAAAATTATTCCGTCATTCGACTTATACATGCACATTATTATTGAATTGGATTATATGTATAATCATTCTGTATATTTGAACTGTCAATCGAAATAGATTATTTAATTTTTAATAGATGACAAAGGTAAGTAGCCATCAATCAATTAAATTGAATTTATCTAGTCATGTCTGGCAATTGAATATATCCAGTCGGCGTGTGGGATTATTTTAGGGGAAGAAAATTGAAAAAAGAAATCACTTGTTTGAAGAAATACATTTTAACTTTTTAAAATCAATTTCACAAAATTCAAAAATTCAATATCAATGAAAATTATTAGATTTCTTAAAGCTATAATTGAATATAAATTCTAAGAAATCTTCTAACATGGACCTTTTAAAAAATTTGCTTTGTACTTTTCCTTAATCCTCAACATAATTTGTTCTGTGAATTAATATTTTACAAATAAAAGTGATATTTACACAAGATCTCTCGTATGAATAGTAAATGAGTCTTATACTCATAAAATAGAGCTTGTGAAAATATCGTTGGAAACATAAATTCCCTTTGTTTTTAGCTTTTTCCACTCTTACAATAGATGAAAGTAAGGTTTCAGATTTTATTAGTTGACTTAATTTTCCAGACTTGATTTTCATTTTATGTAGGGAGTTTGCATACTGCATTAGGAGAATGAAACAAAAAACATAAGCTTTTGTGCCAAGAAACAATGAAAATGTCCTCAAAAAATAATTACGTAAATGCCATGCTCTTGTATCTACTCAACAGAAGGACACCAAACTCATGCACTATCGGGCCATTAGTCGAAAGTCTCCCACATTTAAAATATTCAGCTGTTGTGTGTGCCTTCAGCTATGTTCTAGATAGTGTTAAAAAAATGTCCTTGAAATTGATGATGTATAGAATGACTTAGTGGTTACACACAACATATGCTGTTTTTAGTGTTTGAAAATTTTAATGTACTTAAAAAATTTGTTCATCTAGTAATATTTTATTTTAAGCTAGCGCACTTTATTTAACTTAGAAACACAGTGTTTGAGACTCAGATACAACACATTAATTGTAATATAGTGCATTTGGAGGTCTAAACACCGCAAACGTTAATAGTTGAACAAACCCATATTGTCCTAAAGTTTAACACAATTTCACTTATATATCACCACTAAACAAAACTAATACATCTGTGAAGTTTGCAAAATTTACAAATGAGACTCTTTTGGTAGAAAAAAGTATTATTTACAAGTCTTGCAATTGTATCTAGTCAACACAAAAGTCCACAAAGACCCCTGCATTATCACTATCAGGCTACTAGTCAAAAATCTCCCACATTTAAGATATTTAGTTATTGTGTTTGCCTTCAAACTTTTTGGTTTTGGTATAGCATTAAGCCTGTTATAAAATGAAAAATAAGAACAAAACGAAACAAAATTTATTTCTTTTTGTCATTTAAAGGAAAACAATAAACTGTATGGTTTTAGTTCTAATAGCTTTGTCGAATGCAGAGGTACATACAGCAGCACGACGAGGTTGAGCTTTCTGCTTTGGGCATGGGTACTGCTCTTTAAACCTTCCTCCATCTTCCTTCTCCCCTACACAAATAATTGACTTCATGATAAACACACAAAACTAATCCTTGCCATTGCACTCTCCAAATATAACGACAAAAAAATAATTCAATGGGCACAAACTATAAACAAATACTATTACCCAAAGCTTTGAAGAGTAAAAATTGATGTAAAAGACGAATAAACAGTAATTTAAATCGTAGGTCCCACATGTTTGTGCATAAAATACTGAACTGTAACTATTGCTTTTACAGCTATCACTACCGTTGTTACTATTGCTGAGATTCTGAAGAATAACGGACTAGCTATCGAGAAGAGTAAGTAGCCATTTTTACTGTTTAATTTATGATTTATTCAACTTCTAGTGTTATGTGCAAATGGTTGAGATTTTGAATTGGACGGATATTTTTTCGGGGAAAAAACCATGTTTGATGCTTATATGTTGTTGGAGTGAACAGAGGTTATTACGTCAACTGTTGGCATGAAGGATGAAACCAGGGGCCGTCTAGTTCAGAAAGCCAAGGTTAGTAAACATTCAACTGGTATATATGGGAATAAATTATAAAGCCCGTCCCAAAAATAAGATTCCCATTTAAATTTTAAATTTTTTTATTCACATAAATTTTAAAAATATTTGTTCCGGCCCATATTACGATTCAATTGTTTTATTACGATATGTTGGAATCAGTTCACAAATGGAAAAATATGGATAAAAAGGCCTCAAATACTCATTTTTGGGACCAGGGATGTAGATTCACAAACTAAAACAATTAATAGTTTCCT
This sequence comes from Panax japonicus, assembly GCA_020205505.1. NCBI lineage: Eukaryota > Viridiplantae > Streptophyta > Magnoliopsida > Apiales > Araliaceae > Panax > Panax japonicus. Next base: position 45,876,685 of record CM035100.1, read on the forward strand.
TTGTGCGCTCCTTATTTGCCCTTTCCCTCGACTTGCAACAGATTGAGATTGTGCTGGGAAAGACGGAAAAGTTTGAGAGTCTGGTAAATAATACCCCGGCTCCGGCGGCTGCGCCTGCGCAGGGGCACACAGATGCAACTGAAGAGGTTGAGAACAAACAGTAGCATCCTTTTAAGCTTCACTTGTTGTACTATAATGTGCTTATTTGTTACTGTACTTTGAATCTATTAGATATGAGTGTAGTTTTAGCATTTTCCAGTTGAAACTCGAAACTGCTGCTAATCTGCATTTGTTTTAGGCAGCAAAGTGTGATCAACCCAGCCTATGATCACCTAGTCTTGCTCTGTCAATGCAAGATGATCTGTTGTAGGATATATATATATATATAGAGGTTGTTAGCCTTTTTGTTTTTGTTTACAAGAGTTATGAACTTGTACCATTTAAGATTACTGAATGTATGATGATTATCTCATTATGAGTGAGACAACTAATCAAATAATTCTCACAAAGTTTACAGTTTGTATATTTATTATATCAAGGGTTTCTTGTTCTGGTCACGCAGCTAAATATTCACTAGTCATTTTTTTCCATTTGCCTGATTTTTATCGGACAAATATCAATTTTCAAATAAATGTTCATGACGGTAAAATATAATTTTCAACCAACATCGGAACAAGTATTTATGCAAAATCTGAATTTCATATGGATTCTGAATGTATTATATAAGATATATGCTACCATTATGAATGGCTGAATAACACATCTCTCCTTCTAAGTTGTCACACACTTATAAAGTCGTACTTAAAGTTTATTTTTCGTCAAAGTGACATTTTTTTGGCGTTTCCGTTCCTTTAACCCATTTTACCCAACCCAATCCATTTTAACAAAATTTTGACCTAATCCAACCCAGTTTGACCCAATCCAAAATTTAAATATTTAAATAATATAATTGTTTTAATATTTTAAAATAAAATAATTTTTTTTAAAAAATGGAATAATAACTTCATTTAATATTTTAATACAAAATATTTTCTTAAAATAATTCAAAAATAATAATTCTTTTAGTATATATTTTAAAATAAAATATTATTTTTAAAAAGTTTTAAAAATAATTATTATTTTAAGAAAAAAATATTAGAAACATTTATTTTTTCAAAAATGAGTAAAGTTTCAGAAAATATAGATTCAAAAAAAGTGAAGTTAAATTATTTTTATGAAAATTTAAAAATCTTTAAAAAAAATTATTTTTGTTATATGAAAATAAATTTTTTTTTTTGAATATATATTTTATAAAACCTTACTCATTTTTTAAAAAAATGAAAATTTTTCCAAATTTTTTTCATGAAAATAATAATTATTCTTAAAACCTTTTAATTTATTTTTTTTAAAAAAAGTTGAATCAGTTTTTTTTAAAACCTTACTCCTTTCTATTTTTTAGTTTTTGTTTTTAAAAATTCTATTATTAAAAATACATATAATAATGGTAAAGATATTAACTTTTTTTTCTTCTGAAAATTAAGTTTTCAATAAATAAATAAAAAAGTCTACTTTTTTTTTAAAATAAAATTTTATTTTTTTGAATTTATATTTTAGGAAACTTTACTCATTTTTGAAAAAAAATATAATATTTTTCCTTAAAATAATAATTATTTTATAAATTTTTAAAAATAATATTTTATTTTAAATATAACAAATAATAATTATTTTAAAATATTAAAAATAATAATTATTTTTATAATAAATATTTTATTTCAAAATATTAAAAATAATTATTATTTTAACAATAATAATTTATTTTATAATATTAAATATAATTATTATTTTAAAATTAATAAATTATTTGAAAATATTAAAATTATTTATTTTATTTTAAAATATTAAAAAAATGGGTTGGGTCAAATTGGGTCTGGTTGGGTCAAAAATTGGTAAAAATGGGTCGGGTTGGGGTCAAATCGGGTTGGAGGAAGTGAAACGCCAAAAAAATGTCACACCTAACTGACGAAAAATAAACTTTACGGATGACTTTGAAAGTGAGTGGATGTAACAACCGAGAAAAATCGGATATTATGTTAAATAGTTTTATTTGAATATATAATGAATAAAATTATAATATATGTTATTTATAATGAGTAAACGTGATGAATGTTATTCTATAACCTAAAAGTGGACTAATGTCGTAGTATTTTGGCTACAATATATAATTAAGGTGTTTGAATTTCTAAGACGAAAGTAAAAGCTTTCCTAGAAAAATAAGAATCCGTGACAGAACTTTGTGACGATTTTAAAAAACAATCACAAAAGATGATAATTTGTGATGGACTTTTTAAGCAATCACAAAATAATAGTATATATGATGGTTCTTAATGATGACTAATCTTGTCATCAATGTATTATAATTGTGATGGTCATGTCAATCACACCAAAATTTTCACGAAAAATAAATTTTCTTTTTGTGACGCACTAAGTCATCACTTATAGATATACCCTTTTTGTGATTGCATTTAAGCTATCACTAATATTTTAATGTAAGAAATAATCAAAACAATATTTTATGACGGCCATAACAATCATTAAAAAAGATAGATTTTTGTGACGAATTTTATTTGTAATTACAAAAAGAAGGTATTTTGTGATGAAATTTTTAAGCCATCACAAACTAATAAAATATATGATGTCTCTTAGTGATGACTAATTTTACCATCATTATAGAGTATTTGTGACTGCCATTGCAATCACCAAATCTTTTGTGAAAATAATTTTGTTTAGTAAGTCAACTCATATATGTTTCCTTATATATATATATATATATTAAATTATAATCATGATCTGGGCTTTGGTGCAGTGGTAATATTCATTATCTAGTTTGCAAGTGGGGGGAGGGTTCGAATCCTACAAGTATCATTTGATACAATTAATACAGTGAAATAAATTATATTTAAATAGAGATTCACGTTCTTACCTTTGATCCCTAAAGTCTTGTTTTTTTGTGATGACTTTGACAATCACAATGGATTACATGTGTGACGCCCCAAATCCGGGTACTTTCAACCCATAAATATGGTTCTACACGGTACTCGTCATTATACATTCATTCTATTGAAACAACATCAAAATGAACATAATTACTACTTTCTTATTACAATAATAATAATAATAATAAATCATTTCCCAGATTCTGTAACCGATACATTCTTTGTTATCATAATATGATTCTTACAAACATATTAATCTATTATAGGATAATCTACTTATCCATCTTAGCTTTGCCTTTATCCCTACTGGGATCATCAGTTCTTTCGGCCTTAGCTGCAGTCATATAATTCAAGCAAAAAGTGAGGATAACTAGCTCAACAAGTCTAACAAAGGATAATATAAATACCACTTTGAGAATTATATGATTATCTTCCATAACTGAACAAATAGCTATGAAGTACTATAAAACATTGACTAGCACTTCTCATTTTATAACAACAATTCCAAAGTATATATAATAGCTTAGGAATTCTGAACCGGTCGAAAGACTATGAACATAATCTTTTCGTTTTTATACATGAAAAGGACATCCCGTCACTAAGACCGTACATCCGATATTACTTACAAGCACTTCTAGGTATTCAGCCTATAGTACTCTATGTTGATCAACACTTATCTGTTAAACGTATTTATGTTTAAGTTTTGGCAACCTCGCGTGCCCATCGAATAATCAATAAAAATACATTTGTTTGTTCATATACAAACTTACCTTTGAATCTGTACCAAATACTTGGCATAGGATAGCTGTAGACACCCAAAATTTTCTGCACACCTGTTATTGACATTACAGGAGGGCAGATTCGTCTTTCAGAGATAACCCTGGAAGACAGCTCATATCCAGTCCGAATACTACCGGAGGTTCAGTCTTAACCCCAAAACACACACCGGGAGTATCAGTTCCAACCTCAGAGATAACCCCGAGGCATGTAGTTCCAATACTGGAAATTCCACCGGAGAAGGCCGATTCATCTCGGAGATAACCCCGAGATATTCAGTCTCAATCCCAACACTGGGAGTAGCAGTTACCAACCTTGGAGATAACCCCAAGGAATGAAGTTCCGGAGATAACCCTGGAAATGCTTATTTTAAATGCATACAATCAGCTTTAACCTCAGCACTCACACCAAGGCACTCAGTATAATACTCGGAGATAACACCGAGAAGACATGCACACCTCAGAGATAACACTGAGGACCTTCAACACTTGCAGCAATCCAATCTCAGAGATAACCCTAAGCAACGTCTGCTTTATCAGCCCAAACCGGCGATAGCCCTGGTGAGGGGTGTCATTTTACCACCTTGACGTCACATCGCGCTGTCTAAACATATCATACATACATTTCTACACAACAACATCCCACAAGAACCAAGGAGGTCCAATCCCGAGTGACTATTACGTAGGATAACTGATAAAATTTGAAGCTTGAAGACCGGAGGGCATGGTCCCATCTTCCCTACTTTGTACAACCTCTAATCCCATGTCATTGCATAACTCTCGACAACGGCGGTCCGAAATAGGTCTTACATACCTCAGTCGGATGCCCAAATTGTAATTCTGAAAGTTCGAGCGGACATTACAGTGCATGCGTGCACATACTTTGAGATGGCGGGACCCGCGAAGCCCGGGGCAACCCTGGCAGTTGCAGGTACATCTGCGGCTCCCCCCCTCTATAAATAGAGGGCTTGAGGTGGCCATTTTAAAAAAAGAAAAGGCGAGGAAGCATTTGCTCTGTACTCACCCTACACTGAGTGCTTTCTCATTTTAAACACTAGTGAGTTAACATATAACTACTTTTTATACCGGCGGGAGACGAGTGTTCATCCCTTTAAAGATATAGAAGTCTTCTTTGGCAGCCCACTGTAAGCTTTCTCACACACTTTAAAGTCTTTCTCTTCATCTTTGCACACACTATTCTTCACGTTGAGAGTCGTGTTACGTTTGTTTGCCCGGACTTCGGTCCGTGATTTCATTTCAGTTTGTACATATATATATATATACTTATATATATATATATATATATTTATATATATGGACTAACATTATCGAGTTATGCCTCGATTGAGCCTAGACTTTGGTCTGGAGCGTTTATTTGCTTTCGTATATATATATATATATATATATATATATATATATATATATATATATATATATATATATATATATATATATATTTACGTTTAGTCCCGCCTGGAGTTTACTTCGTGGCGGTTGACCGTCTTTACAACTTTCTTTACTTTTTGTCCCGCCTGGAGTTTACTCCGTGGCGGTTGATTGCTTTTAGAGCTTTATTTACATTTCTGATGCCCCATGGAGGTGTTTCGTGGTGTTTGATCATGTATATATATGTATATATATATATATATATATATATTTATATCTTTGATATATACACCTGCTTACTTCTTTATTATCAATTGCGGCATCATTTGAGCCTAGAAATCATGTGATCACATATTCAGTCTACTGGATCTAGATTCGTTTCCCGTGATGAACATTTTCAGCTATAAGTAGCTTGTAAATTTATTCACGGTGTTTGAATTTCCTTAGATGGTTTTCATGCCCACGAGGAGTTCGGCACTGCTTTGTACATTATTTTTCTCGAAGATGCTTCGCATCTCAAAAATTAAAAGCAATCCAGCTGAACACTTGATAAAAATGGGAGTGTAAAAGGTCTCAATTACTATTGAGCATAAGGGTTTGAAAAACCTCTTTTATAAACATCACTACCATATCTTTTTTAAAACTAAATTTTTCCATAAATTCAAACCCTGTGTATATAGGTGCGAACGAGGCCTCGTCCCCCATACACATTCATATAACAATTTCTTGAAAAGTGGCGATCACCGTGGTAACACGGATGTCGGGGGGGGGGGGTTCCTAACACCTTCCCTCTGCATAATCAAGTCCCCGGACCCTAATGAATCTTGGTTTCACCGACCCGTTTAGCAGTGTCACATTACTGGGTCAATGTGCAAACCTTTTCTCGGTTGTGTTGGTAAAACTATATAAAAAACGAACTGGTGACTCTTAACAGTCCATCGTCAACATGTTACATGTCGGACCTTTTTCACTTATTTTTTCAAACAAATCTCATTTAACATGAGAACACCAAAGAACAAGTAACGAAAAGGGACAAATAAAAATCTTGACGTCGACAATATCATTAATAGTTCTATATCGAAAGACTTACAAACAAATCAATTTAACTCTTAAGAATAGTCTAGCCAAGTTAAAACTTGCATCGACCCTTTCGTAAAACATTTCATGCATCATAGAACATGAACCACAGAAACTCGGCTAACACGGAGGTTAGACAAGCGTTAAGAAAACTTTCCTTCAAGCGTCTTCGAATATAATATTCAACAATTCTTGCTCGTTACAGTATCTACATGATATATTCACATAGCACACTTAGATTAGTTACTAAACAATCTAACTTCATGGTTTTAACTAGCTTCTTTATCTTCTATGTCTTGAATTTATTTCATTAATAGAACCCGATTCGAGTTACTATCATTATTTACGGCATGTTAACGTCTTATGTTATGAACTAATACTCGATCATCATTGCTTAAATACACTTATTGAATACCGTTCACGGTTTACTTACTTATTTGTCGTGTTCTTCGTTTACTTACTATTAAACCATGCTTAAGTTCCTAAAGTTATCACTAATTAAGTGATTTAATATTAGTCTTACCATGTATCTTAAGTATTTAAATGTCCCGTAGTTGTTCTACAAACACCTTGGTTTAAAAACTAAGTTGGTCAACCTTTCTTCAGTACCCTGAACCCCAGCGGGGGTTTTTTCTTTAAATATGCCTGCCCCGGCGGGCCATGTTCCTGTTAAACACTAAGCACCCCCCCGCCCCGACGGGGGTTTTGGCCTAAACAATGCCCGCCCCGGCGGGGGTCCTGACTGTTAATTACTTAAGCTTGTTTCCTTGCCTGGTTTTACATGTTCGTTTAACATTAATGACATTTCTTAATTCATTTTACATCCGTATTGGCTCATTCAAAAGCCATTAGCTCCTAAATCATGTGCATTATGATTTCATTTTTGAATCTTTTAACACGGAATTCACTGCTTAGTTCATTATTAAGCATTTGTTTATCGTTCGTGAGCGTTCATAGCTCGTTTTCTTCGTTCTAAGTCAGAATTTAACGATTCTTGAGTCCATAATTCTTGAATAACTTATCTCACGTGATGCCACTGAAAACCAAAGTTTCCAAGTTACACGACAAGTTGACTACTTATATGGAATTATACGATTTCAACGTTTAACGTCTAATTTTGAAAACTTCGCCCTAACTTCGTTATTCGTGTTTTATATGCCAAATCAAATGGAACGAATCCATTGATTCATTGTCTACATCCTAAACAAGCAATATGCACAAATCCTATCAATGATGGTTTTCAATTTGTCCATTAACCACCAAGTTACCGTTTAAAGGTTTCTTCGGTTTAAACTTACGTAACCACTTATGATTTCTATTTAAACATGACTTATCAATGTTTTAATCATTAATAGCCATCCTTATTCCTCTGGAAGAGATATGCTCCACCAATCTATGATTCTCTATGAAAAAGAAATCGAAAAAGAATCGAAGACTTATGTTTATGAAATATTACCTTTTTGTTCTTCGTGTTCTTGCTAAAAACTCTTATGATATGCTTCAAGCTCATTTGATTACTTATTTCTAGCTCTTTTCTCTCTCTCAAATATGTTGGTCAATTTTTGTAAACAACAAATGAACCAAGCCTAGCTTCTTTATATAGAAAATCTAATGGAGGGTGAATTGGTCAAATGACTCACCTCCTTACTATTCAAAGCTTAGCCACTAAGTAACCACTTTACTTGGTGACCAAGTGGACTACTTTACTTGGCCTCCAAGTAGCCGACCCACATGGCCTTGTGGGTCCCTCCATGGGTTGTCCCATGGGTTTTACCCATCCGGTGACCCATCGTTCGATCCGCGGTTCAGTTATTTGGATCGAGTTTGATTTAACCTAACATTGGGTTTTAACTTGGGCTTTATTTCACTTAACATTGGGCTTGGCATAATCCAAGTCCAATTAATAATGACAAAGTCGATTCACTAAAGTCCATTAAGAACTATTCGTATTTTACTCTTATAATTCTCGTATTTTCTTCATATAATATTCGTACGATAATCTTTTTATACGTCATATTAATCTTTGTACTATACTCATATACTAATTTATATCATACTCGTATATCACACGTATAATAACCCTAATCATTATACGCATTACATTTCCTTCTTGGAAAACTTTTCTTAACCCTTAGGTTTTAAGTCCACAAGCGAAAATTTCGTTTGCCATAACTGAAATATTATTGGATATTATACTCGTCTTAGAATTCTATCATTACGCGTATCTCGGAAATTCAAACTTAATTCCCGAGCAGAAACGGATGAATAGTGTTTTTACAAAAATTTCTCGGAAAACTTTTATTTCCGTCTTGGAAATTCAAAACAATTAATTCTAGCACATAGCCAGAATCCTAACCACATCCGCACATTCTTGGTCATAGAACAACCTTCACATAGCTTACCCACATAAATAATCAATTAAATTCATTTAATTCACATAATCAAATAAAAATTTAATTCATTTAAAAATCTGATTTTCTCGGGCGTTACATTCTCCCCCCCCTATAAGGATTCAGTCCCAGAATCTCGCTATAATTACATAAATAAATGAGGAAAATTTTCTTTCATTTAACTTTCGAGTTCCCACGTTGCTTCTTCAGCATTGTGGTTCCTCCAAATCATCTTCATCGAATGTATTATTTTATTTCTTAAGACTTGTTCCTTCCTTTCAACAATCTAAACTGGAAGTTCTTCATAAGTTAAGTCTTTTTCTATCTGAATAGATTCGTACTCTATTATGTGTCTATAGTCCGATTTATAGGGACGCAACACTGACACGTGAAACACATTATGTATACGTTCTATCTATGGAGGTAAAGCTACTTCATAAGCTACCTCTCCTACCCTTCTTAAAATTTCAAAAGGTCCTATAAACCTTGGACTTAACTTCCCTTTCTATCCAAAATATATCTTCCCTTTCCAAGGCTATACTTTTAGAAAGACATACGAACCTACTTCAAATTCCCTCTTTTCACGATAAGGATCTGCATACTTCCTTTGTCTATCTTCAGCCGCTACCAATCAAGTACGTATTAACTTTACCATGTCTGTCGTCTGTTGTACCATCTCCGGTCCTAACATTCGACGTTCACTTACTTCATCCCAACACAATGGAGTTCTGCACTTCCTCCCGTATAACGATTCGTAAGGCGGCATGCCTATACTAGTGTGAAAACTATTATTGTACGCGAATTCCACCAAAGGTAGATGTTCGTCCCAACTCCCCTTGGAATCCATAACACAAGATCTTAACATATCTTCTAACTTTTGAATTATCCGCTCACTTTGTCCATCCGTCTGAGGATGATATGCCGTACTCAATCTCAACTGCGTTCCCATTTGCTCTTGCAATCTCCTCCAAAAGTTTGATGTGAATCGTGGATCACGATCTGACACAATCGATACAGGTACTCCATGTCTTGAAATAGTTTCTTTGACATACAGTTTAGCTAATTATTCTAGGTTATACCTAACTCCTATTGGTAGGAAGTGAGCTGGTTTCATCAACCGATCCACTATTACCCAAATAGCATCGTATCCTTTCCTTGTTGTTGGAAGTCCCACCACAAAATCCATTGTGATATGCTCCCATTTCCTCTCTGGAATTTCTAATAATTGCAACAACCCCACTAGGTCGTTGGTGTTCAGCCTTAATGTTTTGACAAGTTAAGCACTTACTAACATATTCTATGTTCTCCCTCTTCATGTTCGGCCACCAAAAGTTATGACGAAGGTTTGGATACATCTTAGTACTACCAGGATGTATTGAGTACCTCGAACTATGGGCCTCACTCATTATTTCTTCTTTTAACTCAGAATTATCTGGAACCCAAATTCTTCCTTCAAAACGAAGCAATCCTTCCTTGTCGAGGTTGTACTTAGTCTTCTCTTCATCTTCTATACTCTTCTTCAATCGTTCGCATTCCTCGTTACTTAATTGTACTTCCTTAACCCATTCCACTATGGTCGTTAGAGTCTCCATTCAGAATAACATTTCTACTGCTTCATCCGGTAATTAAACTTCTAACTCCATCCTTGCCATCTCCGTTATTAACTCGTTTTGAGTAGTTAACATTGATAGCTTTTATCTACCCTTCCTACTTAGCGCATCGACTACTACATTTTCTTTCCCCAGATGATATAAGATATCACAGTCATAATCTTTTATCAACTCTAACCACCTTTTCTGTCTCATATTCAACTCCTTCTGTGTGAATATATATTTCAGACTTTTATGGTCCGTGTATATCTCACACTTCTCCTCGTATAAATAATGTCTGTGACTCCCCCAAATCTGGGTATCTTCCAACCCGACATATGGTGCTACATGGTGCTATAGTTCACATAAACATTCAATTGAAATAACTCAAAAGAACGAATATGTCTTATATATATATAAAAGAATATTTATATTCCCCAGGTTCTTTACAACCAATACATTTGTCTTTGTCATAATACGAAATATTATTCTTTCAAAACCTATACTATTACATATGTAATCTACGGGTTCGCCTTCGCCTTCCCTTTATCCTTGCCGGATCCATCGGTCCGTTCGGTCTTAGCTGCATTCATATGGTTCAAGCAAGAATGAGCCTAACTAGCTCAACAAGTACAACAATTCTAGGAAAATATCATGCTTGAAACATAAGAATAGTATATCTTTGATAACTGAACAATAGTTATGAAGTACTATCGATAATTCAAAATAGCACTTCTTTCCTTTCAAAACGTTTTACAACAACAATATTCGGTAAAACATCAATTTTGGTTCAAGACCATAAGCATATCATAAGTACTTTAAAAAATAGACGTCCTAGCACTAAGTCCGTAAGTTTGGCATAACTTACGAGCACGTCTAGGTGATCAGCCTATAGTACTCTATGTTGATCAACACTACATTCATTAAACGTGTATACGTTTAAGTTGTGGCAACCTCACGTGCCTGTCGTTTGACGACAAAATTTTTTTAGCATACTCAGTCTACTTTTGAAAACCATAACAATATTAGTTTGGTAAATCCTTATTAACACTTGATAGAATAACATAGCATACGTCTAGCCGAAAGAATTGGCTTTGACTTCCTCAAACATTAACTCATGTGAAGAATACATGAATCACAAAGACTTGTCCAGATCGAACTGGAACAAGGGTTAGAGTACTTGCCTTTAGCGTCTGCTTATAAATATAACCCGTGCACTGTAGGTCTTTAAGGTCTCTACATTAGATAATAACATCATATAGTACATTAGGTCATGAATAATATATATGGTTCCTAAAGAATCTTACCCTTCTTCTCAATCTAATTACGTATTAGATTTGTTATTATTAGTTCCGGCTTTACGTTATGTCATTCTTATGTTCATAAGTAACTATCTTAACTTAACCCTAAATGTCCATTCTTAAGGCTTAATTATGTCTTAACCATGTTTTATTAAGATCCTTAATTAAGTGTTCATTCATTACCATTCATGTTCAACATGTAAACTTTTTTCTTTATCTAGGCCATGAGGCTGGCGCTGCGGCGCCAGATATAAGTCTTGGTACCGCGCTGCGGCGCCACCTCTTATTGCTCAAAAACCCAGACTCGGAGCTGCGCCGCAAGTCTCTTTGTTATGTGTTGCACTGCGGCGCAAGTTTGCTGGGGACTAAGGCCACTTTGGAGTTGCGGCGCCGGCTAAATGGCTTGGAGTTGCGCCGCGGCGCGGACTCTGTGCCACATAAATGTTTGACAGATTTTTTTCAAAGATGAGATTCCCGGACTCGTAACTTCTTCGTTATAAGTCCGAATTAGCTCGTTCAAGAGCCTACGGGTCACAAATTATGCACTCTATGTGTTCACGCAAGAAGTTTATCTATTTTACTTCGTTTGCTAAAATTTCACCTATTAGTCCATTTTAACAAAAACGATAAACGTTCGTGAACGTTCAATGCTCGTTTCTTCGTTCTAAGTTGGAATCCGGCCATTTTCGAGTCCGCAACTCTATAATGCCAAATATGACTTGTCTCCATCGAAAACCAACGTTTACGACTTCAAACACAAAATACGACTTTCATTCCGAGAATTTCACGAATTCGACGATTATCGTCCAATCGTGTGAATTCCGGCGAAACCTCATTACTAATCATTCTAAATGGATTTGAATCAACATACAAACATTTCAAGTTACTTATTACACCAACTTATTATCAAAGTAGGTTTTGACTTATTCTCATAAGTCAATGACTTATTAAACTTACTAACTACAAATTCTCATGCTTATGACTTACTATGAACTTAAGTCCATCAATCAATGTTCTCATACCATAATGAATATACTAACATCATATGACAAACATATGACAAGTTTTGTATAAGTTTATCAACTTATTTAGGTTCAAGTTATTTATTCACCTTATTCGGCTTAAGTCCATTGCTTATCCACTTCCCTTATGTTCTTAACATCTAAGTTCATTAGATTACACTTCTCTTATCAACCTACCATGATAGAGATAGTAGAGACAAGATCAATTACCTTTGAAGATTACTTCTCTTGCTTTGGAAATCTACAAATGATAAGTCAAGCTCAAAGTGCTTATTTGCTCTAACAATTAAGTTGTTTTGTGAGAGAGTTTGTTGGATGAAAACTAATCAACCAAATAATGAATGGTGAGATTTCTATTTATAGACTTCCTAAAGTGAGGGTAGAAGGGTCTTTAAGGCATACCACCTCCTTAAGTCACCTCCTTACTATTCATAACTTCAAGCCTAAGTATTCTTGCTAGCCACTTCTATTACTTGGCCATCACAACACTTGGTCACCACACAAAATGTTTGCCCATCAAGTCTACCCATATCTCACTTGGATTGCCCCATGGATCATAGCCAATTCATTGGGCTTACTTAATTAATCTAGCTAATTTCTTATTGGGCTTATACTACAATAGTTTGGACTCATGACATATCAAACACTTGGGCTTGAGTATTGATAAGTAGGTTTTATACATACTTATCCGGTATCTATTACTTGAATTATTTGCTTAATCTCATATTTCTTAGTTACTTTTCATACATTTATGTTATTTTGTAGGCAATGACACAACATTGGAATGAAGAAGAAAGGGAAAGGAATTCAGACATCTTTTGGACTAAAATACGCAAGCAAATAAAAGAAGGGAATATTGAAGGACTTTTAACACCAAGTTGGATGCATGTTCTTGGCTTGGAGTTTGGAATTTATTGTAGATCTACTTCTTAGCTTTTCGGAACATCTTGAATCGTCCCAATCGGAGTTCGGATGCGACAGTTATGGCATTTTTATCAACAAGATCAAAGCTAAGAGTTGTCATGCTTGCCATTTACATAACATCTACTTCACGCTCGATTTCCGCCATGTTCCAGCCCGAATATGTCAATTGTCAAAGAATGAAAGTTGTAGATCTCATCGTTATCTTCGATTTGATAGGTGTTAGGCCCCATAATTCTTAGCGGATCAAAAGTTATGTCTGTTTTACCAAAGGACATCGCAGCAGGAAACAGGGTAGCGCGGACCGCTCTAGGACTGCGCTAGGCCACCAAAACCACTGCTACAGGACCGCGGGCAGCGCCCAGAATGGCTTTGGCACAGTGCGGGCGCGCTAGGCGGCGGGTAGACAGTGTTTCTAGGTTATTTGGTGTCCAATTTGAGTTAGAATAGGATTCTTAGTTGCCTAACTTGCTAGGATATCCATTAGAACTATAAATACATGAGGAGAGGCATAAAAGAGGGAGATCTAGGCCAGTTTTGGAGGATTTCCATTAGATTAGATTAGAGTAAATTAGATCAAAATACTAGTTCTTATGGGATTAGGAGATTAAAGCAACTTGGAGACCATTGAAGATCAAGAGCAGGAGCTTGGGGAAGATGATGATTTGCTGACAACAGATTTATTCTTTACTCTACTCTTATTTTTATCTTCTAATGATTATTCAATTATGGATTCTTAGTTTTAATTCAATAATCATGAACTAATTCTTTGTTTGAGATTACAATGGATCTTATTGTGTAGTTTATTTTAATATATTTCGTTATCAATTATTATGTTATATTGTGAGGATTGTCTATTGTGATTTGGACTTAATTGTTTAATTGATTGGCCATTGATTACCGTGATAATCTATATGAACTCGAGAGATGAAGTATTGATTTAGATCTTATTATGATAGCATGTGTCATGAATTTTGTCAATAGCAGATTTTTATTATTGTTAAGGTAGGGATATGCTTAACATCATATGTAATCGAATAGAGAACTTAAGCTTAAACCTTCTTCAATTGTAATTCACATAGAGATATAGTGGGTTAGTTGATTAAGGTGTTTATCGGATTTCTATCTTAATTGTGGATTGACGTTAATATGGGTATTATGCATCGAGAGGTGGTTTTATCTTCTTTAGTGTTCCTGATTAACAATTCAGGATAGAGAATAATTGATGAGAAGTGTGTTAACTTAAATGAATCAATAAGTGAAGTTGTGATCTTAAATCTCCGTAATCTTAATTTAACTAGTGGAATTTAATAGTAGTTTAATTTATATGATTTGAAATTCATTCGTTTAAATAAGATTGAGTTGATTAAGGGTTAGTACTTGGTAATTTGTATTAATAATTCCTTATGGGAACGATACTCTACTTTCACTTTATTACTTGTTGACCACGTATACTTGTGTGTTGTGCGTAACTAGATTTTACCCAACAAGTATCACTTACTATTTGGACTTCTACCATTAAGCTAATAATCTTACAAGTCCATTACCTTTAATTAAACAACTTAACATAAATACCTCACATATAATTCTCGTATGCTAGCTCGTATACTAATTTGTAATATACGTTATTTCATTCTCCATACACAATAGTATAATACATCATATTATACTCACGTTCATTATCCAGTATAATGCATACACATCATACGATTGCAACTTTCTTTCCTTAACGCTTAATAAACCTAAAGTTCCCAAATTAAGTACGCATGCGAAATATTGCATTTTCAATACTTAGATTATTATTACATAATCCATCTCGCTTTGATATTATAACGTTATGTATTTCTCGAAAGTTCAAAAATAACTCCCGAGCATTAAACGATGAATAGTGTTTTTCGTAAACTTTCTCGAAAAACTTTTATTTTTGTCTTCGAAATTCAAACATTTTAATTCATTCACGTGGTTCAAATACTACGATGTTCTGACGTTTTAAGGTTATAGAACGACATACATCTTATTAACACATATAATGACAAATAAGATTATTTTATTTATTATTTAATTCTTTCAAATATTTTACAAAGGATCCGAATTTCTCAGTCGTTACATTTTTTCCATTTTATAAAGATTCTGTCCTCAGAATCTCACCCTACATCACTCAAACAAAAGAGGGTAATCCTTCTTTATCTTCTCTTCAATTCCCACATTTCTTCCTCGACATCGTGGTTCTTCCATAATACCTTTACCGACGATATTACTTTGTTTTGCAGAACTTGCTCTTTTCTATCGATGATTTGAATCGGCATCCCTTCATATGTTAAATCCTTCTCGATTTGAATAGGCTTAAATTCTATCACGTGCTTGTAATCCGGTTTGTAAGGATGTAGCACTGAAACGTGAAATACATTATGTATTCTCTCTAAGTCTGGAGGTAACGCTACCCTATAAGCTACCTCACCTACCCGTTCTAATACCTCAAAAGGTCCTATAAACCTTGGGCTTAGTTTTCCCTTCTTTCCAAAGCGTATCTTTCCTTTCAAGGAGATACCTTTAGAAATACGTACGAGCCTACTTCAAACTCCCTATTCTCTTGATGTAAGTCTGCGTATTTCTTTTGTCTGTCTTTAGCTGCTACGAGATGCATTCGAATCAACTTCACCACTTCCGCTGTTTGCTGCACCAATTCTGGTCCTAGCATTCGGCATTCTCCCACTTCATCCCAATACAATGGTATTCTGCATTTTCTTCCATACAATGCTTCGTATGGCGGCATACCTATGCTTGCATGATAACTGTTGTTATACGCAAATTTTACTAATGGTTGATGATCATCCCAACTACCCTTGAAATCAATGACGTAAGATCTCAACATATCTTCTAACGTCTAAATTGTCCTCTCGCTCTATCCATCGGTTTGTGGATGATATGTCGTACTCAACTTCAACTGCGTCCCCAACTGCTCTTGAAGACTTCTCCAAAAGTTTGATGTGAATCGTGGGTCACGATCTAACACAATCAAAACTGGTGCTCCATGTATGGAAATAATTTCCTTAACATAAATTTTCGCTAATTGATCTAAGTTATACTTGACCTGAATTGGCAAAAAGTGAGCCGACTTTGTCAATCAGTGCACTATTACCCAAATCGCGTCATACCCTTTCTGAGTAGTCGAAAGTCCCACCACAAAGTCCATCGTGATATGCTCCCATTTCCACTCCGAAATCTCCAATAACTGTAACAAGCCACTTGGTCGTTGATGTTTGGCTTTAACTCTTTGACAAATCAAGCACCTACTCAAATACTCGGCTATTTCTCTCTTCATGTTTGGCCACCAAAAACTCTGTCAAAGGTCTTGATACATCTTAGCACTACCAAGATGAATCGAGTACCTCAAACTGTGTGCCTCTTGTAATACTTGCTCTTTTAATTCCATCTCATTCGGAACCCAAATTCTTCCTTCAAATCTTAATAATCCCTCATTATCAAGACTAAACTTAATATCTTTTTTAGTGGTTAACCGTTCCTTCATCTGGTCACACTCAATAGTTTTGAGTTGCACCTCCTTGACTCTCTCTACGATGGTAGATTGTATCTCCATCGTAAAAAGTCTATGCTCCGCCTTACTTGGCAACTTCACCTCCAACTCCATCCTAGCCATCTCTGTTGTTAACTCCGTTTAAACAGTTAACATAGACAACTTCTCCCGACCCTTTCTACTCAAGGCGTCGGCCACAACATTAGCTTTTCCAGGGTGACACAGGATTTCACAGTCGTAATCCTTTATCAACTCCAGCCATCTCATCTGTCTCATACTCAACTCCTTCTGTGTAAAGATATATTTTAGACTCTTGTGGTCCATGTATATCTCACAATTTTCCCCATAAAGATAATATCGCCATATCTTTAAGGCAAACACCACCGCGGTCAGTTCTAGATCATGAGTAGGGTAAACTTTCTCATAATCCTTCAACTTCCTAGATGCATACGCAATGACCTAGCCATGCTATATGAGCACGCAACCCAGTCCTTTATGCGAAGCATCGCTATAAACTACGAAATTTCCTGTGTCGTCAGGTAATGACAAAATAGGTGCTTCAATCAACCTCTTCTTTAGTTCTTGAAAATTGTCTTTGCATTTCTCAGTCCATACGTACTTCACCGTCTTCCTCGTCAAGTTAGTCAACAGAGTAGCTATCTTTGAAAAATCTTGAATAAATCTCCGATAGTAACCCGCTAACCCTAGGAAACTCCGCACCTCGGTTGGCATTTTCGGTTGTTCCCAATTCATCACGGCTTCCACCTTTGCTGGATCTACTGAAATCCCTTCATAGTCAATGACATGACCTAAAAACTGTACCCTCTCTAACTAGAATTCACATTTAGTGAACTTAACATATAACTTTTCATTTCTTAGTGTCTCCAACACTATTCTCAGGTGTTCAGCATGATCTTCTGGCATCTTAGAATAGACTAGAATATCATCGATAAACACCATGGCGAACTTGTCCAAATATTGTTTGAACACTCTGTTCATCATGTCCATAAATGCAGCAGGTGCATTAGTCAACCCAAATGACATCACCAGAAACTCGTATTGACCATAAAGAGTTCTTAATGTTGTCTTTGGCATGTCTTCATTCTTAACCATCAGCTAATGATACCCCGTCCTTAAATTTATTTTGGAAAAATATTTTGCCCCCTTCAACTGATCAAAAAGATCATCGATCCTGGGCAACGGATACCTATTCTTTATCGTTAACTTGTTCAACTCTCGATAGTTGATACAAAGCCTTAACGATCCATCCTTCTTCTTGACAAACAGTACCGGTGCTCACCACGGAGAAACACTTGGTTGAATGTACTTCCTGTCTAACAGTTCTTGTAACTACACCATCAACTCCTTCATCTCCACTGGTGCCATACGATACGGTGCCCTAGAAACTGGTGCCGCTCCTGGCACAATGTCTATTACGAACTCGGTCTCCCTATCCGGCAGAAGACCCAGTAACTCACTCAGAAATACATCCATGAACTCACTAACTATAGGTATTTGTTCCATGGTCGTTCACACCTTCTGGGTATTAACCACATGACACAAATAACCTACACACCCCTTCCTTAATAATTTCCTAGTTTGTGTCATGGTATGACAACACGAACGTCCCAACGATTTATTCCCGTAAAATATTACATGAGATTGAATTGATGTTTTAATATTTACGCATTTCTTTTGACAATCTATAATTTCCCCTGATTTATCAACCAATCCATTCTGAGAATTTCGTCGAATTCTCCTAACTTTATCGGTATCAGATCTATCGATAATTTACAACCTCAAATGTCTACGCAACAACTCCTATGAATATCATCAACATGAATTATCTCATTGTTTGCTACCTTAATATTTAAAGGTATAGACAATTTTTCGGGAAGTAATCGTAATCGTCTAGCAAAATCACATGCGATAAACAAATAAGTAGCATCCGAGTCAAACAGCACGTATGCATTTAAGTCGTTGATCGGAATAATAACTGTGACTACGTCCCCCGAGGCCATCGCGTCTTGGAAGGTCATATTTAAGGTACAGGCCATCGGCCTACCCGGCTGTGCTGGACCCCCAATAGTTAACTTACCACTATTGGTGCCCCTATTCTCGTCTGTCCCCTTCTTTGGACAGTTCTTTGCCATGTGGTCAGTTGACCCATATACAAAGCATCCATGGTTCTTCTTCGGGCTTGGACAATTTAGCGTAATATGCCCCTCCTGTCCGCAGTTATAACACATGACCTTACCTTTGAGACAGACTCCTAAATGAGTCTTCCCACAGGTTTTACAGGGCTTCATCCTCCTCTTTGGGTCTCCTTGTTTCACTCTGATATTCCTAGAACTAACTACCTTCTTCTTATAACCTTCACCACTCCCGCTGGCACCCTTCTTTACTCCCCCGTCCACCTTCCCCTTGATTTTCTTATCCTTGTGGTATTAGCTCAACGCCTCACTACCACCTTCGACAATTATTGCCTTCTCTAAAACGATTCCAAAGGAAGTACTTTGGAACACAAAGATACGATTATAGAGCCAGGGTTTCAAGCCCTGCTCGAACTGTCGAGCCTTCCTCACCTCAGTATCCACTTGATGTACTGGGGAACCGTACTAAGGAACCGTCATGTCCCCTTGTTTTAAATCTAAAAATTGTATCTCCATCCTTCCCTACATGCTCGTGCGAAAGTAGTTCTCATAAAATATTTCCTTGAACCTCACCCACGTTATAACATCTATTCCGGCCCTAGCCTAATTGGCCTCCCACCAAAAGTTTGCATCTCCCTTCATCATGTAGTTTGCAAAGGCAACCTTCGGGGACTCATCAACATTTGCTATCACAAATGCTTTCTCGATTTCCTTCACCCACGTTTGGGCTTCAATAGGGTCTGTAGTTTCTTTGAACTCCAATAGTTCCACACTCTTAAGGTCCTTAAATGTAGCAGCTCGTACTACACCAGGATTTACGGGGATGTTAGCCACAGATCTATTAAATGCTGCGTTTAATAAATTTACAAACTCCTGTATGGGGTTAACTGGACCTCCATTCGGTTAGTTTTTGTTCGCACCCTGATTACGTGGTACTCTTCTTGGCGGCATTTTGCTGTTACAATAAACACATATTTCTTTATTATTCATTTCCTGTCAGTTAGTTATTATTCAATGTTAAACAATAACTTAAGCATTTATTACTCAACATTTTTCAAAAAAGGCTTATATTGATTCCTTGTAGTATAATACTACATCAGTTACATAACACAGCCTAAGCTTAATACATTACTTTCCCACAATTGCTTTCCAAAAATTGGGATTTACAATAGACTACCCTTGATTATACAAAAGAGGGTTTTACGTCGCTACTAGATAAAAAAATATGCACATATCTAACTACTCTAGCCACTACTAGATTACATTTGCCTTAAGGAATTTTTAAAATCTGCCCTTGCAAGACCGGCGATAATATCACGGCTGATAGTATGCCGTGTCTGCCTTGCTTCGATGGGATAATCGGATACCTGCAGCTGGAAATCCTCATGAGAACTCCTATTGATATAAGACATTCTCCCTATCTTCTGCTTCTTGGTCTTTAGCTCCCCCCTGAGCTCAAAGACCTATTGTTTCAACTCATGGACCTTGTCCTTAGCCAACACCCTTTCATCATGCCTCTGCTCCCACATGGACTCCACGTCTATCTTATCCTTTATAACAGCCTAGAGCTCTGCCTTTAACTCCTTAACCTCCTAACAGGAGTGGATATTTCTATCCAGTACTAACATGAATAGTGACATCATTGACTCCCCTGTAGTCATCTCTGCTGCTATTTCTACGGGGTTGAAGGAAACTACCTCCACTTCTTTTTCTCCGGGCTTGGACAAATTGGCGCAATATGCCCCTCCTATCTGCAGTTATAACACACGACCTTACCTTTGAGACAGATTCCTAAATGAGTCTTCTCACATGTTTTGCAGGCCTCCATCCTCCTCTTCGGGTCTCCTTATTTCACTCCGGTATTCCCAGAGCTAACTACCTTCCTCTTATAACCTTCGTCACTCCCGCTGGCACCCTCGTTCTTTACTCCCCTGTTCACCTTCCTCTTGATTTTCTTATCCTTGTGGTATTGGCTCAACGCCTCACTACCACCTTCGGCAATTATTGCCTTCTCTAAAACGATTCCAAAGGAAGTACTTTGGAACACAAAGATACGGTTATAGAGCCAGGGTTTCAAGCCCTGCTCAATCTGTCAAGCCTTCCTCACCTCAGTATCCACTTGATGTAGAGCAAACCTTGCCAGTTCTTTAAACTTGGCGGCGTACTGGGGAACCGTCATGTCCACTTGTTTTAAATCTAAAAATTGTATCTCCATCCTTCCCTACATGCTCGTGCGAAAGTAGTTCTCATAAAATATTTCCTTGAACCTCACCCACGTTATAACATCTATTCCGGCCCTAGCCTGATTGGCTTCCCACCAAAAGTTTGCCTCTCCCTTCATCATGTAGTTTGCAAAGGCAACCTTCTGGGCCTCATCGACATTTGCTATCAAAAATGCTTTCTCAATTTCCTTCACCCACGTTTGGGCTTCAATAGGGTCTGTAGTTCCTTTGAACTCCAACAGTTCCACACTCTTAAGGTCCTTAAATGTAGCAGCTCGTACTACACCAGGATTTACGGGGATGTTAGACCCAGTTCTATTAAATGCTACGTTTAGTAAATTTACAAACTCCTGCATGGGGTTAACTGGACCTCCATCCGGTTGGTTTTTGTTCGCACCCTGATTACGTGGTACTCTTCTTGGCGGCATTTTGCTGTTACAATAAACACATATTTCTTTATTATTCATTTCCTGTCCGTTAGTTATTATTCAATGTTAAACAATAACTTAAGCATTTATTACTCAACATTTTTCAAAAAAGACTTATATTGATTCCTTGTAGTATAATACTACATCGGTTACATAACACAGCCTAAGCTGAATACATTACTTTCCCACAATTGCTTTCCAAAAATTGGGATTTACAAAAGACTACCCTTGATTATACAAAAGAGGGTTTTACGTAGCTACTAGATACAAAAATATGCACATATCTAACTACTCTAGCCACTACTAGATTACATTTTCCTTAAGGCATTTTCAAAATCTGCCCTTGCAAGACCGGTGATAATATCACGGCTAATAGTATGCCGCGTCTGCCTTGCTTCGACGGGATAATCGGCTACCTGCAGCTGGAAATCCTCATGAGAACTCCTATTGATATAAGACATTCTCCCTATCTTCTGCTTCTTGGTCTTTAGCTCCCCCCTGAGCTCAAAGACCTATTGTTTCAACTCATGGACCTTGTCCTTAGCTAACACCCTTTCATCATGCCCCTGCTCCCACATGGACTCCACGTCCATCTTATCCTTTATAACAGCCTGGAGCTCTGCCTTTAACTCCTTAACCTCCTAACAGTAGTGGATATTTCTATCCAGTACTAACATGAATAGTGACATCATTGACTCCCCTGTAGTCATCTCTGCTGCTATTTCTATGGGGTTGAAGGAAACTACCTCCACTTCTTCTTCTCCGGGCTTGGACAAGTTGGCGCAATATGCCCCTCCTATCCGCAGTTATAACACACGACCTTACCTTTGAGACATACTCCTAAATGAGTCTTCCCACAGGTTTTACAGGCCTCCATCCTCCTCTTTTGGTCTCCTTGTTTCACTCCGGTATTCCCAAAGCTAACTACCTTCCTCTTATAACCTTCGTCACTCCCGCTGGCACCCTCGTTCTTTACTCCCCCGTCCATCTTCCCCTTGATTTTCTTATCCTTGTGGTATTGGCTCAATGCCTCACTACCAGCTTTGGCAATTATTGCCTTCTCTACAACTATCCCAAAGGAAGTACTTTGGAACACAGAGATACGATTATAGAGCCAGGGTTTCAAGCCCTGCTCGAACTGTCGAGCCTTCCTCACCTCAGTATCCACTTGATGTAGAGCGAACCTTTCCAGTTCTTTAAACTTGGCGGCGTACTGGGGAACCGTCATGTCCCCTTGTTTTAAATCTAAAAATTGTATCTCCATCCTTCCCTGCATGCTCGTGCGAAAGTAGTTCTCATAAAATATTTCCTTGAACCTCACCCACGTTATAACATCTATTCCGGCCCTAGCCTGATTGGCCTCCCACCAAAATTTTGCCTCTCCCTTCATCATGTAGTTTGCAAAGGCAACCTTCTGGGCCTCATCGACATTTGCTATCACAAATGCTTTCTCGATTTCCTTCACCCACGTTTGGGCTTCAATAGGGTCTGTAGTTCCTTTGAACTCCAACAGTCCCACACTCTTAAGGTCCTTAAATGTAGCAGCTCGTACTACACCAGGATTTATGGGGATGTTAGCCCCAGTTCTATTAAATGTTGCGTTTAATAAATTTACAAACTCCTGCATGGGGTTAACTGGACCTCCATCCAGTTGGTTTGTGTTCGCACCCTGATTACGTGGTACTCTTCTTGGCAGCATTTTGCTGTTACAATAAACACATATTTCTTTATTATTCATTTCCTGCCAGTTAGTTATTATTCAATGTTAAACAATAACTTAAGCATTTATTACTCAACATTTTTCAAAAAAGACTTTTATTGATTCCTTGTAGTATAATACTACATCGGTTACATAACACAGCCTAAGCTGAATACAGTACTTTCCCACAATTTCTTTCCATAAATTGGGATTTACAAAAGACTACCCTTGATTATACAAAAGAGGGTTTTACGTCGCTACTAGATAAAAATATATGCACATATCTAACTACTCTAGCCACTACTAGATTACATTTGCCTTAAGGCATTTTCAAAATCTTCCCTTGCAAGACCGGCGATAATATCACGGCTGATAGTATGCCGTGTCTGCCTTGCTTCGATGGGATAATCGGCTACCTGCAGCTAGAAATCCTCATGAGAACTCCTATTGATATAAGACATTCTCCCTATCTTCTGCTTCTTGGTCTTTAGCTCCCCCCTGAGCTCAAAGACCTATTGTTTCAACTCATGGACCTTGTCTTTAGCCTACACCCTTTCATCATGCCCCTGCACCCATATGGACTCCACGTCCGTCTTATCCTCTATAATAGCTTGGAGCTCTGCCTTTAACTCCTTAACCTCCTAATAGTAGTGGATATTTCTATCCAGTACTAACATGAATAGTGACATCATTGACTCCCCTGTAGTTATCTCTGCTGCTATTTCTACGGGGTTGAAGGAAACTACCTCCACTTCTTCTTCCAATATGCCGTCAACACACAGACATGAGGTCTAGGCTCTCTGAGTCTCCAGACTCAACAACCACTATCTCGAGATCTGCTACTATGGGGCTCGGTATAATCTCTACCTGAGTAACCGATCCTTCACTGACTACCTGCACATCTCTATTTTCTCCTGACATCTACAACAACACAAAAGTTTGATTAGTACACGTTAGTAGAATAATAAAAACACATAACATATATAATGCATTTTTATATGGTTATCTCCCATCTTTTATTCTTTTACTTTTCTTAAGGTTATGAGTTAAGGTTTTATTTCCCCCTTTAAGTTTTATAACCTAAGGCTCTGATACCAACCTGTGACGCCCCCAAATCCAGGTATCTTCCAACTCGACAGATGGTGCTACACGGTGCTACAGTTCACATAAACATTCAATTGAAATACCTCAAAAGAACGGATATGTCTTATATATATATATATATATATATATATATATATATATAAAAGAATATTTACATTCCCCAGGTTCTTTACAACCAATACATTTATCTTTGTCATAATATGAAATATTATTCTTTTAAAACCTATACTATTAAATATGTAATCTATGGGTTCACCTTCGCCTTCCCTTTATCCTTACCGGATCCATCGGCCCATTCGGTCTTAGCTGCATTCATATGGTTCAAGCAAGAATGAGCCTAACTAGCTCAACAAGTACAACAATTTTAGGAAAATAGCATGCTTGAAACATAAGAATAGTATATCTTCGATAACTGAATAATAGTTATGAAGTACTATCGATAATTAAAAATAGCACTTCTTTTCATAAAAAACGTTTTACAACAACAATATTCAGTAAAACATCAATTCCGGTTCAAGACCATAAGCATATAATAATTACTTTAAAAAAAAGTCCTCCCGACACTAAATCTGTAAGTCCGGCATAACTTACGAGCACGTCTAGGTGATCAGCCTATAGTACTCTATGTTGAACAACACTACATTCATTAAACGTGTATACGTTTAAGTTATGGAAACCTCACGTGCTTATCGTTTGACGACAAAACATTTTAGCATACTCAGTCTACTTTTGAAAACCACAACAATATTAGTTTGGTAAATCCTTATCAACACTTGATAGAATAACATAGCATACGTCTAGCCGAAAGAATTAGCTTTGACTTCCTCAAACATTAACTCATGTGAAGAATATATGAATCATAAAGACTTGTCCAGATCAAACTGGAACAAGGGTTAGAGTACTTGCCTTTAGCGTCTGCTTATAAATATAACCCGTGCACTATAGGTCTTTAAGGTCTCTACATTAGATAATAACTTCACATAGTACATTAGGTCATGAATAATATATATGGTTCCTAAAGAATCTTACCCTTCTTCTCAATCTAATTACGTATTAGATTTGTTATTCTTAGTTCCGGCTTTATGTTATGTCATTCTTATGTTCATAAGTAACTATCTTTACTTAACCCTAAGTGTTCATACTTAAGGCTTAATTATGTCTTAACCATATTTTATTAAGATCCTTAATTAAGTGTTCTTTCATTACCATTCATGTTCAACATGTAAACTTTTTTATTTATCTAGGTCATGAGGCTGGCGCCGCGGTGCCGAATATAACTCTTGGTACCGTGCTGCGGCACCACTTCTTATTGCTCAAAATGTAAGACCCCAACTTTTTGAATAAATATAAATTTTCTATAAATACCATTTTTGAATATTATGGAGTAAATTTGATATAATGTTAAAGTTGTGGGTAATATTTATAAATTTTGCAAAGTACGCAAGTTGTATATAATATTCGAGTGGTCGGGGAATATTCGTTTTAACAGGGAATATTCATACAATGGCACAATCATTGGTGGACCCCACAACCAAATTATTGTCGGATTGAGAAAACGACGAAAATATTTTATTGAAAATAACGGCGGAAGTTTTACCATTAATACTGTTAAACTACTCGGTAGTAAAAGTACAGTAATACGCGTGGTTGCATAGTAGCACACGGTATTGATTATTAATGCTTATGTGATAAGTCACTCAGTTTTGTTTTATTGGTATTATTAATGTAATAAAACAGAAAAACTTTTTATATAAAACAGAAAACTTTTATAAAGTTATTCATTTTATTAGGCTAATAGTAAATTTTTTTTATATAAAACAGAATACTTTTATAAAGTTATCTGTTTTATTAGACAATAATTAGAATATATTATATTTTATTATGTATAGTGTTTGCATAGTGTCTGCATAGTGTTTGCATAGTAAAATCTTTTATAAAGTTATTCGTTTTATTAGATTATAAATAGAATATATTATATTTTATTTAAATGATTTTGCTTTAAATATGGACCGTCAGATTAAAGTAAATCAATCTGGAGCATTCATGAGTTAGTTACTATGCAGTCCATTTTTCTATAAATAGAAGCTCATTCCTTCATTATTTCTTACGAATTCACTGAAACTCTAGAGAGATAAACTATAGAGAGAAAGAAGAAAATTATTCTGCTACTTCACTACTTATATATCTAGTACTCTTCTTCTTAAGGTAGGGGTATTATTTCTTTTGTATTCATGAAGAGAACTTCTGTTATTCCATTCTTTATTATTCTATTGGAATAACCTGTATACGCGGACTTCCCTATACTTGGTGAAATTCTCCTGTTATTTCATTCTTTATTATTCTGTTGGAATATCCTGTCTGTGCGTTTTACGCCGGACCTAGTTCTAGTCTTTATTATTCTGTTGGAATATACTGTCTGTGTGTTTTACGCCAGACCTGGTTCCGTTAGTTATTATTCTGTTGGAATAACCTGCCTGTGCGGTCTATCGCATGCATGGTTATTTCTTTTGTTATTTCATTCTTTATTATACTCAGTTGATTAAAACTTTGACTTCTATACTCCATGAAATTAGTGGAATATCTTTGATATTTGCGCTTCATCCAGTATCTTTTCATGAAAATATTCTTCTGAGCATTCTTGAATTTTACTCTACAAAGCAGTATCATGTTGACAATTTAGACGTTATCAGTTCATAGATAAATTAATTCTTGAACTTGTTTTATTGAATTCTTATATCATTGTCATCATCCTCATCTTTATATTTTGTTGAAAGTTATCTGTAGCCTGTAGTGCATTGATGAACTAGGTACGATTATGACTAGGGATTATTCGGTATAATCATGACCGTAATGTTACAAATGATGTGGTAAAAGTTTTCATTGGCCGTAGTGCATTGATGGACAGTTGTTGGCATGATCATGAACATTAATGAATACACAAATATTCTTGGCCTATAGTGCATGGATAGTTGTGGTCGTGATACTAAAGAATATCTTTGGCCGTAGTGCAGGGGTGATTCGATGATGTGGATTATTTATTAAGCTGAGTCCCAGCGATAAAAGTGATGAAAAACCTTTTAAATCATAAAAGATAGTAGATTTTATTCTATACTTGACTCTTTTATTGGATTGCTTGTTCCGCTGTAGTTAAACTTGATGTTTGTTATATTGTATCAGTTTAACACTGTTTAAGGCTAATGATAATTTATTCTGCATTATCTTAGTCATAATATTTCTTACTGGACTAGTTGAGCTCACCCTTTCTTTCACTATTCTCTTCAGGAAATGAGAATATAGCTGGGACGAGTCGGGGAACGGAGTGATGGACCAGATGATAGTATTAGTAGTCCTCACTATTTTGTTAAATAGTGTGACAATAAATGTAACGAGGACCCCATTGAGTTTTTATATTATCTAGATGACAATATTTGTATTAAAACTCACAGCATATGTTTAGTCGTATTTTACACGACTGTTGTATAATTAGGTTGTATTTGAATTTTGTACCATGTATTTGGCGACTCAAGAGGGGTGATGTATACCTATTTTGGGGGCGTCACAGTTGGTATCAAAGCTTAGGGATATGATCCCTGGCTAAGATGTGAGAATAAAACTAGGAGGGGAGAGACGGGGAATTCCTTCGCTAGTATGACCTACCTAAGTTTTTTTTTTGTATTTAATTGGTTGGTCAGAATATAGGGATAATATGTTACATGTAAATTAACTTTTATTTTGTGGCAGTATCTGAAAATGACATCCGAGAATGTTGAGAATAGCAATGGAGCACAGGCGGCCGTTGATTCACCACATATCAATAATCAGGATAATGTGCATCAGGAAGGCGACAATCCTCATGCAAACACCAACACTGACCAAATGATGAATGATGGAATGTTCAGAGGCTTTATGCAATTCATGCAACAGCAGGCGAGAGCGGCTCCTATCAAAAATATAGGTGGAAACACTGGAAACTCTCAGACGGTCACCGCTAAACAGTTCAAGGAGTTGGGACCACCGGAGTTTATTGGAGAGCCAAAACAACTTAAGGCGAAAGCATGGATAAAGCAGATCACCAAGATATTTGATATCTTGGGATGCTCTGAGGAGCAAAAGGTTCCCTTTGTCGCTTTTATGTTGCGAGGAGAGGAAGATTACTGGTGGGAATCAGTAAAGCGTACTAAACCTACCACACTAAAAATGTCTTAGGAGAAGTTTCAAGAACTATTCAACGACAAGTACTTTCCCAAAAGTATTTGTCACATGAAGGAGGTGGAGTTCATCAAGTTGGAGCAGAATAATATGACCGTGTCGCAGTACGAAGCCAAGTTTGCTGAGTTGTCTCGGTTTGCGTCCTACTTGGTGGATAATGAAGAGAGAATGACGCGTATATTTTTAAGAGGTTTGAAGCCGGAGATACGTCAACATCTTATTTCTAATAAACTGTGTTTGTATTCAGATGTTGTAAATAGGGCTCAGTTAGTAGAGCGCGATAATGAGTCAAAGTAACCAAAAGAGAGCAGTCGACAAAATGATAATACCAGTGAGAGCAGTCATCGAAGCGGTGACAATAAGCGTGGAGGGAATCAACAGGCCAGAAATGGTAACCACTTCGGTGGTAATCAAGGCCAAAACAATAAAAATGGACATTTCAAGAAGAGGAGATTCAATAATGATGGAAAGACGTCAGCACCAGCACCAGAGAACGACCACCTATCATATGCTTCAAATGTGGAGGGGAGGGATACATCAGTCCAAACTGCGCGATGCCATCCAAAGTATGTTATAATTGTGGAAGAGAAGGTCACCTAGCCCGATTTTGTATTTCACTGAAGATAAGTTCAGCTAGGATGGAGGCACCAAAGGCCGTCCCAGAAAAGTCAAAGCCAGTAGTGCAAGGGAGAGCATTTGTTGTGACCTCCCAGAAAGCAAGGAAACTGAGTGAGATCATCACGGATAAGCTTATCATAAACTTTAGCGAAGTCTATACTTTATTTGATACCAGTTCTACCCATTCTTTCATTTCTCCTACTTGCGCTCAACGATTAAATTTGACTCCAGAGAAATTAGACGTTGACTTATCTGTGGAAACTCCGTTGGGAGAAACCTTCATTACATCCACTATTTATAAGTCTTGTTTGGTTCAAATCGGTGCCCTCACATTACCTGTCGATCTTATTTTATTAAAAATACTTGCATTTGACGTGATTCTAGGGATTGATTGGTTAACTACTCATCATGCAAAAATTGATTATTTTCGTAAGGTTGTTAGCTTTCATATTCCTAATCAACCTATTATGCGAATTCAAGCGACAAAACCATTAAAGTCAATCACGGTCATCTCAAGCCATAAAGTTATTCGTTTATTAAAAAATGGATGTCAAGATTTCTTAACTCATGTCACGGATCTAAACAAAAATACGTCAGTTTTGAATGATATTTCTATTGTTAATGAATTTCCTGACGTATTCCCTGAAGAACTTCCTGACCTACCCCCAGAGCGTGAAATTAAATTTTGTATCGACCTTGAACCTGGTACAAAACCTATTTCTAAAGCCCCATATCGAATGGCTCCTATTGAACTTCAGGAGTTAGAGACCCAACTGAAGGAATTGTTAGACATTGGCTTTATTCATCCTAGTACTTCTCCTTGGGGTGCTCCTGTTCTATTCGTGAAGAAGAAAGATGGAAGTATGCGACTTAGTATTAATTATCGGGAGTTGAATCATGTCACCATTAAAAATAGGTACCCATTGCCACGTATTGATGACCTATTTGACCAGTTACATGGAGCCAAATTCTTTTCAAAGATTGATCTTCGTTCCGGATATCACCAATTGAAGATTAGAACCGATGACATTCCAAAGACGGCTTTTAGGACTCTGTACGAGCATTATGAATTCCTAGTCATGTCCTTTGGATTGAGTAATGCTCCTGCTGCCTTCATGGATATGATGAACCAAGTATTCAAAAAAAATATTTGAATCACTTTCTGGTCGTCTTTATTGATGACATCCTTATTTATTCTAAAAGCCATGAAGATCATGGGCAACACTTGAGGCTGACACTCCAAAAGCTTTGTGAATATAAGCTTTATGCCAAGTTGAAGAAATATGAGTTCTAGCTTGAGGAAGTAGCATTCCTTGGGCACGTGGTATCAAGTCATGGAATATCTGTTGACCCAGTGAAGATTGAAGCTATTCAAAGCTGGGAGCAACCTAAATCAGTGACCGAAGTACGTAGCTTTCTCGGTTTAGCTGGTTATTAATGGAGATTCGTGGAAGGATTTTCTCGAATCGCTACTCCATTAACTCAGCTGACTCAGAAAGATACAAAGTTTGGTTGGAGCGAAGAATGTGATAAGAGTTTTCAAAAACTCAAGAGGAGACTCATTTCAGCACCTGTTCTGACAATACCATATGGCTCGGAGGGATTTGTCATCTACAGTGATGCTTCAGGCAAAGGGTTGGGATGTGTTCTCATGCAATATGGGAAAGTCATAGCCTATGCCTCAAGACAACTCAAAGAATATGAGAAGAATTATCCTACTCATGATCTAGAGTTGGCAGCTGTTGTCTTCACACTAAAGATTTGGAGGCATTACTTGTATGGGGAGAAAGTGGAGATCTTTACGGATCATAAAAGCCTTAAATATTTCTTCACTCAAAAGGAACTCAACATACGACAACGACGTTGGCTTGAACTGTTGAAAGATTATGATCATACCATCCAATACCATCCTGGAAAAGTAAACATGGTAGCTGACGCATTGAGTAGAAGATCATATGCAAGTGCGAATGCGATATTGTCAACGCAAAGGCCCATTTTATGTGACTTACAAAGGATGGAGATAGAGTTAAAGACTCCAGCGACCCATGTGATGATGGCAAATATATGAGTAGAATCGACTCATATTGATAAAGTTAAAGCTGCTCAAGCTACAGACCTGGAGCTGATGCGTATGAGGAATAAAGTACAAGAAGGTGCTATGCTGAAAGCAAGAATCGATGAAGAAGGAATACTTCGAGTCAACTCCAGACTTTGTGTTCCTAACGACCCTGATTTAAAGTATAAAATCATGATGGAGGCGCACAACACACCGTTTGCAATCCATCCTGGGAGTACCAAAATGTATCATGATATTCGTCATACATTTTGGTGGAGCAATATAAAGAGAGAGATAGCGTTATTTATCTCAAGGTGTCTAACTTGTCAACGAGTTAAAGCGGAGCATCAAGTACCAGAAGGTCTATTGTAACCACTTGAAATTCCAGAATGGAAGTGGGAGCACATTACCATGGATTTCATTACTGGTCTTCCTAAGGTTTCTCAAGGCATAGATGTGATTTGGGTCATTGTTGATAGATTGACCAAGTCTTCTCATTTCTTATCGATACGAGAAACTTATACACTTGAACGTCTTGCTCGTATGTACATAGATGAGATTGTAAGGCTGCATGGTATGCCGGTATCCATAGTTTTTGATCGAGACCCAAGATTCACTTCACGATTTTGGGGTAGTTTGCAAAAAGCTATGGGCACAGACTTACGATTTAGCTCGGCATATCATCCTCAGACGGACAGACAGTCGGAGAGGACTATTCAAACTCTTGAAGATCTATTAAGACTCTGTTTCATTGATTTCAAGGGAAGTTGGGACAAGTTCTTACCATTGGTGGAGTTTTCTTACAACAACAGTTATCAAGTAAGTATTGGCATGGCTCCATTCGAAGCGTTGTATGGAAGAAGGTGTCGTTCTCCAGTATGCTGAGATGAGGTGGGTGAAGCAACATTGTTGGGACTGGAGTTGGTACGTATGAATACAGAAAAGATTTAAACGATTCGATAACATATAAAAACCTCACAAGATCGACAAAAGAGTTATGCTGATCTTCATCGAAAGGACGTGGAATTCGATAAAGGAGATCATGTGGTGTTACGTGTTTCTCCATGGAAAGGAGTTATGAGATTTGGAAAGAGAGGAAAACTCAATCCTCGATTCATCGGTCCATTTTTAATCCTAGATCGAGTAGGAACTGTGGCTTATAGACTCGCTTTACCGCCAAGTATGTCTCGTGTTCATAACGTTTTTCACATATCCATGTTACGTAAATATGTGAAAGACCCGAACCACATTATTGAGTTAGAACCAGACGAAATAGCGGAATATTTGACGTATGAAGAGGTTCCTGTTCAAATATTGGATAAGAAGGAGCATATTCTACGCTCCAAGGTTATACCTCAAGTCAAAGTTTTGTGGAGAAACCATGATGTTGTGGAAATGACTTCGGAGTTAGAATCTAAAATGAAATCAAGGTATCCTTACCTCTTCGACATACCAGGTACGTACCCTAATTTCGAGGGCAAAATTTCATAAGAAGGGGAGGTTGTAAGACCCCAATTTTTTGAATAAAGATGAATTTTCTATAAATATCATTTTTGAATATTTTGGAGTAAATTTGATATAATGTTATAGTTGTGGGTAATATTTATAAATTTTGAAAAGTACGCAAGTTATATATAATATTCGATTGATCGGGGAATATTTGTTTTAACAAGGAATATTCGTACAACGGCACAATCATTGGTGGACCCCACAATGAAATTATTGTCGGATTGAGAAAACGACAAAAATATTTTATTAAAAATAACGGCGGAAGTTTTACCATTAATATTGTTGAACTACTCGGTAGTAAAAGTATAGTAATATGCGTGATTGCATAGTAGCACAAGGTATTGATTATTGATGCTTATGTGATATGTCAATCAGTTTTGTTTTATTGGTATTATTAATATAATAAAACAGAAAAGCTTTTTATATAAAACAGAATACTTTTATAATGTTATTCGTTTTATTAGGCTAATAGTAAAATCTTTTTATATAAAACAAAATACTTTTATAAAGTTATCTGTTTTATTAGACAATAATTAGAATATATTATATTTTATTATGCATAGTGTTTGTATAGTGTCCGTATAGTGTTTGCATAGTAAAATCTTTTATAAAGTTATTCGTTTTATTAGATTATAAATAGAATATATTATATTTTATTTTAAAGATTTTGCTTTAAATATGGACCGTCAGATTAAAGTAAATCAATCTGGACCGTTCATGAGTTAGTTACTATGCAGTCCATTTTTCTATAAATAGAAGCTCATTCCTTCATTATTTCTTACGAATTCACTGAATTTGTATGAATATCTAAGAACCTGTCTATGAATTTGTATGAATTTGTATGAATATGTATGAATTCTATTCTTTATTATTCTGTTGGAATATCCTGTCTATGCGTTTTATGTCAATCAGTTTTGTTTTATTGGTATTATTAATATAATAAAACAGAAAAGCTTTTTATATAAAACAGAATACTTTTATAATGTTATTCGTTTTATTAGGCTAATAGTAAAATCTTTTTATATAAAACAGAATACGTTTATAAAGTTATCTGTTTTATTAGACAATAATTAGAATATATTATATTTTATTATGTATAGTGTTTGCATAGTGTCTGCATAGTGTTTGCATAGTAAAATCTTTTATAAAGTTATTCGTTTTATTAGATTATAAATAGAATATATTATATTTTATTTAAATGATTTTGCTTTAAATATGGACCGTCAGATTAAAGTAAATCAATCTGGACCGTTCATGAGTTAGTTACTATGCAGTCCATTTTTCTATAAATAGAAGCTCATTCCTTCATTATTTCTTACGAATTCACTGAATTTGTATGAATATCTAAGAACCTGTCTATGAATTTGTATGAATTTGTATGAATATGTATGAATTCTATTCTTTATTATTCTGTTGGAATATCCTGTCTATGCGTTTTACGCCGGACCTGGTTCCGTTATTTATTATTCTATTGGAATAACCTGCATGTGCGTTCTATCGCATGCATAGTGATTTCTTTGTTATTCCATTCTTTATTATACTCCGTTGATTAAAACTTTGACTTCTATACTCCATGAAATTAGTGGAATATCCTTGATATTTGCGCTTCATCCAGTATCTTTTCATGGAAATATTCTTCTGAGCATTCTTGAATTTTACTTTACAAAGCAGTATCATATTGACAATTTGGACGTTATCAGTCCCTAGATAAATTAATTCTTGAACTTTTTTTATTGAATTCTTATATCATTGTCATCATCCTCATGTTTATATTTTGTTGAAAGTCATCTGTGGCCTGTAGTGCATAGATGGACTTGGTATGATTATGACCAGGGATTATTCGGTATATTCATGACCGTAATGTTACAAATGATGTGGTAAAAGTCCTCATTGGCCGTAGTGCATTGATGGATAGTTGTTGGCATGATCATGACCTTAATGAATACACAAATATTCTTGGCCCGTAGTGCATGGAAAGTTGTGGTTGTGATACTAAATAATATCCTTGGCCGTAGTGCAGGGGTGATTCGATGATCTGGATTATTTATTAAGCTGAGTCCCAGTGATAAAAGTGATGATAAAACTTTTAAATCATAGATGATTATAGATTTTATTCTCTACTTGACTCTTTTAATGGATTGCTTGTTTCGCTGCACTTAAACTTGATGTTTGTTATATTGTATCAGTTTAACACTGTTTAAGGCTAATGATAATTTATTTTGCATTATCTTAGTGATAATATTTCTCTCTGGACTAGTTGAGCTCACCCTTTCTTTCACTGTTCTCCCCAGGAAATGAGAATATAACTGGGACGAGTAGGGGAACGGAGTGATGGACCAGATGATAGTATTAGTAGTCCTCACTATTCTGTTAAATAGTGTGACAATAAATGTAATGAGGACCCCATTGAGTTTGTATATTGTC
This sequence comes from Panax japonicus, assembly GCA_020205505.1. Classification (NCBI taxonomy): domain Eukaryota; kingdom Viridiplantae; phylum Streptophyta; class Magnoliopsida; order Apiales; family Araliaceae; genus Panax; species Panax japonicus. Next base: position 45,912,076 of record CM035100.1, read on the forward strand.
TAGATGACAATATTTGTATTAAAACTCACAGCATATGTTTAGTCGTATTTTACACGACTGTTGTATAATTTTGTTGTATTTGAATTTTGTACCATGTATTTGGCGACTCAAGATGGGTGATGTATACCTATTTTGGGGGCATCACATGTCACTAACATTGCAGGAGGACAAATTTGTCTTTCAAGAGGAAACCCTGGAAGACAGTTCATATCCATTCCGGATACTACCAGAAGTTCGGCATCAACCCCGGAACACACACCAAGACTAACAATTCCAACCTCAGAGATAACCCCGAGGTGTGCAGATCCAATATCGGAACACACACCGAAGAAGACCGATTAATCTCGGAGATAACCCCGAGGTATCCCGTCTCACTCCCAATCATGGGAATAGCTACTAACCTTGGTAATCACCCCAAGGAATGCAGTTCCGGCGATAACCCCAGAAATACTTGTTTTAAATACAACCAGCTTTAAACTTGGCGCTCACAACGAGACACCCAGTACCAAACCCGGAGATAACACTGGGAGGATAGGCACACCTCACAGTTGACACTAACGACTTTCAACACTTACAGCTGTCCAGTCTTAGCGAAGCACTGAGCAACGTCTGCTTTATCAGCCCAAAATAGCGATAACACCGGTGAGGGGCAACCTCGTCATCTTGCCAACGTGATGCCACATCACGTCGTCTCATCATTTTATACACACATCTCTACACAACGATGTCCCACAAGAATCAAGGAAAACCAATCCCGAGTGACTATTGTGCTGGGTAACAGATAAAATTTGAAGCTTGAATACCGGAGGGCATCATCTCATCTTCAATGACTTCGTACAAACTCTAAATCACATGCCATTGTACAAATCTTGACAACGGCGGTCTCAAATAGGTCCTATATACCTCAGTCGGATGCCCGGATTGTAATTCTGAAAGTCCGAACGGACATTACAGTGCTCGAGTACACGTACTACGAGTCAACCTAACCCGAAAAACCCGGGGCAACCCGGGAAGCTTCCGATACACCTACGGCCTCCACCCTCTATAAATAGAGGGCTTGTGGTGGCCATTTTGCAAGAGGAAAGAGCAAGGAAGCCCTGTCAAATTTACTCCGTACTTGCAATATACTGAATGCTTTCCCATTTTAAACACTTGTGAGCTCTTATATAGCTACTTTTGTACCTACAAAAGCCAGTGTTTACCCACTTTAAAGATATAGAAGTCTTCTTTGGCAGCCCACTGTAAGCCTTCTCACACACTTTAAAGTCTTTCTCTTCAGCTTTGCACACACCCTTCTTCACGTTTAGAGTCGTGTTATGTGTGTTTGCCCAGACTTCGGTCCGTGGTTTATTTTAGTTTGTATATACATATATATTATATATATATATATATATATATTTATATATATGGACTAACATTATCGAGTTATGCCTCGATTGAGCCTAGACTTCGGTCTGGAGCATTTATTTGCTTTATATATATATATATATATATATATGAACTGTGTGTCAAACTTTGTCGATGAGCCTAGACTTTGGTCTGGAGCGTTTACTGCTTTCGAAGGATCACATGGATCGTGATTGCCCTAAAAAGCCAGCGGGGAGTACAAGTGGAGGAAAGGGAAACAACAACGGTGGTGGTGCATTGACTATCTCTGGACCAACACAGTCAAGCCGACCTACTGCAAGAACTTTTAATATGACTGTTTAGGATGCTGTTCAGTCAAAGGATGTGGTGTCAGGTATCATTCCGATTAATGGTATTAATGCTTATGTATTGTTTAATTCGGGTGCTACTTGTTCATTTATATCCGATGAATTTGCTCAAAACTTAGATTTGCCTCAGGAAGAATTAGATTATCCTTTGGGCATAGAGATTGGAAATAGGGAAGTGATTCCTGTTAGGTTCATATATAAGAATTGTAGAGTGGTTATAAAGGGTCAAGAGATGAGGGTAGACTATACCATTTAGATTTGGTGAGTTTGATGTTATCCTAGGAATGGATTGGTTATTCAATCACGGAGCAGTAATTGATTGCCAAAGAAAGTGGGTTAACCTTATGACTCCATCAAAGGTTGTGTTCTATGGCAGAAAATCACCTCGACAAGCAAGTTGTCTGATGGTGATGCAAGCCAAGAAGTTGTTAAGACAAGGATGTGTTGGATACTTAGCCTACGTTGTTGATACACAAAAGAAAAGTGCGAAGTTAGAAGAGATACCGATCATAAGAGATTTTGAAGATGTATTTCCAGACAATTTGTTGGGTCTTCCACCAGATCGACAAATTCAGTTCGTGATTGATTTAGTACCAGGAACAGGCTCGATATCTAAGGCACCATACAGAATGGCCTCGGTGGAGATGAAAGAGTTGATGGTGCAACTGCAAGAATTGCTCGACAAGAAGTATATCCAGCCGAGTGTATCGCCATGGGGAGCACTAGTGTTATTTGTTAAGAAGAAAGATGGATTGATGCAGCTCTGCATTGATTACAGAGAATTGAATAAGGTCATGATTAAAAATAAGTATCCGTTACCAAGAATCTATGACCTGTTTGATCAACTGAAGGGTGCGATGTATTTTTCAAAGATAGACTTGAGGAGTGGTTATCATCAGCTGAAGGTGAGGCCAGAAGACGTATCGAAGACGACATTCAGAACTCGGTATGGTCATTACGAGTTTTTGGTTATGTTATTTGGTTTAACCAATGCACCTGCAGTGTTCATGGATTTGATGAACATGGTGTTTAAACCATTCTTAGATAAATTTGTTGTGGTAGGTCTTCCAACGACCCAAAAAGGTTACGATGCCATCTGGGTGATTGTCGATCGACTGACGAAGTCGGCCCAGTTTTTGCCAATCAAGCTTCGATTTACACTTGATTGGTTAGGAAAACTGTACGTGAAGGAAATTGTGTCCAGACACGGTGTACCTGTGTCTATTGTATCAGACAGAGATCCACGTTTCACGTCTAATTTCTGGAAATGATTACAAGAATGTTTGGGAACACAGCTAAGAATGAGCACTGCATACCATCCTCAAACCGACGGACAGAGTGAGAGAACTATCCAAACACTAGAAGATATGCTCAGAGCATGTATAATGGATTTCAAAGGAAATTGGGATGACCATCTTCCATTGGTGGAATTTGCTTATAATAATAGTTATCACGCAAGTAGTGGCATGTCGCCTTATAAAGCGTTATACGGCAGAAAATGCAGAACTCCATTATGCTGGGATGAGATAAGTGAACGTTAGCTATTGGGTCCAGAATTGGTACAGCAGATTGTCGAGATCATCAAAGTGATTCGAGCGAGATTAATAACTGCACAAGATAGACAGAAGAAATATGCCGATCAACACCGACAAAATTGGGAATTCGATCTTGGTAGTTATGTTTTCTTAAAAGTGTTACCCTAGAAGGGGAAAATTCGGTTTGGCAAGAAGGGGAAATTGAGCCCTAGATTTATAGGACATTTCGAAGTACTTCGACGGGTTGGTGAAGTAGCGTACGAGGTAGCTTTACCTCCAGAGTTGGAGCATATTCATAATATTTTTCATATCTCGATATTGAGACTATATAAACTTGATTATAAACATGTTATAGAATAGGAGCCCTTACAGTTTGAGAAAGACTTAACATATGAAGAAGTCCCTGTTCAAATTGTTGACAGAAAAGAGCAAGTACTACGGAATAAGGTGATATCTTCTGTTAAGGTAATCTGGAGGAACCACAATGCTAAGGAAGCTATGTGGGAACTTGAAAGCGTTATGATGAAGAATTATGCTCAGTTCTTTGCTTGATTTTGTATAGCGATTCTGGGGACATGATCTTGTTAAGGAGGGAAGAATGGAACGAATAAATTTTTCGAGTTGTGATTCTGGGGACAGAATCCTTTTAAGGAGGGAAGGATGTAACGATCGAGAAATTTGTAATTTAATTTAAATATTAATGGAATTAATTAAATATTTTAAATATTTTATTTATTGAGAAAATAAATAATTGATGGATTGTGATGAATTAATTTAGTAACTAGATTAATTAATTGAATTGAATAATGATAATTTTATTTGAATGATTTAATTTAAGAAAATAATTAAATTAAATCAATTGCTTAATATTTAAGAAGACAATTAAATTAAATGAATTGTTTAATTTAATAATGGAAATAAATAAATTAAATAAAGTGATGTGTCTAATTTATTAATTAAATTAGATATATAATTATTTATTATTCATAAATATAATTATAATAGAAATTATTTTAATTACCATTACAATTTATTTAAATTAATTAAGCTAAGTTATTTAAATTAATTAGAGTGTGACACAAAGTAACTATATGATAAAAATAATATAAAAATAATCTAGTTGGGGGTTTATGTGTTTAGCCAAACAAGGCCTTGTGGCCTTTGGCTTATTCAACTGACGCAAACCTTTTTATTTTTAACCTGACGTACGTGGGGAAAAGGGAGTCGGTGTATATTATGCGTATTATTTTCCTAAGGCTAAAAAACAGAAAGTTTAGAGAGGAAGAAAACACAGAATGTTAGAAAGAAATTGAGGGAGCTAGAGAGGAAATTGAGAGTTCTCCGTGAATTGGGAATCAAGGGAACAAGCTTTGGAAGTATCATCTTTGCTAAATCAAGGATTAAAGGTATAATCTATTCATAATTCTAACTCTTAGTTTTGTAATATCTATTATCTGTGACCTAGAATTTTGTTGGATTAGGGTTTGGATTGTTTATTATATGGTTATATAATCTGATAATTATCATACATAAGTAATCTTTAGTGATCAAATTCATGAATTTGGTTTGTGGAAAGAAAATTAAATAAATAGTAATGTTTATATTTGAAAAAGGCCTTAGAAAGTACAAAAATCCATGCTTTATATGTGTTGTAGTCTATAATTTGTTATTAGATTATGTTAATATGTTAAGAAAAGAAAGCGGCGTAGTTCGAATCGTGTCAAATGATTAAGAAATGAATTCGTGGTGATCAAATTCGTTAAAAGTATAAAAATGAAGAAATTTGGAAAAAAAATATAGATTTGATTCTTCAAAATGATGTTATGTAAAGTTTTTGTATAAAGAATAGTGTAACATGTATAACTATAATATGACAAAGTGTTAGATGTTGAAGTTGGGAGATTTTCTGTAAAGTTTGATTTCGAGCTTCTGCAAAAATTGGAACTGAGGCATCGCGCGGGCTCACGGTTCTCGAACGGGCGCGCAGCATTTTGGCACGGGCGCGCTGCGTCGCGTGGTTACCCAGTTTATTACTGGCGTGGCCGCGCGAGTAGCCAGTCACAGACAGTGAAGTCTGCTTAATTGCAGGTCATGTATAATGAACTTGGGTTAGTTTAGTATGTATGTTAAGGATATTAAAACATGAAGTGGACTACAATAACAGATTGTAAGGTGTTGTAATACAAAGTGTAAAAGAGTTTTAGGTGATTGTTAATTGAGTTATATAATGAAACTAAATGTGATGTTTTAAAAAGTTAGAAATGAACGAGTAAGTTATGTTGGCTCGTAATGCGATTTCAGATTTGTTAAGTGTTAACCTACGTGGTTAGGTGCTAGATTAGGGTTAAGACCTAAATGGTAGTTTCAAACCCCTAAAGCCAATGATCATACAACTAATTGTTGTTACGATTTTAATGATGTATGTATGGTAATTGAAGATTATAGTACATTTGTGTAGCTTACAAGCAAGGCAAGTTCTCTAACTCTACTTTCATAATTGTGCAAGTTTCTTATCCTAAATTTCATTGAGCAAGACTATTGATTCTATTCTTATGTACATTTGAATAAGCTCATGTAACCTAATTCGTTACATCGAATGAGTTTTAAATTCTCATTTATTGTTATTATTATTCAAAACGTATATTGTTCTAACACATTGATTCAAAGGAGAGTGTTCTACTTCTTTAAATATAGTACTTTGCATGTGTATCATGATTATTCAGTTATATATTGTTAATATTCGATCTTTGACTTTGATATCCTTGTTCAGTTATATATTCTTGTATTAAACCTTTATTGATGGAAATTGAATAAGTGTTCTAAAATTATAGAAACACTGATAAGTTAGTTCCAAACTAAACTTTCTTTAGTGCAGAAATTCTAAATTCAAACTGAGACGAACAACCCTAACATAGGGGATTTTGTACGTTTAACATTTAGATGTTTATGCATAATACATGGTACAAAGGGCTGATCTCCCTAAGTACGTTAGGAAGAGTCTTTATAGTCCAATGATTGTTAAGGTTAAGGTAATAATACCTAAATACCAGAGACATAGTTCGTGGTCTTATGACCCACAGATATTAAAAGTTCAAACTTGTTTCTATTTCTATTCGTGGAACAAGTTCATTATTGTACATCATTCGTTGTTCATTCTCATATGATTGTTATTACTATTCTTTATGTCAGTGAGCAATTGTTTGCCCACTCTTGCAATTAAACAATGCAGCTAAAGTTGAAAGAGGTGATGAGCCATCTACTAGCAAGGGAAAGAACAAGATGTCCAAGTGTTGAAGAATTAGTTAAAGTTTATTTAAATGCATGAAGTTATAAGACTTATTTTATTTCATAATGTATTCCGCAAACTGATGTAATAATTTAAGGTTAGATTACCTGGGATTGTTTATGAGATGATGTAACCTTTTAATGGGAAAGATTATTGTTTAAGTTATTTAATGTTTTATCCTTTATCATGGGTAGTTAGATGTAATTATTTTGATAGTAAGCACCAAATTTAGCGGAAATAAAGTACCCGGATTTGGGGGTGTCACATGATTACCTTCATTACCAAAGTATTTGTTCATGGTCGTTGTTGACCACTCAACGTTATTAATTCAATCATCTATGTATTAAAATTTGATTCATGTTCTTTCACAACCATTATATTGTTGAAAACATGAAAAATTATTCCTTTTCAATCATGATATATGTTCATTGTACTTAAACTTGCTGGGCAAAATAGTTGCTCACCCTTGCTATATCATGATAAAATTTTCAGATTAAGACGAAGGCTTGAATAAAGACAGAGGCAAAGGAAAATTCCAAAATTGGATTATTATGCAGTTAGAATTATTAAAATTTTAGATGCGAATTACATTGTAAATTGTGTAGAATACTGAATGCATGTATTAAGTTAAGGTTACAGACCTTGGGGATTATGTGTAAAAGTTTACTGTATGAATAATTTATGTTTATATCTTCTGCATGAGTTATAGAAATGATATATCGTAACGTACTAGGTCCAAGGTAAAAGGTACCCGGATTTGGGGGCACTATAAAATACTTGGCATATGATAGCGTTAATAGTTCTATATCGAAAGACTTGTAAACACATCAATCTAACTCTTAAGAATAGTCTAGTCAAGTTAAAACTTGCATCGACCCTTTCGTAAAACATTTCATGCATCTTAGAACATGAGCCACAGAAACTCGGCTAACACAGAGGTTAGACAAGCATTAAGAAAACTTACCTTCAAGCGTCTTCGAATATAATATTCAACAATTCTTGCTCGTTACATTATCTACATGATAAATTCATATAGCACACTGAGATTAGTTACTAAACAATCTAACTTCATGGTTTTAACTAACTTCTTGATCTTCTATGTCTTACTTGAATTTATTTCATTAATAGAACCCGATTCGAGTTACTATCCTTCTTTACGGCTTGTTAACGTCTTACGTTACAAACTGAGACTCGATCATCATTTGTTACATACACTTATTGAATACCGTTCACGGTTTACTTACTTACTTGTCATGTTCTTCATTTACTTACTATTAAACCATGCTCAAGTTCCTAAAGTCATCACTAATTAAGTGATTTAAGATTGGTCTTACCATGTATCTTAAGTATTTACGTGTCACGTAGTTGTTCTACAAACATCTTGGTTCAAACACTAACTTGGTCAACCTTTCTTCAGTACCCCCCGCCCCGGCGGGGGTTTCTTCTTTATGTATGCTCGCCCCGGTGGGCCAGGCTCCTGTCAACAACTAAGCACCCCCCGCCCCCATGGGGGTTTTGGCCTAAATAATGCCAGCCCCTGCGGGGGTCCCGACTGTTAATTCCTTAAGCTTCTTTCCTTTCCAGGTTTTACACGTTCGTTTAACATTAATGACCTTCCCTAATTCGTTTTACATTCGTATTGACTCATTCAATAGCCATTAGCTCCTAAATCATGTGCTTTATGATTTTATTTTTGAAACTTTTAACACGAAATTCACCGCTTAATTAGTTCATTATTAAGTGTTCGTTTATCGTTCGTGAGCATTCATAGCTCGTTTCTTTGTTCTAAGTCAGAATTCAATGATTCTTTAGTCCATGACTATTGAATACTTTATCTCACGTGATGCTTGTGATAACCCTGAATTTCGAATAATCCAAAATTTACGAATAATTTTTTTTAATTTTGACTGTTAATATCGTACTGTGTATCTGTGATACGAGTCTTGAGAATTAGTCAAATTGTGTATTGACTGGTAAATTAGAGTAGAGTTGTGCTTAACAAGTTTTAAAAACCCTAACCCTAATTTCTGGAAAGGGATTTGATAAAAAATGCAATTAAAATAACTGTATCGATGATTACGTGTTTGTACTATATAGAGATTTTGATTAATGATTGATCGGATAAATTTTAAAATTAATAAACCCTAATTAGAGATTAAAATCCCTAATATCACGATTAGAAACCCTAACACGCAGTTATAAACCCTAATCGAAAGCTGGGAAACCCTAATTTCATATCCCGGAATCCTAAAGCCTAATTAGAAAACCCTAATCCTAATTGGCGAACATAATGTGTTTATTAAACACTAATATGAGTAGGAAAACCTAATTTAATTAAGAAACCCTAATTTTAGTGTTAAAATCATAATTTTCTAATTTAAAAACCCTATTTAGAAAATTCTAGAAAGCTAAAGTTTTAAAACCTAAGGGTTAGAACCTTAGGGTTAAACCCTAAGGGTTTGGTAAGTTCTATGTATGCCATTAAAATTCTAATGCTATTGACAAAAATGCCCTTTTTCATTTCTTTAATTGATGACTTGTAGAAATTGCTAGCAACTTTAGTTGGTGACCTACTTATTTGACTTTGCATGACTAAAAAAAATTCCAGTAAATCAGTTCATTTTATCAGCCATAACAACATATCATCATATATATAGATTTGGGAGAGAGAAAGTTACTAAACTAAACTTATTTTTCAACCTAGCTCTCACCAACTCATTCTCTCTCCACACCTCTGAATTTATCAAGTATATCAGTCATATAAACAATCCCTAGCAACCATAATATCAGATTAGAGAGCTAAATTCTAAGATTTGAAGCAAGAAGGTATAAACCTAAAACCTATTTTGATCCAAGTTGTTAAGAAAAATTTTGTGTTTAAGTGTTTAATCATATGTTATATGATGTTTTTAGATGATCTATGTTTATCCATCATGGATCCATAGCATCAAAGGGCTTTAAAATTGAGTTTTTCAAAAATTGTTCTTGAGCTTGAAAAGTGGTCTGACAACCGAATGTCAGTGGCCACATATCCTTGCTCGTTTTTGATTTTTATTGTTTAAAAGTTGTTATATGTAGCTTGGTATGAGGTCTTTATTCTGCAAAAGAAATCACAGTCATTTGATGTCCAGATCATAAGATATAAACGGTTAAAACCTGTTGACCGGGCATGACCGGGTCAAATCTGGGCAACCCAGAAATTTAAAAACCGAGTCTAACAATGTTTTGTAACGTCCGGATCTGTCAGGTTTTTAGTGTTATGATGTTGTTGTTATAACATGTTTGTAGCTGGTTATGTGGACTCTAGATCCATGCTAGTAGATATCTTAAACATCACATAAGATGGTTGTAATAAATTGTCAAAGTAGACCATTTGATCAATGATGCACTTTTTGGGAATTTCCAGAAAGTCTATGAACTAAGTTTCTGACAGCCTTTGACCAAGTTGTAACTTGTGATTGTGTTGTTGTTTATTCGATCTGTTGTTGTTGTGTTGTTCCTTGACATATGGACTCTAACTTTGAACCATTAAACCACCAAAATCATGACCAAAACTCATAGATAATCGAGCAAGAAAGTAGGTAGTCGAACTGCCTGGATTTCTGGAAAACCCAGAAACTGCCTGACTACAACTTTGGAGACTTAGATCTCCTTGTTGTGATGTTATTTGACCAAAGTGATGGTTGGATGTTGTAGTATTACATTAATACTACAATATCAAAGTCTTAGATTGCCCAGAACAAGCTTGATCAGAGATTTAAAGGTGGTCAAACATGATCCCTTGTACACTGAGATTGTCAGCGTTCTTGAGCCAAGAACACCTAAGACGACAAACAAGTGTTGCTATAGGCTTCAGCGATGGTTTCTATTTATTTTATATTTCTGAATTTCAGGAAAATACTTAAAAATAGAAAATAAATTATAAAAATTACAAAAATGGTTTTAAAAATCATTTTAAATTCTAAAAAATAACTTTTAATTATTTGGGACATTTTTTATTAATATTTATAATTATTTGAATATTAATGATATTTAATTTATTTAATTAGTGTATTAAATAAATTAGAGAAAAATAATTTTAATATTATAAAAATCATTTTAAAACATAATAAAGTGTGTAAAAATATTTTGAGTTATAAAATGTACTCCCTTCGTCCCATAGTTATAGGCTAATTTCTTTTGGCACATAGTTTAAGTGACAATTTTTAACATAATTTTCCACATATACCCCTTAATATGGAATTAATGAATAAGTTAATTATTCTTTACTTATCACATTGGAACTCTTAACTTCATTGATTGACGTGTACTGTCCATTAAAATTCATAACCATAGAACTTAAACCAAAGAGAATACAACACCATTAAATGTGGTGATAAAAATAATGACATTGAATGTTGTTTCTTCAAAAAAAGAGTAATTATTGAATATTTATTATAAGGGCATAAAAGTAAAATAATGAACCAACTAAATTTTATAAATAGTAAGTAGCCTATATATTGGGACATCTCAAAATAGAAAATCAGCCTATAACTATGGGACGGATGGAGTAACTTTTAATATTTTTAGAGAATTTTCATTAATAATTTAATATTAATGATATTAGATTTATTTAATTATTAAATTAAATAAATAAGCTAAAAATGATTTTATTGATTTAAAAATCATTTTAAATGAGAATAAAGTGTTAGAAAATATTTTGAATTATAAAATATAATTTTCAATATTTTTAGAGAATTCTCATTAATAAATTAATATTAATGATATTAGATTTATTTAATTATTATATTAAATAAATGAATTAAAAATGATTTTATTGATTTAAAAATCATTTAAAAAGGTGAAAAATGTTTAAAAAATATTTGAAGTTATAATTAATAACTTTTAATATTTTGAAAATAATTTTATTAATATTTAAATATTAATGGTGATGGTTTAAAAATAATTTTAATTAATTTAAAAAATCATTTAAGTAGAATATTGATGATTTAAAAGTATTTTTAGTTATTAACAATAACTTTAATATTTTGACAAGTATAACATTAATATTTTTATATTATTAAATATTAATGATGATAAGATTATTTGATAATTAAATTATTTAAAAATGATTTATGTGTTTGAAATATTATTATAAACTATAATAATTGTTTAAATATTATTAAAAGCTTCCGAAAAATATTATAAACGATATTTAACTTATCTAGAATAATATTGAAGCTTAGAAATCGAATTTAATTCATAATAATGGTGTTAATTGTCGGATAGGGTGACCAAAACACCGAGAATGGACCGAAGTCCAACCAGACCGAAATTGTTAGACTTGATAAGTGTTTATATAGGTTATAAACACTGATGTGACTATGTAGTAATGTGTCTAGGAGAAGATTGACTGTGAATTACAGTTTTGTGTGTTATAAAAAATTGTGCTAATTGTGAGACCGATATTATTGGTTATAGGTCTTTCGAAAGCAAATAAGTTTATTGTGTAGCTGTAAACAGCGGAAGAGGCAAGTTTCCTAACTCAACCTTGAGTTAATATTGTTTAAAGATTATATTGGTTAATTATTGCTAATTATACCACGTCCAAGAATTTATTGTTGATTATTCGTAGTTAGTGCATATTTAATAAATTCAAATTGAATTACTGATTCGGAAAATATATTGTATGGAGAATGCATATTATGATTTGATGTTTAAATGTATATGCTTATGATTATTTGTAAAATCATTCAAGGAATATATGTACAAGGACTTAGTGATAGATCAAATTTGTTAGGTTGATCTAAGCTCTCAACGTGTATCATTCTGTAAATGAATGTATAGATAGAAAGATCAAAGCTTTTAGGTTGATCTTGAGATGTAATATATAGGCTCTGAAGAATTCGTAGTGTATAAATCTGATCAACATCACAGAAGTCAAGGCAGAAACGTAGAGCTTCAAAGATCGTAGTGTGCCTGCCTTGAAGGGCCTCTTCAGAAATCGTAGAGTGGTCCCAACATTTGCCGAGCCGACTCAGAGATCGTAATGTGCTATCGCAAACGTAGAGTATACAACTCAAGCAAGCGAAGATCATAGTGTGCAAATAGTTAATAGAAATCATAGTGCACTCGGTTGATAACATCAGACCAAGCACCAAGGCGATAAGTCACCATGATCTGAATCGTAGAGTACCACGATCTAAATCGTAGAGTATCATCTGTCTTGTGTCAGAAACATCAAGCCTCACGATTTATGTGGAGACAGACTCCAACATATGAGGAATGGATTCTAAACGTTGCAGTACTCACCAGTCCCAAAGTCATAAGAAATATCCTTAGTATGCAACAAAGAAGCGTATTGAAGAAGCTAAGGAAAGTATCATTGGTAAGGGGTGTAAAGTCCCCGAACCCGGATACTTGAAACCCGAACTCGGTACTTCACGATACCATTTTTATGAGCGGAATAATACTAATAATAATAACCATAATACATTTATCAGAGTCTAATCCCAAGTACGCAACCTTTACTACATTCTTTACATGATATATAATATATATCATTAACTTAATACAGTCTATATATTACAAATGATACCAATAACACGTCCTGTTTGCTTTCCTTTTCACTTGATCTTGGCCGAACTTTCCAGTTCTTCACACTTAGCTGAAAACATTTAAATTAAGCAAGGATGAGCATTTGAGTGCCCATCAAGTATTTATATATATATAAGTTGAATGAATTTAAATATTTTCTTTATAATATTATTCTACAACCGGTCAATAATTGTGAAGTAATCTGTACCAATAACAATAACATAACAACCCTCTTTCAAATTTTTGAAACTGTGTATTGTCTATACATAGTTTTCTGTGACATATTATGAACATTGTTTTCATTTTCGAAGGGTGATCAGCCTCGTTGTACCCTGTATTGATCAATACTACATGTACAAGAACGAAGTTATCGTTCACTTTGTCCGCCTTGGGCGCATAAAATTTTCCCATTATCGGGATGTTCATACCTGTCGGGTTTTCATAACAAAGGTCTTATCTTGTTCAACAATAATATATAATTCAACATATATATCAAAGGTGTATCAACATGTGATTAAATACAATGATTATCCAAGTGGGGACACTTATATAATCATTTATACAAATTAACGAAAAGAATATATAACTGAATTATCATACACTAACATGTTGATAATCAATGGGTGTATATAATATAGGTTTAACAATCTGTACAGTAATAATATAATTTTGAAATATTCTTACACTTATCCATTGCATAAAGAAAATGCAAAGGTAGGATACTTGCCTGATGCGCTGCTTATAATTACGCAACTTAGATTTATCTTTTATGAGATCACCTATCATTAATCAGATCATTTTACTGATTAGTATAACATAACGTAACACATAACACTGCCTATTGCAGTCAGCACATTCCTAATCATATTGGCACAAAACTTTAACACCATTGAATCACAAATAAACAGTTATCTAAACAATCTATCTAAGTCCAGATCAATTTCTGAAATATGTCGGTCTACCGACAACTTTATCGGGTAAAAATCGAGTCTAAGACTCTATCCCGAAGTTCAATATCCAAATAGTTAACTTAAACATCAGTCATACTATTTTTCATGGCCTTATAATAATTATAAAATATTTATTACCATTTACCATAATTTTTAAAATATCAGAATCACTATTAAATGATTTAAATAGCAAACAATTCTATTATCATTAACATTTAATCAATATTAAACTATTAATGAAACCATTGTCAAAATATTAAAGTTATGTATAATAACTCAAAATATTTATATTACCCTTAAATGATTTTTTAAAACATTTAAAAACATTATTAAATAATTACCATAAAATATTAATGTATCATTATCCAAATATTAAAAGTTATTAATTATGACTTAAAATATTTTTAATTCATTTATATCCCTTTTTAAATGATTTTTAAATTAATAAAACCATTTTTAAACTATTTATTTAATATAATTATTAAATAAATTAATATCATTAGGGTTAAATTAATATCATTAATATTTAATTATTAATGAAATTATCCTTTAAATATTAAAAGTTATAATTTATAACTTAAAATATCTTTAAACACTTTATTTTCATTTAAAATAATTTTTATAATCATAAAATCATTTTTAAATTAAATTATTTAATATAATTATTAAATAACTTTAATATCATTAATAATAATTAATTAATGAAATTTACCTTTAAATATTAAAAGTTATATTTTATAACTTAAAATATTTTTAAACTATTTATTTTCATTTAAAATGATTTTTTTAATATTAAAATCATTTTTAAACTAATTTATTTAATATAATTATTAAATTAATTTAATATCATTTAATATTAAAATATTAATATTTTTCATGAGAAAATATCAAAAGTTATATTTATAACTTAAAATACTTTTATAACCTTTAAATCATTAATTTTTCTATAATTTTTAAATCATTAATTCTATTTTTCATAATTTATTTAATATATTAAATAAATAACTTAATTATCATTAATATTAATTAATTAATGAAATTCATCAAAAAATATTAAAAGTTATCAAAAATTAACTCAAAATATTTTTAAACACTTTATTCATTTTAAAAATGATTTTTATATAATTAAAATCATTTTCTCTAATTTATTTAATACACTAATTAAATAAATTAAATATCATTAATATCCAAATAATTATAAATATTAATGAAAAAATGTCTCAAATAATTAAAAGTTATTTTTCATAATTTAAAATAAATTTTAAAACTAATTTTGTAATTTTTATAATTTATTTTCTATTTTTAATCAATTTTCGAAAATTCAAAAATTAAAAATAATAGGAACCGTCACTATAGCCTATAGCGACACAAATCTGTCGTCTTAGGTGTTCTTGAGCTCAAGAACATTGTTAGACCGATTTCATGGTGGCTTGTTTGACCAACATTTAAATCGTGATGCTAAGGTTTTCTGGCCGTGTTCTTGCTTTAATATTATAATACTAATGTAATAGAACAACTAACAACTAAGTTCATGGCTATCCAACAACTAATCAGTGAGTTATAAGCATTCGAATTTCATGTCAGAGCTGTTCTTCATTTCTGGGTTTCCCAGAAATGAAGAACAGTTCGAGAGGTTACTTTCCAAGTCTTTGATCCATGCGTTCCAGGTTTACCTAGTGTTATTTAAAGCTTCAAGAATGAAGTGGAGATATCAAGCTACAATAATATATCAACAGATTGACTGAAAAACATCAAAACAGTAAGATCTATATTGGTCAAAATTCTGACAAAAAAATGGTTCATGAAGAATCTAGGTTACCAAGATTTCTTCTTCCGGCAGTTCGGTCAACCTACTTTGACCTTAAATAATTTCGTTTCTGCTCATGATCTGGGTGAGATAAAGACTTTAACATGCAGTACTCATGCCAGGCTACAAGAATCAAACAACAAAATAGCTAAAACATAAACATACAGCAAGATCAGAGCCCATTATAAACGTTGTCAGACTTCTAGAAAAATTCTGGGTTACCCAGAATCAGTGAAGTCGTGGTCGGTCAACGACCTTTGACCATCAATAACTTTTAATATACAACTGATCTGGCTTTGAATCCAATTCCAGATGAAAGATCACATAACAAACTACATGTTTAAACATTTAAACATCAAAAATACATATCATACTGAGATCTATAGGGTCTGACATTCATTGTCAGACCACTGTTTTAAAAATTTCCAGATTTGCAAAAACACTAGATCTGAGCTTATAGATGTTATGGGTTCAGTATCTATCAACCCAGATCACTTAATAACACTATATACAACATATCCTAACACTCAAACATAACTTTTAACAGAGGATCAAAGTCCGAAATTTTGATTAGGGTTTATACCTTTAAGCTTTGATTTCTGGAACTTAGGCTTCTGATTTGTTAGAGGAATTCGTGGGGCTTTGATTTAGAACTGATATACTATTTTTTTTCGTTGGTCTTGAGAGAGAGAGATTCTAGGATTTGTGTTTGTACAAAATAAGCTAAACAATGATATTTTCTCTCTCCTTGATCTTATATAGATGTTGGATGCATTGAATATTGCTGAGATTTGTGGCTGATTGCTGGCATTGTAGTCACATGGGGTTGGTAAGAGTTGTTGACCAACTCTTATTATAGCAAGATTTGCAAGTAAGCTCAATTATGCAAGAGGGGTAAAATTGTCTTTTCACTCGGAAATTTAAGGGCAATCTTGTAATCTTGTCAAACCATTAGGGTTTAGGGTTTAGAGTTTGAGCTAATTTAGGTTTTATAAGCAAACAAGATCTAGGATTTCCAATTTAGGGTTTGCACAAAAAATTAAATAAATAAAATTAAATAACTTTTAGTTTCTAAAATTTTGAAAAAATAAATTTGTTAATTAAATTAAGTTTGTAATTATCTTATACATGGACATTAGGGTTTATTACCCTTAATCATAATTAACTTTGCTAATAAAGCAATTAGAGTTTTAATTTAGGAAAATTAATAAGGTTTTATATACCTTAATAATTAGGGTTTCTATCCTTTAAAATTAAGATTTCTAATTTTACGATTAGGGCATATGATTAGTAATGAGAGTTTACAATTACTAATTAAGGTTTCTAAAATTAGAAATTATATTCCCGAATTTAATAATTAGGGTTCTCAATTAATTAGGGTTTCTAATTAATTAAGTTTTAGAGTTTTTCCTAATTAATTTTAATTTTCCCAATACACAACATAATTCACATTAACATGATTAATACATAACAGTCTTAAGCCGGCATTCGGCTTTAACTTAGGGTTTAACAACTTAAACTATGGTTTTGGCATTTTACACAATATTAGCCAATACTATCAGTCCACGCACATACAGTACATATTTATATCACTGAAAAATTAAAATATAATTAGTATTATATTATTATCATCATTCTTTAATCCAGAACTAGAAATAGAGTTTACCATACTAGTATTTAGGGTTTATAAAAATATTAATAGGGTTTTGTCGTACTATAATAAAACTGTTCCACACATTAACATTACACACATAACCATACTTATCTATAACGCTGACAAATAATAATATAATATTATTATTCTCATTCCTTGATCAAAATCCAAAATTAGGGTTTGGATTCCATATTTGAATTATCTTTCATATATAACCTTATTAATTAAGTAGAAATAATTTACTTAATATCTTGAACAAAATTCATATAATAAAATAAGTATTATAAAAATTCTATAATCATATCATATATTATTCAATTAATATAAAAATCATATTTTCATGGAAAATAATCATTAAAAACATTTTTACTATAAAATTATTTATTATTAGAATATAATTTATAATGAGCAATAATTCTAAAATAAAATCATTTCATATATTATTAAAATAATATAAGATTACATTTTCCTTGAAAAATAATTACTAAAACATTTCCAATAAGGAATTAATTAGTATAAAAATATAATTGATAATAATCAATAATTCTAAAAAAATTTATTTAGAATACTTAATGTAATAAATAAATTTTATTTATCACACCTATAAATATATATTACACATTACCTTGACACATATCATTCATATTTATATAAAAAAAATTTATACGCAAAATTTATGATTTATTTATATAGAAAATATCAGGTTGTCACAAGGGGGAAAACACCTTTTTAGATGTTAGGTGAGAAAGTAGTCTACTGTGTTAGTGGGCCAAAATGCAATTCAGAAGATGTGCAGAAAAGTCTCCATCAAAGAACAGAAAGGTCAAACGCATTTAATGCTTCAACAGATGGATCCAACGGATAGTTTTCAAGATCACATATATGCAAATCAAGCAGATGAGAGAGATAAGCAAGCATTGAACAAAAACGTGAAGAACTCTCAAAGCTCAACTCTACGATCATAGAAATAGAAAAGCTTGCTCAGCTACTCATTTCTTTCGAACAAGTTCTTAAACAACAAATGAGTAACAACCATCAAGAACACAACATCTACCAATCAACTTAAGAAAAGTACCAAGTCTGCTAGAGTTAAAGAGTTCTATGTGAACTGTAGGAGATTTAAGTCTGCTGGACTTGAAGAGTTCAAGAGTGAACTAAGAAGTTCCTAGACTGCTGGTCTAG
Organism: Panax japonicus; assembly: GCA_020205505.1. Lineage (NCBI taxonomy): Eukaryota > Viridiplantae > Streptophyta > Magnoliopsida > Apiales > Araliaceae > Panax > Panax japonicus. Next base: position 45,930,781 of record CM035100.1, read on the forward strand.
AAGGAATTTGTGTGATTCAGAAGTTGTAAAAGACATCCTTAGTGGATTTCCTACTCGAGGAATAGAAGAGTGGACTAGGAGCTTTAAGTGCTCTGAACCACTTAAAACGAATGTGTCTTTTACTTTCATATGATAACTACTATAACTGCCTCACTCTCATAACTCCACTACTTCGTAAAGGAGATTAAAACAAACATTAATTTCGCTAAGTTTTAATCATCATCAACGAACAAGTTTAAAATGAAAAGATTTTTTAAATATCTATTCAACCCCCTTCTAGATAACTATATATTATGCCAACTAGGAACTAATAATTTGTATCAGAGCAGGTTCTATTTTACAGCTTACAAGCTTTAGTAGATCCAATGGCACACGCACCAAGCGAATCAAGGACTGGAGGAGGCATCAAGCCACTAATGTGCAACAAGGATAAATTGGCAAACTGGAAAGTCAGGATGCAAGCATACATAGACTCAATAGATGAAGATCTATTTGAGACTGTTCAGAATGGGCCCTATGTTCCAACAAAGCCTGCACCAACCACTGACGATCCAAACAGAATACAAATCAAAGTCAAAGAGGAGTGGACATACAATGAGAAGAGAGATGTCCAACTCAACAAGAAGGCCAAGAACATCTTGTTTCAATCCTTAGAAGATGATTTGTTTGAAAATGTTGTCAATAACAAAACAGCGAAGGAGGTTTGGGAAGCACTGCTCATCATGCACGAAGGAACGGAAGAAGTAAGAGAAAACAAACAATCATTTCTGACACAGTAGTATGAGATGTTTTCTCATGTTCAAGGAGAAAACGTAACTGCCACCTATGAGAGATTCAACGTTCTGCTCAACTCTCTACGAGCATATGGGAAGATCTATCCAAACAAAGATCTGATCATAAAGTTCATCAGAGCTCTACCAAGCAGGTGGGATGCCAAAATCGCTGCTATAAGAGAGTCAAAGAATCTTCACAAGATTACAGTTCAACAGCTATATGGAAATCTACTGACATACGAACTGGAGCTGACTCAAGAGCTGAAACCCTCTCAGAAGGAAGAAAGAAGGATAATGGTGTTGCTCTCAAGGCAACTGAAGGTGCATCTAAGGTCAACACTGAGATTGACTCTGATTATGATGAAGACGATGATGAGGATTTGCTATGCTGGTAAAAAGACTAAGAAGGTTCATGCGTCAAGGAAAAACCAGCAAACCAAAGAAAGTCAGTAATTACAGCAGCCAGGATCAAATGAATGACCTATGCTACAACTGCAAGAAGCCTAGCCACTTCATTTCCAACTGCAACAAACCTCTCAGAGAAGAACTAAAGAAGAAATCACATGCAAAGAAGTAATACAAAGGCTACAAGAGGCCTCGGAAGAGAGATAAAGGCCTGGTAGCTGGAGGATCGTGGAGTGATTCAAACAATGATTCCAATCCAAATTTTGGAGATGATGAAGAACCACAAATAGATAATCTGTGCCTAATGGCCAAACATGCAAAGGACAAATAAAATTCCAACATACATGATGTAAGTCTCGATGAGGTTTTTGACTTCAACTATCCTGATGTAGACATAAATGATTTAAGAACTGCACTGCATGGCATAACCACTGATCTACATCAATACATGAAGTGGTTCAGAGTTTTGTCTAAGGATCATTCACTTCTTCAAGAGGAGAAGAAGAAAGTTCAAGAAGAGCTTGAAACATCCCTTCTAAGTACTAACCTTTTCTCCAAGCTTGAGGTTGAGAATGAGATCTTAAAACAGACAAATAAACTTAATACAAAAAGAGAGTCTAATCTAACCTCTAAAATTAAGGAACTAGAAAAGACTATCTCTACATGGAACAAATCCTCATCATCTATAGACTCCATGCTCTCTAGTCAGAGAAATACATTCGACAGAACAGGCTTAGGCTTCGGGGAATCCATCTCAGAGCCATGTGTGGAAAAGACAAAGGAAACTAGCACTAGTAATGCCTCAAGTTTTAGTAGAAGCATTACCTTTGTGAAATCCTCACAGAAGGAAGAACCAGTTCAACCTTGTTCTACTGTTTCCATTCATACTCAAAGGAGTAAAGGATCTCATGCTGGCCTGGGCTTCATAAAAGAGAAGAGTAACCTAACCTCTACTCACCAACCTCAAAGAATGGTAGAGTCAAGTAAGACCAACTCTACGAATCAACTGGGAAGGTACAGTAGAGGTAAGGCACACTCATCACTATTTATGAAACCTAAGGACATGTGGAAGAATAAAAATCAGTTTAACAAAAGGATAACTAAAGAACCACACAAGTCGAAATGGAGGATAAATTATCATACACACACAGGCATGCATCATACTAGATGTTTTATATGCAATAAATTTGGTCACAAGGCTGCCAAGTGCTATTATAATTCCATGCATGTGAGACTCAAGATCAAACAAATTTGGGTCCCCAAGGGCACTAACAAAATAGGACCCATGCAAATATGGGTACCAAAATGAAGGTTAAACTTTATAATAGGAAAAGAGCTCCACGATCATAACCTGGTATCTGGAAAGTGGATGCTCAAGGCTCATGACAGAGAACAAAACCCTCCTATCTAACTATGTAGAAAAGGAGTATTCCCGCCTATCACGCGGATGACCCGGGTTCGATCCCCGGCAACGGCGCTAAAAACTTGTTTGTTGATTTCACAATCTAAGCAAACGTGCAAGTATACATGGTCAACAAGTAATAAAGTGAAAGTAGAGTATCGTTCCCACGAAGAATTATTTAATAAAAATTACCAAGTACTAACTCTTAACCAAATCAATTTTATCTAAACAATTGCAAAGTGTGATTTTTCTAATTAAGAAAACTAAATTAACTAATTAAACCGAATTGCTTTATAAATGAATTCAAATAAATAAAGATTAAGACTTCAATATCCCCAATTACGAACTATAAATCAATTATCCCAATTATTATGCATACTGAATTATTAACAGGAATTCTCAAATGCCAAAAGTCCTTTTCCAAGTGATCAATTGTCTTCTATTTAATCCAGATTAATCTTGCTACATTCCTATGCAAAACAATTGAATTAAACTCCTTTCAATCCCAATTCTTTATGTGTTACATGCGGTGAACAGATATTTTCATTCAATTCACAAACCTAATTATTCACTGTGTAAATAACTAAGTCACATGATATCATGCCCAGTTCTAACCCTAGAATTCCTCTTTGAATTCCTTCTAGAGTAACAAGGTAATTACTGATCAGATAATTAATCAATAAACTTAAGACAAGATAAACAATTCCCTTTAACATAAAGAATTGGAATAAATAAAATTACTAATTTATAGACATAAAAGGTTCAATTCAAATCTTAATAAAAGAAATTAGTTCATAACTAATGAATTAAAACCAAGAATCCACAATTGAATAGACATTAAAAGATAAAAATAAGAGAAAATAAGAGAATAAAATCTATTGTAAATAGTCTTGCGAATCCTCTTTCGTTCCTGCTTTGAATCTTCAATGGTCTCCAAGTTGCTTCAATCTCCAAAACTAATAAAAACTAGGGTTTATGTTCTAATCTAATGGAGTGTATCTCTTATCTAATCTATGTATTCTCCCCTTATTTTATGCTTTACATCATGCAGTTATAGGTTACAAGTCCAATTTTTAGCTTAGGAACAAACCCAATCCAATTTGGAGTCAAAAAGGTGTCAAACTTCGCCCCAAAACGCGTCCAAGCCTTGCCAATCACTTCCCCAGTGCCCCAGCGCTGCTCACGGCGCAGAGATTCTGTCCCCTAGCGCCCCGGCACTGGGCATATGCCTGAAATGGGCGCCCTGGCACTGGAACATTTTCTGACATTTTTTGCTCCGACGTCCTTTGATGATTCAAGAAGTTCCGGAAAGAGGAGACGTAAATCTACAACTTTCATTCTTTGAGTTTTTCGAAATAATGTTCGGAGAAATAATCAAATTGTCTCTGAAGTGACTATTGTGTAAATGGCAAGCCGAAAATACGAATATAGCCTCCCCGAACGTCGATCCAAGTAACATTTGTCCCAATTCTTACAAAACAATGTAAAACATGCATGAATAGACACAAACACTTAAAAACATCCAAAAGATTAAGCTCAAACACACTCAATTCATGTGTATAAAACTCACTCATCAGGTCCCTCAGTCATCTTTGGAGACAACGGCTCGGGCAAGACAAGAGGATACGGCTCTGTTGACAATGGTGCAGTATCTTTCAGCACAGTAGCATATGTAGAAGGTCTCCAACACAACCTTCTAATCATCAGCCAACTCTGTGACAAGGGTCACCAAGTAACATTCCTCAACAACCAGTGTAAAGTCAGCGATCTGAAGACTTCTGCTGTACAGCTAACCAGGACAAGAGAAGGAAATATCTACATAGTGAATCTTGGTCAACTAAGCTCAGACGAGACAATATGTTTTCTGGCAAAAGCATCTGAAGAAATGAGCTGGCTATGGTATAGACAGTTGTCCCACTTAAACTTCAAAAGCATGTCCAAACTGGCATCAAAAGATCTCGTTGTTGGCCTACCTAAGTTCAACTTTGTAAAAGAAAGGCCATGCAATGCCTGTCAGCTTGGAAAGCAAACCAGAAGCTCATTCAAGAGCAAAACTGCCAACTCTATCCATAAGCCCCTACAGTTGCTCCACATGGATCTATTTGGGCCAATTCCAACAACTAGTCTTGGAGGAAAAAGATACTCTCTAGTTATAGTCGACGACTACACCAGATTCACATGGGTATTCTTCCTAACCTCAAAGGATGAAAAGAGCTCCCAACTAATCAAGATGTTCTGACTGGTGATGAACGAGAAAGGAGAAAAAATCAAGGCCATAAGGAGTGATCATGGAAGAGAATTTGACTTCTCAGAAATGGACCAGTTCTGCACAGACAATGACATCAGTCATAACTTCTCATCTCCACGAACTCCTCAACAAAATGGAGTAGTTGAAAGAAAGAACAAAACCTTGATATAGGCTGGAAGAACTCTACTAGAAGCAGCTCATCTGCCTGAATACTTCTGGGCAGAAGCTGTCAACACTGCATGCTACACGCAGAATAGATCATTGATACACTATACGATCAAGAAGATGCCCTATGAACCGTGGAAAGGAAGAAATCCAAGTGTCAGCTACTTTCATGTTTTTGGCCGTGCATGCTACATTCTCAAAAATGGAAAGCAGTACCTGACAAAATTTCAGCCCAAGTCAGACGAAGGAATCTTTCTTGGATATGCCACAGACAGTAAGGCCTACAGGGTGTTCAACAAGAAGACACTGAAAGTTGAAGTCTCGATTCACATCGTCTTTGATGAAACAGACTTAGACAAAACAATGCTTCAAGACACTACGACCAATAATGCAGACACTATGAATAAAGTTGTCGAGATCAACACCACGATCGTAGTGCCAGAAAGTGAAATCGTTGAACAAGAAAATGAGATCGTAGAGAGTTCTATGCAAGACAACGAACCTCCACTTAAAGAAGAAGAAATAGATCTTGAAGACTTAAGACAAGAAGGCATCAGGACAGATGTCCCAACCGAAAAAAGATGGGCTAGAGATCACACTCAAGATCTAATCATTGGAGATCCGAGTGCTAGAGTCAAAATAAATGTTGCCACCCAGAATGAATGCTTTTATCTAAGCTTCATGTTACAAATGGAACCAAAGAAGATAGATGATGCTATGGAAGACTCCAGTTGGATTAAAGCCATGCAAGAAGAACTCAACCAATTTGAACGAAGCAAAGTATGGAGATTGGTACCAAGACCAAAGAGTCATCCTGTCACTGAAACCAAGTGGGTCTTCAGAAAAAAAATGGATGAAGATAGAGTTATAACCAGGAACAAGGCAAGATTAGTGGCAAAGGGCTACTCTCAAGAAGAAGGCATTGACTATGATGAGACAATTGCACCTGTTGCCAGACTAGAAGCCATCAGAATCTTCCTTGCCTTTGCTGCTCACATGAAGTTCAAAGTCTTTCAGATGGATGTCAAAAGTGCATTCCTAAATGGAGAACTCCAAGAAGAAGTTTATGTAGAGCAACCTCCAGATTTCATCAATCCATCTCTTTCCAATTATGTTTATAGATTAGACAAAGCCTTATATGGTCTTAAACAAACACCTAGAGCATGGTATAAAACACTAACTAACTTCTTGATTGAAAATGGGTTCACTAGAGGTAGAGTAGATACCACATTATTTCTTAGAAAGCATAAAGACAAAGTCTTATTGGTTCAAATATATGTTGATGATATTATTTTTAGTTCTATTGACGAAAAGTTATGCAAGAGATTCTCCAAGCTAATGCAAAACAAGTTTGAAATGAGCATGATGGGTGAGCTGAATTTCTTCCTTGGACTGCAAGTAAAGCAAACTGATGAAGGAATCTTCATAAACCAAGCCAAGTACATCAAAGACCTACTCAAGAAGTATGACACGGAATCAGCCTCTCCCATGAAAACCCCAATTGCTCCTAAAACCAAACTTGACAAAGATGAAAAAGATAAAAGTATTGATATAACTCAATACAGAGGTATGATAGGCTCTCTTTTATATCTAACTGCCAGTAGACCAGACATAATGTTTCCAACATGCATATGTGCTAGATTTCAGGCTAACTCTAAAGAATCTCATTTATCTGCTGTAAAGAGGATTTTCAGGTATCTCAAGGGTACACCTTACTTAGGGCTTTGGCACCCCAAGAAATTCTCATTTGAACTAACAGGATACACATATGCTGATTTTGTAGGCTGCAAAATAGATAGAAAGAGTACTAGTGACACCTGTCAATTGCTAGGAAATAGACTTGTGTCCTGGTTTAGCAAAATGCAAAACTCAGTGTCTACTTCAACTGTAGAAGCTGAATACATTGTTGCTAGCAACTACTATGCTCAGATCTTATGGATGAAAAATTAGCTAGCTGATTATGGGTTTGATTTCAAATCCATTCCCATTCACTGTGATAACACAAGTGCCATAGCAATAACTCATAATCCTGTTATGCATTCTAGGACTAAACATATAGAAATAAGGTATCACTTCATTAGGGGTCATGTGAAAAATGGAACTATATCTTTACAATATATCCCTACTGAAAATCAACTTGCTGATGTTTTTATAAAACCTCTAGATGAATCCAGATTTAATAAGTTAATAAGTGAACTAGGCATGCTAAATTTACAACCATAAAACATATGCTCTAGTTTGTGCTAACCATAACAGACACAAAAGGCTAAGCTCAAAATCGTAGACATGATCAAGGGAAGTCCACGATCATAGAACTGAAGTAACATGAAAGAAAATGATCATAGTGTAGACTCAACGATAGTAAAACCTCAACCATCAAGAGGAGGATCCTGTGATGATAAGTCTCAAAACAAAGAAATCTCTCTGATAAGCACCTTAGGAATAAACCTAACCCTTGACTCACTCCAAGAGGTTGGCCCTTCCTGAGTTACCTTAAAAGAATGCTATGTCAAAAACTTAGCACAAGGATCCGATCAAACTCGACGATCGTAGATCATACACGACGATTTCTAGACAGACTCGACGATCGTAACTTAGACACGATGATTGCTAGACAGACTCGACGATCGTAGCTCAGACACAACGATTGCTTGACAGACTCGACGATCGTAGCTCTGACACGATGATTACTAGACATACTCGATGATTTTAGCTCAGACACAATGATCACAAAACTACCTCAACGATCGTAGTCCTCCCTAAGGACACATCAGCTCTGCAAGAGCCAAGGGCAAATATGTACAATCCTTATCAGTTAAACTCGTAGAGCCAAAAAAAAGTTGACACCTGTCCCACTAAGAAAAAAGTAGAGAGGGAAGTTACAAGTACAAATTGAAATCATCTTTTTGAAATCAAAAGTTCAAAAGATTATCTCTCTCATCCTCTCTCAAAGCAGAAACCCTAAATCAAAAGAAAGCTCAGTCAAATCACACTTCTAGCAAGAAAATTAATGGCGGCTTCCAGTGTTATCTCCGGCTACTGTTGCCTCTTTTATAGTTCTTATAAAAGAGCTCTAACTCATGCAAGTATACACGTGTCAACAAGTAATACATAATAAGTAAAGTATCGATCTCACAGAGAAAGTTGTTAACTTTAGACTACTATGAATTAATTAACTCACTATATTTATATGCTAAGACTATAAACTTAATTATTGATTTGAATCATTTATAATTACCAACTAAAAATGAGAATATAAACGAATTAAATATGATGTGGTAACAATGGGATCCTATCTTCATTCAATATTTCATTCAATCGCCATATGACATGCAAAAAGTGTTCACATATCACAAGATAATAACCAAGGGCATAAAAGCGAGTTATAACCATTTTCCAATGCACTATAACCAACTCACATATCATCTACAGATGTTAGAATCTATGTAATTACCAATACCATCACAATTACCATATTCCTATGCGCAATTACAATCCTATTAATTTTAAGCACAACCCTTATTCTTGCTCATACGGCAAAACAGTATATTCCTATCTGTTTCACAAAATATGCAATCCCCATATTCGCATGCTATCATGATTTCATCCATATTCATATGTTCATTTCCAATTCCATACAAATACTAATATGAAGATTATCAGTCATTCATACATACAAACCAACCATGATAGATAATCCATATGATATGCAAAACAAATCTAACATTTAGATGTGCAACCAAACGACATATTAAAATCCGTTAGGATCCCATAATGGAGTTTAGTTCATGACTGAACCAAAAGCCATTATGGGATCACGGCTAAACATGATCAATAAACAAATGAATGGAAGAAAGTTAGAATGATCAAACCCAATCGTTGAATAGAAACTAATGATTAACTATTGAATCCACAAAGAATTCCCATAATCAATAATCAATATCCTCGATGACAGAGATCTCCAAGAAGAAGTAGAGAAAAATAGACGTTATGGCTTTCTCCTACATTGGAATCTCTCCCAAGGAGTAAACCCTAGTTTCTACTATGAAAGTTACGTAATAAAAGTCTGGCCTCTCTCTGACATACGTCAGAATCATTTTATACCGCATTACACATCATTAAGTTGAGAAATAAAAATAAAACAAATTACAGCATCAGCATCGTGCGCGGCTGCGCGCGTCCCTAATGTTTTTGGCTCGCGGCCGCGAGACTCACAGTAGGTTCAGACCAAACCAGACGTCCTCTCCCACGATCGCACGTTGATACCTCGCGGGCGCGAGCTGAGTCTCTCGTGGTCGCGCGTCCATTTCCTCGCGGGCGCTTGACTTGCAGAAGGTTCCCATGTAAAGCTCTATACTCGCGCGGGCGCGCGAGTCTTCCTTTGTACTGCCGTGCGGCCGTGCGGCCTGTGTCCTGCAATTCCTGAGTCTGTTTTCCTGCTTGTTGCTGCTGCTACATGCTTTAATCCTCATGCTTTCTTGATTTCCATGCCTCATTGTAGCCCCATGCCATGCACATCCTCGCCTTTCAACTAGCCTTCACGTATCCACTCACTGATACCTCGAATTCCACCAAAATGAAGCCGATTCCTGCACTTATTCACCAAAAGGAGTTTTAAGTATATGCAATGTAAAATAACATGAAATACAACTAAAATAAAATGAAATATACTCAATGTGGGCACAATTTGTATCGATTAATATACAATAAGTGAGTAAAAATATCACTTATCAGCTACAGACTCTATTTTGACAAGTTCAAAATAGCTGAACCCAAATTTCACAAGACTTTGGCGCTACTGAAGAAGGTGGGTCTCGAAGAAGCTTCTGACACAGACACATTGATCTATCCCAAGCTAGTGAAAGAATTCTACAGGAATGGTGTGTTTAAAAACGACACCATCACTACGAGAATAAAGGAAATGGAAATCAGTCTGAAGGCCGAAGACATCAATCTCGCCCTAGGTCTCAAATCTGAAGGGCAACCATTGATAGATAGCATGGGCTTCCAAGAGGGACTTAAAAAAATGCATCACAAAAAACTCCCCTCTGTGAAAGGATACAAGAGAAGGAGTTCCCAAAGAGGTATGAATTTCTAGCTGATATTATTGGAAAATGTATATGTTGCAAGAGCTCAGGTCATGACTCTGTGAATGAAGTACAACTCAAGCTCAACTATGGAGCCTTATTGCTCGAATGGATTGGAAAGTGGATCACCAACTCAAAGAAGTCAAAAAGCCCTCAAAAGATGATCTACGGGCGATTCATAAGTATCATTCTATTGTCTGCTCTGGGTGACAAAATTGGAACGAAGAAGGAGAAGCTATCAACCCAAACAGACGAATGACCCAGCAACTATTTGAAAATTAGAAAAGGAACCCAGCTGAGTATGTATGCATAATGACCTAGTCCAGTGGAAGAACTGGTGATCTGAAGGATTCAGGCCTTCCAAGAAATGTGTCTGTTGTCAAGGAAATCGAAGAAGAAAAAGAAGAAGAAGAAACAAATAAAGGAGAACACTCTGTCCTTATCAAAAAAAGTAAGGGCAAGAGGAAGTTTAAGGCTAGAATGGTAGAAGAACCTCAGGGATCCACAACTGATAAACCCGTAGAGTCCTCTGACATTGAGACTCTAAGGATCCTGAGAAAGAAGCAACAACAGGCTAAGGCTGAAGAAGATAGAGCCACCATATCACAGATGCTGAAGAAGAATAAAATTAGCCACAACCCCAAAAAGTCATCTATCTCTTCAATAGTAGAGTCTCTACTGATCCCTCCTACAAGATGGTTGGAAGTGATACTTCATCCACTAAATCAATTTACAGTTGCAGAATCCCAAAATTTTATAACTGAGGAACCAAATACAGTCAACTTCATAATGCTCCCACAAACTATCATCTCTACGATCACGGACTCTAGCCTCATTGCAGAGTCTCCACCTCAAATCGTAGAGTCACCAAACTCAAACATCCAAACCCAGGCCCCTCCATCAGATATTCCATCCTCATCCTCCAATGAATATTTTAGTCTCGATCTTGCCCTCTACTCCCTACAAGATCAATCCCAGAAAACATCCCCTCCTTTAAACGATCCTCAACCTAATGATCCACTCACAAATCTGCCCATGAAAGATGACTTGAATGAAGTGTTCAAAAACATGGTCAAGAACATCGATGAGAGCTTGAAAACTCATTCAGAAGTCATTCATCTCAGGCTAACTCAAATGATCACTGCTGCAATAATCTCCCAGGCACTCTGAACGCTGAGCTTGCAAAGAAGCTGAGGGAAATTATCAAGGAAATGATTCAAAGCATGAAGGACAGAGATAAAATTCACTTCCGGATAGCCACCAAACAAAGAGAGGCTGTTCTTGAATTACAGAAATCTCAAGAAGCCCTAAATAACATTATAATGGAGAACATCATCAACCTTAAAGCTTCAATCAAAGAATTTCAGAAAGCCTATATAAACCAGGAACAGCAAACTGACACTGTTCTATCTGCCCTCCGAAATAAAGAAGCTAGATCTGAAGCCCTGATCAAGGAAAGTCGAGAGGACATTACTCAAACACAAAGCCAACTCAACGAGCTTGTCCAAGGAGTAAAAGTACTTTCTGGAGACATTCAAACCCTTGATGCTAACATAAAGGGGGGGGAATAAAGGGAAAGGAGTTCAAGGAGGCCAGGGCAGAGGAGTTCAAGGAAGCCAGGGAAGAGGTAGATGACAATTTCACACTCAAGCGTCAAGAATCCCTCCTACAAGACAATTCCATCATCAGACTCCACGATCAAGCAATCAGACTCAACGATCTGATCAACAGGAAGTCTTGATGGCTCAACCAATAAGGAGTCAAGGGCCAGCTACCAGCTCACAAAATGTGACCACCACAGGCCTAAAAATGCCAATTGGAGATCCTACATTCATGAATAGGCATGATCACAACCCAAGGATAAGCCTAAATGAGTTGGAAGAGATAGCCAGAAGGGATGAAGCAAGTAGGAAAAGAAGGGCTGAGGAGTATGTCAATCCTCTACGTAAAAGACTAAAGAAATAGAGAAAAGTAAAAGTTTAAATTCTTATTGATGTAAAGCTAAATTGTAATACTCTTCAATCATCAATAAATTCATGCTTATTCTCTAGAAATTTTAGCTGCTCATTGAAATACCAAGTCATGTTTAAATTTCCTGCAAATGCATCTAGAAACTAATAATCATGACAACAAATCTCCTTGGTTATGTCAACATCAAATAAGGGGAGATTGTTGGGAGAATGCCTATTATGATTTGATGTTTAAATGTATATGCTCATGATTATTTGTAAAGTCCTTCAAGGAATATATGTACAAGGACTTAGTGATAGATCAAATTTGTTAGGTTGATCTAAGCTCTCAACGTGTATCATTCTGTAAATGAATGTATAGATAGAAAGATCAAAGTTGTTAGGTTGATCTTAAGATATAATAGATAGGCTCTAAAGAATTTGTAGTGTATAAATATGATCAACATTACAGAAGTCAAGACAGAAATGTAAAGCTTGAAAGATCGTAGTGTGACTGCCTTGAAGGGCCTCTTCGGAAATCATAGAGTGGTCCCAACGTTTGCCGAGCCGACTCAGAGATCGTAATGTGCTTTCTGAAACGTAGAGTTTATAACTTAAGCAAGCGAAGATCATAGTGTGCAAATAGTTAAGAGCAATCGTAGTGTTCTCGGCTGATAGCATCAAACCAAGCACCAAGGCGACAAGTCACCACGATTTGAATCGTAGAGTACCACGATTTGAATCGTAGAGTACCACGATCTGAATCGTAGAGTATCATCTGTCTTGTGTCAGAAACATCAAGCCTCACAATTTATGTGGAGACAGACGCCAACATATGAGGAATGGATTCTAAATATTGCAGTACTCACCAACCCCAAAGTAATAAGAAATATCCTTAGTATGCAACAAAGAAGCGTATTAAAGAAGCTAAGGAAAGTACCATTGGTAAGGGGGAAAACACCTTTTTAGGTGTTAGGTGAGAAAGCAGTCTGCTGTGTTAGTGGGCCAGAATGCAATTCAGAAGATGTGCAGAAAAGTCTCCATCAAAGAACAAAAAGTTCAAACGCATTTAATGCTTCAACGGATGGATCCAACAGATAGTTTTCAAGATCACATATATGCAAATCAAGCAGATAAGAGAGATAAGCAAGCATTGAACAAAAACATGATGAACTCTCAAAGCTCAACTCTACCATCAGAGAAATAGAAAAGCTTGCTCAGCTACTCAGTTCTTTCGAACAAGTGCTTAAACAACAACTGAGTAGCAACCATCAAGAACTCCACATCTGCCAATCAACTGAAGAAAAGTACCAAGTCTGCTAGACTTGAAGAGTTCTAAGTAAACTGTAAGAGAGCCAAGTCTACTGGACTTGAAGAGTTCAAGAGTGAACTAAGAAGTTCCTAGACTGCTGGTCTAGAAGGAATCTGTATGATTCAGAAGTTGTAAAATACATCCTTAGTTGATTTCCTACTCGAAGAGTAGAAGAGTGGACTAGGAGCTTTAAGTGCTCTGAACCACTTAAAATGACTGTGTCTTTTACTTTCATACGATAACTGTTATATCTGCCATAACTGCTATAACTGCCTCACTCTCTTAACTCCACTACTTCGTAAAAGAGATTAAAACAAACATTAATTCCGCTAAGTTTTAATCATCATCAATGAACAAGTTTAAAACGAAAAGATTTTTTAAATATCTATTCAACCCCCCCCCCTTTCTAGATAACTATTGTGCCAACTAGGAACTAACATATATATTCGTAGAATTACTATTGTTATGGGATATTCATATCTATAGAAGCTAATATTGACAGTATATATCATTCCTGTTTATTATCGAATTATGTTGGGAAATGTATTAGCTAATTATTCTGGCTAGATGAACATTTGTTAGAACTTGATAGGTTCGAGAAGAGAATAGAATTTAATTATTTTTGATAGATCAATGCTAGTTGTATCGGCTAGATCGAGAAAGAGAACTTGATAGGTTTGAGAAGAGAAGAGAAGAGAAATGATTAGATATTGAAATCATTGAATTTTGTTGTTAAATCAAATCTTGATTCTGAGACTGAGAAGAACAACCTTTTATATAAAGGGAACATTTTTAGTCGTATATTCTACCATTGCGCGCGACTTAAGTATTATGCATAATATAGGGTACAAGGAGTTGGCCAACTCTAAGTACTTGCAGAGGGGTATGATTTAATCTTTATGGATATCTGATACACCTACGTATATGTCAAAGTAAAACTTTAATATATACCCGAGAAGAGAAGTTCAAGATCCAATGGATCACTTATCATAAATCTGGAAAATATTCCACTTTGTAATTGCGTAGAATTAATTCTTGATTATTCATTAGAATATCATAGAAACTTTGAAAGCGTTGTACTCTTTCAATATTATATTATCGTGTTGTATAGAATGCGAGAAGACTTGTTAGTTATTAAGGATTTGTTCAGTTAATTCAAAGTTCCCCGAACTTTGGCATTATTCTATCAAAATAGATAGTTTGTTCTTAAATATTTGTATACATTTATTGTATATCTTAATTTGCGGGGCAAATTTGTTGGTCACCCTGGTAACACGGATGTTGGGGGTGCCTAACACCTTCCCTCCGCAAAATTAAGCCCCCGAACCTAAATGAATCTCGATTTCACATACCCGTTTAGCAGTGTCACATCATTGGGTCAATGTGCAAACCTTTTCTCGATTGTGTTGGTGCAACTATATAAAAAACTAACTGTCGATTCTTAACAGTCCATCGTCGACATTATACATGTCAGACCTTTTTCACTTGTTTTTTCAAACAAATCTCACCTAACATGAGAACACTAAAGAACAAGAAATGAAAAGGGACAAATAAAAATCCCGACATCGACATTGTTGATGGAAAAGTTTAACACCATCGTGTATAAGATTAGATGATATATGTTTGGTTAGGATGATAGATGTATGAAAGATGGAATGAATCCATTTTGAACGAAGTAAAAGTCTCAAGTAACGAAGTTATGGTGAAATTTATGAGATTAGACGATAATCGTCGAAACCATAAAATTCTTGGAATGAAAGTCAAAAGTCACCGTTTAACTCAAAAATCATAGTTTTTGATGGCGTACAATAGAACTTTGCATTTAAGAGTTGCGGACTCAATAATAATCAAATTCTGACTTAAAACTAAGAAACGAGCTATGAACGTTTACGAAAGTTTAAGAAATGCGTAATAAGGAAATTAAATTATGAATTCAGTGTTAGCGGATTTGAAAATGTAAGTTATCCTAATGAAATCGTAGTATACAAGATATGTGAGATAATCACTTTTGAACGAGCCAATTTTGACTTATAACGATTAAGTTACGAGCTCAGAAAGGATTGAAGTTGGAAAACATAAAAAAAAATTCAAAGGCTCAGGGCTGGTGCCGCAGCGCCACCCAAGCTGATAGAGTTGGCGCCGCAACACCATCCTCGGATCCCATACACTGTCAAGTCGCATTGCATCGCGGCATATACTGAAGGGTTTGGCGTCGTATCACCGTAACCAAATCCAAGATACTGCTAAATCGCGCCGTAGCGCAGAACATACTTAGGAAGCTGTAACAATCCAAAATTTTAAATTGTAATTCCAAATATTTATTGAATTATATAAAGTGATATGTTAATTTATTAAATAAAATTATAATGAGATTATAATTTTATGGTAATTGGTTTAGTGGAGAATTTATTTAATATGTTGTAATTAGTTAATTTAACTAAGATTGGATATGGAAATCTAAATAAATAATATGGGACTATAAACTATAATATAAATTATTTATTAAAATAAATTATAGTAGTTTTAAATGAGATTATAATTTTTTGGTAATTGGTTTTAAATATATTTTATAACTGATAATTTATTACTATACTTATTAAAACGTCGATTTTAGACGTTTAGTTTATTTTGTGCGTTGGTTTTAGTTTGTGTTACGTAAAAAGGGTTTGGCCTAAGCCTGACAAAGAGAAAAGAAGAGAGTTTACATAGAAGTTGTGAGAGTTTAGAGAGGATTCCTAAGATTTTCAAGCAATTCTCTGTGTTTTTATCAAATATTATCTCCAAATAAGTGAATGTATAATTTCTAAAACTAAAGTTCACGTCTATGAAAAGTTTATGTTCATTCATGAGTTTCAAAATTTTCTGTAATTGCATGTTTGATGAATTGTAGTTATACAAACTGAATTAGTGAGTTTGTGTGTAATTATGATGTTAGAATTAACATCTATACAAGGTATTAGTGTGCTAATTACGTTAAAAAGAAAGAAAAGTGGTTTACAGTGCATATCTATATATATGGCTTGTGAAAGTACCAAATTTGTTAGTTAATTTGTAAACTAATCTTTTAATTGAACCTTAAATGTATTAATTCAGTAAGTAATGAAGAGAACGTATTTTGAATGTGTTAATTTGGTGTACAATGGTGATCAAAGTGTTAATTTTGTTAAGGATGTCAAAAATGGAGTTTTTGTATAAAACAGGGAATTTAAAGGTCTTAAATTTTATTTTTATATTAGTTATATGGGAAAAAACATGCTAGAGACCTTAAGTTATGTTTCTGTGAAGTCTATGTAAATTATACTATTTAATTGGTTGCTAGAAAGTAAGATTTGGGCCAAATCGGCTTTGTTTGTGTTCCTCACAAAAATGGTTGCCTGGAACTACACTTCGGCGCCGTAGCGCAGCTTCTCGCGCCGCAACGCCAGGTTTCATGTCGTAACTCCTATTTTATGCCTGTGTCTCGCGCCGCAGCGCCATTCCTAGTGCAAACTGGGGCACCGCAGCACCGGTTAGCAGCGTTGGCCAAAAAGTGTGTTTTAGTTATACAAAATCTGTAATTGTTGATAAGGTGCAATGTTATGACTGTTAAAATGTGATTTTTATACTGTGGTGTTATATTAACAAGAGTGAGAATATTATAAGCAATTAATGAGTTATGTTATTGCATTAGTAATGTGACTTGACTATATGATTAAAACAAAGCCATACATGAAATAGGTACTTAATCGTGTACGAAATACATGTAGTAACTAACTATGTCATGATCACATGTATATAGGGTATTGAGAATCAAGTTATTATGGTTTAACCTACGCGCAAGGCAAGTTTTTTTAACTCTAACCTCTAATTTAAGTTTGTTCTATTTACCTTTATATTGAGCAAGAAATTCCTAATCCTATTTATACAACTTAATTATATTCATGCAAGCTATTTAACCTAACTCTTACTTTGAGAAGGTTTCCTACTTTTAACTTGTTTCTTAGTATGCAAGCTTCTAAATTCTGATACACTTATGTTGAACAAGTTTTATCGTTCAACTTGCTATTTATTATGCATGCTGTGACGCCCCCAAATTCGTGTTACCTGACCCCCGAGTTTGGTGTTCACAATCCATAATATAATAACATCTAACTACCCATTTAAATATGAATAGGAATACATAACTCATTAACATAAGTTGTTAATACATAAGTCTATGGTTTGCTAACCTTAAAATTACAAACATACCCCTTAGATAAACAAAAAGGGTTTACAATACAACATAATAATAATACTGTTCATTATACTACTCCAGTATCTTGCCTTTGCCTTTGTTCTTCTTTGACCCGCTGGTCTCTTCGTTCCTAGATGAAATGTTTTATTTATAGAAAGGGTGAGCAACAAGTTTGCCTTGCAAGTTATGACATACAATAAAGGTATACGAATCAACAAGAACAGACTATCTATTTTGATAGAATGAAACCAAAGTTCGGTGAACTTTAAAATAGCTAAACAAATCGTTAATCAATAACAAGTCTTCTCGTATTCTAGGAAACACAATAATCTAATAATGAAAGAGTAGAACACTTTCAAAGTTTCTACGATATTCTATTGAATAATCAATAATCAATTCTATGCAATAACAAAGTGAAATGTTTTCCAGATTTATGCTGAGTGATCACACTAGATCTGGAACTTATTTACTCGGTTATCTATCAATGATTTACTTTGATAGACACGTAGGAGTATCAGTTAACCATAAAGATTAAATCATACCCCTCTACAAGTACTTAGAGCTAGCCAATTCCTTGTACCTTATATTATGCATAATACTTAATAGTGCACAATGGTCGACTATACGACCTAAAATGTTCCCTTTATATAAAAGGTTGTTCTTCACATTCTCAGAATCAAGATTTGATTTAACAACAAAATTCAATGATTTCAATTTCTATTTACTTATCGATCTAACCGAAATAATTGGTATTGATATATCAATAACAATTGAATTCTCTTCTCGAATTTATCATGTTCTAACAAATATTCGTCTAGCCAGAATAATTAGCTAAGACATTTCTCAAAATAATTTGATATTAAACAGAAATTATCTGTAATGTCAATATTAGCATCTACAGATATGAATATCCAACAACAGTAACTCTACTAATATATATTTTCTGAATCAGTAATTTAATTTGAATTGTTAAACGTGCACTAACTACGATTTAATCAACAATAAATCCATGGACATGGTATAATTAGCAATAATTAACCACTATAATAATTGAATGAATATAACTCAAGGTTGAGTTAGGGAACTTGTCTCTTCCGCTGATTACAGATACACAAAATACTTATCTGCGTTCGTAAGACCTGTAAGACCCCAAATTATTAATAAATAAAATTTAATTTCCTCTATTTATCATTTTGAAATAGTAAGGGTTGATTTGATTAATGTGGTTAATTATGGCTAAAATACGCAAATATTTTAAATAAGCAAATGGTTATAAAATACTCATTGTTGTCGGAGAATATTCGTTTGGTCGTGGAATATTCTTGCTGTTGGGGAATATTCGTACGACGGCGCAGCCTTGTGTGGGCCCCATAACGGAAAACGATTGGATGAAGAAAATGACAAGTATAAGTTATTTATAAATAATGGCGTAGTTGTTACCGTTAATACTGTTGGAATACCTGGTGGTTAAAACACAGTAATACACGTTGTTGCACAGTAGCACACGGTATTGCACCAATTATTGATTCTTACGTAAGAAAGCACTACTCAATAATTGTTACAGTAATTACTGTTCAGTATTTTATTTTATTGATTCAATAATTTCTACGTTGATATTTTATATTATTGTTGTTTCAATAATTGTCACTACATAGTATTTTCCATTATGGGAACAATAATTCATATTATCTGAATAATATTATTAGATAACATTATTGGAAATGTCTAGAAAGTTCTGTCTAAGGAGAAGTTTGGTCACCTAATTACGCGCCAGTAAGGAGAAATTCTTATTGGAAAGCCCCCTCTTTCCTGGGAACGACATGGTTGTCAGTATTGTGATTCTGTAATATTATTTATGAATAATTAATTATTGATTTATATGATGAGGAAATATTAATTTTATGTGGATATAGATGGAAGAACGACATGGTTGTCAGTATTGTGATTCTGTAATATTATTTATGAATAATTAATTATTGATTTATATGATGAGGAAAATATTGATTTTATGTGGATATAGATGGAGAAAATTTTTAAAGTGACAATTATTAAAAATTGATATTTTATCTTTTCTGATAAAATAATATTTTATTATATTATTATAATATAATAATGGTGATTTTTTTACAATGAATGTGGGATATATGAGTATATGAGGAGGAAGAGTATTTTTGTTGCATAAGTTATTTAAAACATGTTAAACATGTTGGTGGACCCATTTCTTGACTGAAATTTGAGTATAGCTTATAAAATCGTCCGTATATGGATTTCGGTCAAATTATATTTGGAATTTGGAAAAACTTTCTTCTGCAAAGTTGTAGAGAATTGAATTTCCTATAAAAAGTCGCGAGATTCGAATTTTCTGATAAAAGGACTATTTATTATGAATTATTGAAGTTCTGAAGTTCAAAAATAATTGATTTTTAGAAGTTTTAATTATTTTTTATATGAAATTTTTTTTTATCATTAATTGTGGGTCTTACATGTGATGTAGTTGCTGAATTCAGATTCAAGAAGTGGGCGTAGGAAATTTGTTTATATATAATATTATTATATTAAATTTTCTGCTTTGGTGTTCTAAGCAATTTCCTATAAATAGAGTGCTTAGGTTAGAATTGAAAATCACACCAGAAACTAAAGTTTTCTCTCTCTTTCTGTCTCTATAATATCGAACGTATTTTGTGAGTATTTTAGTACTTTGAGTATTGCTATACGGCGCAAGTTCTTTCAGCACTATATCCAGTAATCCAGTCAGAAGTACTATTTTTGCGAGGTAAGGGATATTTTTAAAAAAAATGATATTATTTCTTCAATATCATTATGCTGAAATATTGATGAGAACTTTTTATCAAATTTGAAACTTTTTCATGTCGGGGTTACTATTCATGGGTTACTATTCATGAGTTACTATTCACGACTTATTATTCATGAGTTACTATTCATGAGTTACTATTCACGAGTACTATTCACGAAGCATGATGATGTTTTTTGTGAAATTTCTATCTTTTGGTGTCGGAGTTACTATTCACGTAAACAACACTATTCACGTATACGGCACTATTCACGAATACGACACTATTCACAGAAAAATTAAATTTTCTTGTTTGTGTCCAAGATTATCTGTTATAATTCCTATCTTTGATTGGATCTATGTTTTGGTCTTCATTCTTGAATTTTACTCCACTCTGATTATTTATGAAGTATTTTTGAACTTGGATTATGTAAAGTACGAATCCTTAATATTTGTTCTTTTGTTTCACTGGATTCATTTCCTTTAAAATATTTTTCACCAGCCTCAGTCCTAAATGATGATATTACTGAATATCTTTGGCCTGTAGTGCAAAGATGAATGATTTTCTAATGAATATCTTTGGCCCGTAGTGCAAAGATAAACAGGTGTTTAGATGAACATGACCAACTGATGAATATCTTTGGCCCGTAGTGCAAAGATGAACAGGTGTTGAGATGAACATGACCAACAGATGAATATCTTTGGTCTGTAGAACAAAGATGACTATTTGATTTATGAGGTATATTGATTGATCTTACAGGGATAAAATATCGATGATGGACTTTTAAATTCATAGAAGATAGTAGATTTCATTCTCTACTTAACTCTTCTAATGAATTGTTGTTTCTGCTACAGTTGTTGATCTAAAACTTGTTGTCTATTGTATTCTATCAGATTTTTTCCTGTTGCAGACTAAGGACAATTTGTTGTACATTATCTTAATCATAATATTCTTTACTGGGCTAGTTGAGCTCACCCTTTTCCTTTTTGTTCTATTTTTCTTCTCAGGAGACGAGAATATAGCGAAAACTAGTCGGGGTGTGAAGTAATGGTTTAAGACAGTTGTTTTAGTAGTCCTCATTATATTGTAAAATAGTGTGTTAATAATTGTAATGAGGACTTATTTGAGTGTCGATATTGTCTAGAAGACAATATTTGTATTTAAACTCACAGTTTATGTGTTGTCGTATTTTGCACGATAATTGTATTAATGAAGTTGTAGTTATTTCTGTACCATGTATTTGGCGACTCAAAATGGGTTGGATTGAATGGACCAATTTTTGGGGCAGTCGCAGTTGGTATCAGAGCTTAGGGATATGATCTTTGGTGGAGATCGGGGAATAGAACTAGGAGAGAGACGAGTAAATCATTCACTAGTGTGTCTTACCTAAACTTATTTGTTGGTTGATCATAATATAGGGGTATTATGTGATTTGTTAATTTGTTAAATTAACCCTTATTTTATGGCAGTATTTAAGAATGTCGACTGGGAATGTTAACAGTGGAGTAAATGAGACCGTGGAGACACCTTTGCTCACCAACGAGGAGAATGTGCAACAGGCTGGCAATGTTCCTCCTATGAACAACGCCACTGAGCAGATGACGAACGATGGTATGTTTAGGAACTTTCTAGAATTCATGCAAAACCAAACGAGAAAGACTACTGTTTAAAATGCAGGTGGAAACACTGGCAACTCACGGATGGTCACCGCTAAGCAGTTTAAGGAGTTAGGACCACCAGAGTTTTTGGGAAAGCTAGAACCACTTACGGCAGAGACGTGGATAAAGCAGATCACTAAGATATTTGATGTCTTGGGATGCTCAGGGGAGCAAAAGGTTCCTTTCACCACTTTCATGTTACGAGGAGAGGCAGATTATTAGTGGAAATCCGTAAAGCATACTCAGCCTACCACACTGAAGATGTCTTGGGAGAAGTTCCAAGAATTGTTCAACGACAAGTACTTTCCCGAAAGTATTCGTCACATGAAGGAGGTAGAGTTCATCAAGCTAGAGAAAAATAATATGAACGTGTCGCAGTACGAAGCTAAGTTTACCGAGTTGTCCCGATTTGCATCCCATTTGGTTGATAATGAGGAGAGAATGACGCGAATGTTTCTGCGAGATTTCAAACCCAAAATACGTCAATACCTCATTTCTCACAAACTTTGTTTATATTCAGATGTTGTGAATAGGGCTCAGTTATTGGAGCGCGATAATGAGTCGGCTCAACTGAAAAATAATGACCAACAACTCGATGATAATCGTACCAGTGGCAATGGTTATCGGAACAATGATAACCATCATGGAGGAAATTATCATGCCAGAAATGGTAACCAATTCAGTGGTAATCATGGCCAAGGTAATAGAAGAAATAACTAAAGTGGAAATTTCAAGAAGAGAAGATTTAACAATGACGGGAAGACGTCGGTACCAACACCAGCAACAAATTTTAGAGGAGGAGAAAGACCGCCAGTTAGATGCTACAGATGTGGAGAAGGGGGACACATAAGTCCAAACTATTCACAACCTTCCAATGTATGTTATAATTATGGAAAAGAAGGTTATATCGCTCGAGATTATACGGTAGCGAAACCCAGTCCAGCGGGGATGGTGACTCAAAAGGCTGTCCCAGAAAAGTCAAAGTCAACGGTTCCTAGAAGAGCATTTGTCGTGACTGGTCAGAATGTGAGGAACCTGAACGAAGTTAGCACGGGTTAGTTAATTATAAATTCTTATGAAGTTTATACCTTATTAGATACCGGTTCTACCCATTCATTTATCTCTCATTCTTATACTCAACGTTTAAACTTGACTCCGGAGAAAATTAAACTTTGACTTATCTGTTGAAACTTCGTTATGAGAAACTTTTGCTACATCCACTGTTTATAAATCTTGTTTGATCCAAGTTGGCACCATCACATTACCTGTTGACCTTATTTCTTTAAAGATATTTGCTTTTGATGTGATTTTAGGGATTGATTGATTAACTACTCATCATGCCAAAATTGATTGCTTTCGTAAGGTTGTTAGTTTTCATATTCCTAAGCAACCTGTTATTCAAATTAAAGAAACAAAACTATTGAAGTCAAACACTTTCATATCAAGCCATAAAGCCATTCCTTTATTGAAAAATGGATGTCAAGTTTTCTTAGCCCATGTTATGGACGTGAACAAAAATATGTCAAATTTGAATGATATTTCTATTGTTAGTAAATTTCTTGATGTATTTTCTGAAGAATTTCTTAGCTTACTCCCAAAGTGTGATATTGAATTTTGTATCGACTTTGAACCCGGTACAAAACCCATTTCTAAAATCTCATAGCTCCTATTGAACTTCAGGAGTTAAAAATTCAACTGTAGAAGTTTGTACCCTAGCCTTTATCTGGTGACTTCCTTTATGGAATGCACCAAAGCCAGACTCTCTATAGGGGACGCCATATTTGTGTGATAGTAAACTGATAGGTACCGTTATGACATACTATCCAAGATTGGGATATGAGTCATAGTTGAGAGCAACCTAAGTCAGTAATCGAAATACGTAGCTTTCTAGGCTTAGTTGGTTATTATCGGAGATTCGTGGAAAGATTTTCTCGAATCACTACTCCATTAACTCAGTTGACTTGTAGAGATACATAATTCGAATGGAGCGAGGAATATGAAAAGAGCTTCCAAGAACTCAACATGCGGCAACGATGTTGGCTCGAGCTGTTGAAAGATTACGACCATACCATTCAATACCATCCTGAAAAAAAAACGAACATGGTAGCTGACGCGTTGAGTAAAAGATCGTATGCGTTTACGAGTGTGATATTGTTAACACAAAGACCCATTTCGCATGACTTACAGAAGATGGAGATAGAGTTAAAGATTCCAAGAACCTGCGTGAAGATAACATATATACGATTAGAATCGACTTTAATCGATAAATTTAAAGCTGCTCAAGCTACAGACTTGGAGTTGATGAATATGAAGAAGAAGATGCAAGAAGTCGTTATTCCAAATGCGAGAATCGGCGATGAGGGGAAAGTTCAAACCTTTGATTTATTAGTCCATTTGAAATCCTCGATCGAATAGGAACTGTGGCCTATAGACTCGTTTTACCTACAAGTATGACGCATGTTCATAATGTTTTTCACGTATCGATGTTACGTAAATATGTGGATGACCCGAACCATGTTATTGAGTTAGAACCGGATGAGATAGTCGAAGACTTAACGTATGAAGAGGTACCTATCAAGATTTTGGATAGGAAGGAGCATGTCCTACGCACGAAGGTCATACCACAAGTTAAAGTTTTGTGGAGAAACCTATGCTATTGAGGAAATGACCTGGGAGTTTGAAACGGAAATGAAAGTGAGGTATCCTCATCTTTTCGAAACACCAGGTACATACGTCAATTTCGAGGACAAAATTTCATAAGGAGGGGAGGTTGTAAGACCCCAAATTATTAATAAATGAAATTTAATTTCTTCTATTTATCATTTTGAAATAGTAAGGGTTGATTTGATTAATGTGGTTAGTTATGGGTAAAATGTGCAAATATTTCAAATAAGAAAGTGGTTATAAAATACTCATTGTTGTCGGAGAATATTAATTTGGTCGTGGAATATTCTTGCTGTCGGGGAATATTCGCACGACGGCGCAGCCTTGTGTGGGCCCCATAACAGAAAGCGATTGGATGAAGAAAACGACAAGTATAAGTTATTTATAAATAACGACGTAGTTGTTACCGTTAATACTGTTGAAATACCCGGCGGTTAAAACACAGTAATACGCGTTATTGCACAGTAGCGCACGGTATTGCACCAATTATTGATTCTTACATAAGAAGGCACTACTCAATAATTGTTACAGTAATTACTGTTCAGTATTTTATTTTATTGATTCAATAATTTCTACGTTGATATTTTATATTACTGTTGTTTTAATAATTGTCACTGCACAGTATTTTCCATTATCGGAACAATAATTCATATTATCTGAATAATATTATTAGATAACATTATTGGCAATATCTAGAAGGTTCTGTCTAAGGAGAGGTTTGGTCACCTAATTGCGCGCCTAGTAAAGAGAAATTCTTATTGGAAAGCCCCCTCTTTCCTGGGAACGGCCTGGTTGTCAGTATTATGATTCTGTAATATTATTTGTGAATAATTAATTATTGATTTATATGATGAGAAAAATATTAATTTTATGTGGATATAGATGGAGAAAATTTTTAAAGTTACAATTGTTAAAAATTGATATTTTATCTTTTCTGATAAAATAATATTTTATTATATTATTATAATATAATAATTGTGATATTTTTACAATGAATGTGGGATATATGAGTATATGAGGAGGAAAAGTTTTTTTGTTGCAAAAGTTGTTTAAAACATGTTAAACATGTTGGTGGACCTATTTCTTGACTGAAATTTGATTATAGCTTGTAAAATCGTCCGTATGTGGATTACGGTCAATTTCTGTTTGGAATTTGGAAAAAAATTCTTCTGCAAAGTTGTAGAGAATTGAATTTCCTATAAAAAGAAGTGAGATTCGAATTTTCTGATAAAAGGGATATTTATTATGAATTATTGAAGTTCTGAAGTTCCGAAATAATTGATTTTTGGAAGTTTTAATTATTTTTTATATGAAAAACATTTTTGTCATTAATTGTGGGTCTTGCATGTGATGTAGTTGCTGAAATCAGATTCAAGAAGTGGGCGTAGGAAATTTGTTTATATATAATATTATTATATTAAATTTTCTGCTTTGGTGTTCTAAGCAATTTCCTATAAATAGGGTGTTTAGGTTAGAATTGAAAATTACACCAGAAACTAAAGTTTTTTCTCTCTTCCTCTCTCTATAATATCGAACGTATTTTGTGAGTATTTTAGTACTTTGAGTATTGCTATACAGTGCAAGTTCTTTCAAAATTATATCCAGTATTTCAGTCAGAAGTACTGTTTTTGCGAGGTAAGTGATAATTTTTTTTTAAAAATGATATTATTTCTTCAATATCATTATGCCAAAATATTGATTGGAACTTTTTATCAAATTTAGAACTTTTTCATGTTGGGGTTACTATTCATGAGTTACTATTCATGAGTTACTATTCATGAGTTACTATTCACGAGTTACTATTTACGAGTACTATTCATGAGTTACTATTCACGAAGCATGATGATGTTTTTTGTGAAATTTCTATCTTTTGGTGTCGGAGTTACTATTCACGTATACGACACTATTCACGTATACGACACTATTCACGAATACGACACTATTCACAGAAAAATTAAATTTTCTTTTCTGTGTCCAAGATTATCTGTTATAATTCCTATCTTTGATTGGATCTATATTTTGGTCTTCATTCTTGAATTTTACTCTACACTGATTATTTATGAAGTATTTTTGAACTTGGATTGTGTAAAGTACGAATCCTTAATATTTGTTCTTTTGTTTCACTAGATTCGTTTCCTTTAAAATATTTTTCATCATCCTCAGTCCTAAATGATGATATTACTGAATATCTTTAGCTTGTAGTGCAAAGATGAATGATTTTTTGATGAATATTTTTTGCCCGTAGTGCAAAGATAAACAGGTGTTTAGATGAACATGACCAACTGATGAATATCTTTGGCCCGTAGTGCAAAGATGAACAGGTGTTGAGATGAACATGACCAACAGATGAATATCTTTGGCCTGTAGTGCAAAGATGACTATTTGATTTATGATGTATATTGATTGATGTTACAGGGATAAAATATTAATGATGGACTTTTAAATTCATAGATGATAGTAAATTTTATTCTCTACTTAACTCTTCTAATAAATTGTTATTTCTGCTACAATTGTTGATCTAAAACTTGTTGTCTATTGTATTCTATCAGATTTTTCCTTGTTGTAGACTAAGGATAATTTGTTGTACATTATCTTAATCATAATATTCTTTACTGGGCTAGTTGAGCTCACCCTTTTCCTTTTTGTTCCATTTTTCTTCTCAGGAGACAAGAATATAGCGGGAACTAGTCGAGGGGTGGAGTAATGGTTCAAGATAGTTATTTTAGTAGTCCTCACTATGTTGTAAAATAGTGTATCAATAATTATAATGATGACTTATTTGAGTGTGGATATTGTCTAAAAGACAATATTTGTATTTAAACTCATAGTTTATGTGTTGTCATATTTTGCACGACAATTGTATTAATGAAGTTGTAGTTGTTTCTGTACCATGTATTTGGCGACTTAGAATGGGTTGGATTGAATGGACCAATTTTAGGGGCGTCACAAGACATATAACTAATAATATCGGTCTCACAATTAGCATAATAATTTCATAACACGTATCACTGTAATTCATAGTCAAACTTCTCCTAGGCACATTACCACATAGCCATATCAGTGTTTATAACCTATATAAACACTTAACACGTCTAACTATTTCGATCTGGTTGGATTTCGGTCCATTCTCGGTGTCTTGGTCACCCTATCAGACAATTAACACATTAATTGTCAATTAAACTTGGTCTCTAAGCTTCAATATTATTTTAGATAAGCCAAATATCATTTATAATATTTTTTGGAAGTTTTTAATAATTTATAAACGATTATTATAATTTATAATAATTTTTCAAACAATTAAATCATTTTTAAATGATTTAATTATCAAGTAATCTTATTATCATTAATATTTAATAATATAAAAATATTAGCAAACATACTTGTCAAAATATTAAAGTTATTTTTAATAACTTAAAATATTTTTAAATCATCAATATTCTACTTAAATGATTTTTAAAATAATTAAAATTATTTTTAAATCATTACCATTAATATTTAAATATTAATGAAATTATCATCAAAATATTAAAAGTAATTAATTATCAATTCAAATATTTTAATTCATTTTTAAATGGTTTTTAAATCAATAAAATCATTTTTAACTCATTTATTTAAAATAATAATTAAATAAATCTAATATCATTAATATTAATTTATTAATAAAAATTCTCCAAAAATATTAAAAGTTACATTTTATAAATCAAAATATTTTTAAATACATTATTCTTATTTAAAATGATTTTTCATAATATTAAATCATTTTTCTCTAATTTATTTAATATACTAATTAAATAAATTAAATATCATTTTTATTCAAATAAATACAATTATTAAAGAAAAATGTCCCAAATAATTAAAATTTATTTTTTAG
Source organism: Panax japonicus (assembly GCA_020205505.1). Taxonomy (NCBI): domain Eukaryota; kingdom Viridiplantae; phylum Streptophyta; class Magnoliopsida; order Apiales; family Araliaceae; genus Panax; species Panax japonicus. Next base: position 45,959,320 of record CM035100.1, read on the forward strand.
AATTTAAATTGATTTTTAAAACCATTTTTGTTAATTATTGTAATTTATTTCTATTTTTAAATAATTTTCGAAATATTCAGAAATTAGAAAATAATAAAATCGTCGCTATAGGGCTTTAGCGACACAAAGCGTCGTTGTTGGTGTTCTTGAGCCTCAAGAACACTGACTCAAGAACACTAACAACAGGCTTAACAAGGGGTCAACTTTGACCGGCTTTAATTCTCGGTGTCATTAGGTACTGGGCTAGCTCGAACTGTGAGCGTGTAGTGTTTATGCAACACTACAATTATCAACTAACACCTTGGTCATACAACATTTCAACAATGAGATCTGAGCCTCTAAACCTTCTGTCAAGCGGTTTATGGGTTTTCTAGAAACCCAAACAGTCCCACCAGTCACCTTCATGCTAACTTATCTAAGTGTTTTGATCATTATTTTGTTTGTTTTATGGTTCATATCTATAGTACACATGTCAAGGAACATGTTTAAAGCAACGTCACATTTTAAAAACATCTAAATCGCTAGAATCAGTACTGTAGACATTCGAAATTTTCGGTACTACTGTCACTAACATTGTAGGAGGACAAATTCATCTTTTAAGAGGGAACCCTGAAAGAAAATCCCTATCCAAACCGGATACTACCGGAAGTTTAGCATCAACCCCGAAACACACACTGGGAGTAACAATTCCGACCTCAGATATAACCCTGAGGCGTGCAGATCCAATATCGGAACACACACCGGAGAAGACCGATTAATCTCGGAGATAACCCCGAGGTATCCAGTCTCAGTCACAACCATGGGAATAGCCACCAACCTTGGTGATAACCCCAAGGAATACAGTTTCGGCGATAACCCCAGAAATGCTTGTTTCAAATGAGACCAGCTTTAATCTCAGCGCTCACAACGAGATACTCTGTACCAACCCAGAGATAACACTGGGAGGACAGACACACCTCAATGATGATGACCTTCGACAAATGTAGCAGTCCAATCTCAGCGAAGCCATGGGCAACGTCTGCCTTATCAGCCCAAACCGATGATAATACCAGTGAGGGGCAACATCGTCATGTCACCAACACGATGCCACACCACGTCGTCTCAACATTTCATACACATCTCTATACAATGATGTCCCACAAGAATCAAGGATGATCAATCCCAAGTGACTATTGTGCGGGGTAACGGATGGAATTTGAAGCTTGAAGACCGGAAGGCATCGTCCCATCTTTAATGACTTCGTACAAACTCTAATCCTATGCCATTGTACAACTCTCGACAACGGCGGTCCGAAATAGGTCCTGTATACCTCAATCGGATGCCCGGATTGCACTTCTGAAAGTTCGATTGGACATTACAGTGCCCAAGTGCACGTACTACGAGACGACCCGACCCAAGAAACTCGGGCCCACCTGGGTTACCTCTAGTACACCTGCGGCTCCACCCTCTATAAATTGAGGGCTTGGGGTGTCCATTTCGCAACAGAAAACGGCGAGGAAGCCCTATCCAATTTTCTCTGCACTCACCCCATACAGTGTACTTTCTCATTTTAAACACATGTGAGCTCATATATAGCTACTTTTGTACCTACAAAAGCCAGTGTTTACCCACTTTAAAGATATAGAAGTCTTCTTTGGCAATCAACTTTAAGCCTTCTCACACACCCTTCTTCACATTGAGAGTCGTGTTGCGCGCATTTACCTGGACTTCGGTTCGTGGTTTTATTTCAGTTTATATATATATATATATATATATATACTTATATATATGAACTGTTGTCGAACTCTGTTCGATGAGCCTAGATTTTACATCCGGTGCGTTTATCGCTTATATATATATATATTTCGTCCCACCTGGAGTTTACTTCGTGGTGGTTGATCGCTTTTACAACTTTCTTTACGTTTCGTCTTGCCTGGAGTTTACTTCGTGGCAGTTGACCGTATTTATAGCTTTATTTACGTTTCGTCCCGCCTGGAGTTTCCTCCGTGGAAGTTGATAACTTTTACAGCTTTATTTACATTTTCAATCCCCCATGGAGGTGCTTCGTGGTATATATATATATATTTACAGCTTTTATATATATACCTGCTTATTGCTTTCATACAAATTGTGGTATCATGTGCGCCTAGGAATCATGTGATCACAGATTCAGCCTATTAGATCTAGATTTGGTTCCCGTGATGGACATTTTCAGCTGTAAGCAGCTTGTAAATTATTATGCGGTGTCTGAATTTTCTTAGATGGTTTACATATCTACGAGGAAGTCGGCATTATTTTGTACATTATTTTCGTACGGATGCCTCGCATTTGTAAAATAAAATCAACCAAGCCGAGCCATTAATAAAATGGGAGTGTAAAAGGTCTCAATTACTATTGAGCATCAGGGTTTAAAAAACCTCTTTTATAAAACATCACTTCCCTATCTTGCTTAAAATTGAATTTTTACATAAATTCAAACCCTGTGTATATATGTGCGAACGAGGCCTCACACTACTTCCAAATAACAGCACATTGACCCACACACACACACATTAAGATAATAGTTTCTTGAAAAGAGGCGGTCACCGTGGTCACACAGATGTCGGGGGGTGCCTAACACCTTCCCTCCGCATAACCAAGTGCCCAGACCATAATGATTCTCGGTTTTACCGACCCGTTTAGCAGTGTCACATCACTTGGTCAATCTGTAAACCTTTTCTTGGTTGTGTTGGTACAACCATTTAAAAAACCAACTGGCGACTCTTAACAGTCCATCGTCGACATTATACATGTTGGACCTTTTTCACTTGTTTTTTCAAACAAATCTCACCTAAAATGAGAACACCAAAGAACAAGTAACAGAAAGGGACATCTAAAAATCCCGACGTCGACAGGTGGCGACTCTGCTGGGGACTCCAGTAAGAGGACTTAAGCCGCTACTACAATCTTTTCAAAATTGTTATCTGCTTGTGTGTGGATGGTGCATTTACATTTATGATGAATGTGTACGAATGCATTTACTTATTGCACTTAGTGCCTTGTACCATAACTATTTATGATATTAGTGCTTCGCACATGTCATCATTTTCATACGATGAGACGCGATGTATGTGAATGTATGTTGTGTGGTCCCTCCACCAGGAGGCTATCCCATCAGTGTTTGATTACTGGACTTGTGAGAAGACTAATTCTCCGAGGCTCAGAAAAGGCACCACCCAAATTCGCTCTAGTTGAAAGACCAGATTCATTTCCCGTTGAGTAAATTACGATGATTTGGGAACCTTCATGCCAAAAAGCCGCGAGAGTAACCTAAGATAGGTCAGCCTCTAATAAAACCAAAACGGAGGAAAGTCTCTTCATGCTCTCATTTCAATTACTTGTAAACACAATTACTTGTAATTACATTCCATATATATCTCCATGTTACGAGAAATATGAAGAAATGTGTACACATACATATTTTAATTAACATGTTACAAACAGCTGACATCCGTTTTGCAGGATAAAATTCCTAAAATGGACACATCACATAGCATGTTATTATACACATTCCTAAAGACTAAACTATGCAAGTCTTTCGCAGGGAACCAATTGGACCTACTACACGGTCAAAGTCCAAAAAGGTTACAGGCCTACAGTCAATCATGTAGTCATCCGACCAGACTGAACTTAATCTAGTTTCTCGCAAAGAATTTGACGGATTAAGCAAACAAATTACAGATTTGGCTGTTCTACTCAAAGAACTACACCAATCCAATCAGGGTCCAAAAATACCCGTACATGTTTAATCCTCCACACAAGGAGGAACCCAGGTCATTACAATACTTGAACTGCAGTTGGATACGACCAACAAAACTCATGATGCTGCCCATCCCACTGGAGATCCAGACACTGGTGACATCAAAAAGAACGTCCTCCAAATGGAAGAGACCCTTCGTGCTATCAAAGGAATTGGAACACACGGGAGTGTTTCATATGCTGATCTTTGTATTTTCCCTGGAGTTCATTATCTAGAAAAGTTTAAAACTCCTGACTTCGAAAAATATGACGGGTTAGGAGATCCTTATACACATTTAAAGGTGTTTATTGGAGAACTTGGATCTTATGCAGAGGACGAAAAGCTCAGAATGCAATTGTTCCAAAAGAGTCTAACTGGAGAAGCCTGCTTGTGGTACACAAGATTAGACAATTCAAAGATCCATAGCTGGGAAGAGCTAGCACATGCTTTCTGTTGGTTAAAATCTAATTATGCACAACACGCAAGTATACGTGGTCAACAAGTAATATAATAGTAAGTAGAGTATTGTTCCCACGAGTAATTATTAATACAAATCACCAAGTACTAACCCGTAACCAACTCAATCTTATTTAAACGAATGAATTTCAATTTATAAATAAACTAATTATAATTACCACTAGTTAAATTAAGATTACGGAGATTTAAGATCACAACTTCACTTATTGCTTCATTTAAGTTAACACATTTCTCATCAATTATTCTCTATCATGAATTGTTAATCAAGAACACTAAAGCAGATAAAACCATCTCTCGATGCATAATACACATACTCACTTAAATCCACAGATGATAGAATCAAGCAAGACATCCTAATTAACTAATCCACTATATCTCTATGTGAATTACAATTAAAAAGGATTTAAAGCACAAGTTCTCTATAAGATTACATATGGCGTAAAGGAATATCTCTATCCTAAACACGAATAATGAATTCCATCTATGCAGAAATCACAAACACATGCTATCATGATAATATCTAAATCAATACTTCATCTCTCGAGTTCATATAGATTATCATGGTAATTTTTAGCTAGGCAATTAAGCAATTAAGTCAAAATCACAATAGACAATCCTCACAATAGAACATAATAATTGGTAGCGAAGCATATTAAAATAAACTACACAATAAGATCCATTGTAATCTCAAACTAAGAATTAGTTCATTGAATTAAAACTAAGAATCAAAAATTGAATAATCATTAAAAGATAAGAATAGAAGAAGATAAGAAGATAAAATCTCTTGTTTGCAGATTTGATGCTCCCTCCTTGCTCCTACTTTAAATCTTCAATGGTCTCTAAGTTGCTTCAATCTCCCAATCTCATAAGAACTAGAGTTTTGATCTAATTTACTATAATCTAATCTAATGGAATCCTTAAAAACTAGCCTAGATCTCCCTCTTTTATATCTCTCATCATGTATTTATAGTTCTAATGGACATCGAAGCAAGTTAGGCAACTATGAATCCTATTCTAGCTCAAATTGGACATCAAATGACAGAAATCAGTTGTTTCCCCGCCGCCTAGCGCGTCCCGCGCTGCCCCTAAGTCTTTTCAGGCACGGTCCGCGCTACAGTGTCAGAAAATCTGGTCACCTAGCTCGCCCCGCGCTGTGTATAGGGCGGTCCGCACTATCTTGTTTCCTGCTGCGACGTCCTTTGGTAAAACATGCATAACTTTTGATCCGCTTGGAGTTACAGGGCCTGCGCCCTATCAAATCGAAGATATCGACGAGATATATAACTTTCATTCTTTTAGGATTGACAAATTAGAATTGGATCAAGGCGGAAATCGGGCTTGAAGTAGATACAATGTAAATGAAAAACATGACAACTCTTAGCTTTGATCTTCGTTGATAAAAAGGCCATAACTCTCGCATCCGAACTCCGATTGGGACAATTCAAGATGTTTCGGAAAGCTAAGAAGTAGAGGTACCATAAAATCCAAGTTTCAAGCCAAGAACATGCATCCAACTTGATATTAAAAGTCCTTTAATATTCCCTTCTTGATTTTGATTACGTATTTTAGTCCAAAAGATGTCTGAATTGCTTTCCCTTGCTTCTTCCTGCCAATGCCGTGTCATCGCCTACAAAATAATATAAAATTTATGAAAAGTAACTATGAAACATGAGATTAAACAAATAATTCAAGTAATAGATACCGGACAAGTAGGTATAAAACATACTTATCACTTTCCTCACTCAATACAGCTTTCAATCTCAGATGGCTCCTGATCGGTATCAATATACCAAGATCAAGAAAGTGTCTAACAAGTCTTTCAGAGAGTATGCTCAAAGGTGGAGACATCTGGCTGCCCAAGTTAGTCCTTCCATGACAGAATCAGAGATTGTCATGACTTTTATAGAAATACAAGAAGCGCCTTTCTATGAAAGAGTTTTAGTCGGCATCGACAAACCATTTTCTGAAATGGTCAAACATGGGGAGATGGCTGAGATGGGATTGAAGTCCAAAAAAATTCAAGACCTGGCTGCACTCAAAGCTGTTGCTAATCACATCCAGTTCAGAAATTATGGAAACAACCCCCGGAGGGTCCATAAAAAGAAAGAGGAAGATATTTCCCTGATACTACAGAGTCAAAAGGCAATCAAAATATGCCTGTTCAAAGGAGAAACTACACTCCCTTTCAAGCATAATCTGTGAAACCTCCAATACCAAAAGGTGGAAAAGTCAAACGCCCTCAAGTGTTCACACCCTTAGGGGACACCCTCGAGAACATTCTCAATCTTCTGACAACACAAAAGAAAATTACGCATCTTCTTCCACCAGCCAACCCTAATGGACGGGGTTTCAATGTCGCTCAAAAATGTGCTTATCATTCCAGGGCACCTGGACATGATACTCAGGATTGTTGGGCCTTAAAACACAAGATCCAGGACCTGATAGACAACGGTAAGATCGTGGTCACTAAACCAGATCAGCCTCACGTTCAAGACAACCCTCTTCCTCAACACAAAGAAGAAGAGGTCTACATGATAAATTGGAGCAACGGACAGAGTTCCAATTTCAACTGTGAATCATCCCAGACTCTCAAAGATGGTGTTGACAAATGGGATTATGCCAAGTTCCAGTTCACAATGGAACGAAAGATGAAAGCTCCATGCAAGAAAATTGAGCAATTGGCTGGAACTGGTGACTTATCAGCATCAAGTGACACGTCAATTAATCTGCTAGGAGCATGCTAGTCTCATACCTCTTGTCATGAATATTCCATCGTCACTTTCAAAAAATGAAATGCTGGAAGATAAAGTGACGAAGAGAGCAAATGCCAAGGCCCGTAGGAATTTTGCCAACAAAAAAGAATTCACATATTTGGGCCAACCTATGGAGGAAATCCTTTATATGTTAATCAATAAAGGAAGGATCAGTTCCCTTCTACAACCAATCAACCCCCGTTCAGGATGGTACAATTCTGGTGGAGTACGTCAGTATCACTCCCAGTCTCGCGGCCACAACATAGAGAATGCTGGGCACTCCACCACCTTATCCAAAATCTAATTGACAGCGGTGTCCTGCACTTAGCAGACGACGATACTGTGTTATGTGGAAGTGTGAATTCAGTACCTACTAAGTGGAAGACTGTGGTAGCAGTCATATCCACTGAAACTGACGGGGTTAACAAATCACTCACAATGCCAATAATTTAACTCAAGGGAAGCAACAATCCTTTGAAAGTGGCCGATCCCGATCCAATCAACTTGTCGTGCAGAGCACAATATCCTATTGTTAGCTTACGCAAGGTTCCGTGGAATTATGGAGAAAGTGAAGGATCCACCTCACATACAACTGCTACAGTGTCAAAGGAAAATCCACTTTATCTTCCCCAATGGGTGATGAAGTCTACCATCAAATCAAAGGGGAAAATACCCATGGAGAAGATTAAAAAATTCCTCCGCACTATGGGTCATAACGAAGCCACGGTAGTTTTAAGCTTAAAAGAAGCTCCACAACAAATATCAATTTTGGACTTGGTCCTAACTTCCGAGAATCACCGGAAGGTCTTGTTGAAGGTTTTGGAAGAAGCCTATCTACCAACATCAGTTGATACGGAAAAATTTCAACATCTAGTTGATCACATTTTCAACAACAATGTGATATCCTTCACTGATGATGACATACCTCCCGAGGGGACCGGTCATTGCAAGTCGTTGCACATTGCGGTCTTGTCCTCTGGATACATGCTAGCTGGAGTCTTGATAGATGGAGGTTCGTCTCTAAATATCTGTCCATACGCTACCTTGGTGAAGATGAATATAAATCTCAACCGAATTCGGAGGAACCATACCGTCATCAAAGCTTTTGATGGAGCCCATCGAAATTTGGTCGGAGTAATTTAGTTACCAATAGAAATTGGTCCTCATACATTCTGCGTATCTTTCCACGTACTCAAGATAGATTCAGGATACAACATGCTCTTAGGATGACCTTGGATCCATATGGTTGGGGCAGTCCCCTCCACTCTTCATCAATAATTAAAATACATTATCAACAATAGCCTAGTTACGGTCAACGCTGAACCAGAGTGTCCTCAACACGGGGACATGCCATTTGTCAATGCCAATGCAGATGTTGAACCAGTCAGTTTTCATGCCTTAAAAGTAAGCAATACCCAATACCATGCTATTGGATTGCCATTACCCGAACCCAAGATTTCTGTCGAGTAATGTTGGCTACTCATGAAATGATGGCATTGGGTCATAAACCGGGATAAGGGCTGGGTAAAGATTGCCAAGGTATCAAATAGCCAATTCGATTAACTAAGCAAACTGGAATAGCTGGGCTAGGCTATTCTTCCAGCTCTAGTCATAGGAATCCTCATAAGCATCAGTAGATTCCTTCAGCTTCAACCATGCGGCGTTTATCTTCGCCTTCAAGCTCTGAGTCCGCACAACCTCTTATAAAGGTGCTAGCCAATGTAGTGGCTATGTTATTTCCTAAATCGATACCGGTAAAGGAGAAAGAAGTCTTTGTTCCAAATCCCGCAATAGAAGAGGAGGAACGAAGAATCAAGTAAGACGTCATCCAAATGATGTCAGGCATATGCATCATTGTTCACTGATGAACATACAAACAGATACACCCCAGACGATGATTGATATAATGGCCATCATTCGGGACAGGGAGGATGATGACAATCCCTCCATCACTGCGGTCCACCCGGACTTTGCCCTTGCCAATTGGAACAACACTCCTTGCATTGGTCGTCAAGGGTAAAGTGGGCAAAAACTCTTTTTGCCCTGTAGATATAATAACTGCTTACTTTTATGTACAGTATTAGCAATTTATTTTGCTAGTATATGCTAACATTGTGTATGATCAACACATTTCATATTATACTAAGTGAAATCATATTTTGTTTTAGGACTCTAAATTTAGATGTGCCTGTACTTGCTGGTACGGTGCCTCTTCTCCACAAAGATTGTACCTTTGATGTAGAGATGAATTCTGCCTTGATGGAAATACAGGATGACATTGAGGTGCCTCCAGAAATTCAAGAATGGGTCAAAGACAAACCTAAACCCAACCTTGATCAAACCACTTCTTTCAATCTTGGAACCTTAGAAAGCCCTAAGTTAATCCAGATTGGTTCAGACCCTACCCCAAACCAACGGAATGACATGGTTACGCTATTAACCTAATTCCAAGATGTGTTTGCATGGTCTCATGAAGACATGTTTGGTTTGTCCATTGACATTGTCCTTCATCGCCTTCCCATTAAAGAGGGATTTAAGCCAGTAAAGCAAAAGCTCAGACGATTGAAACCTGAATGGAGTTTAAAGGTAAAAGAAGAAATTATGAAACAATTTTAAGCTGGCATCATCATGGTGTCCACATATCCTGAGTGGATATCCAACATTGTGCAGGTGCCTAAACCTTGAGGGAAGGTGTCAGTTTGCGTGGATTACCGAGACTTGAACAAAGCTTTCTTAAAAGATAGCTTTCTCGTGCCATTTATCCACATTCTCATTAACAATACTGCGCAATACGACATGTACTCTTTTGTTGATTGCTTTACGGGGTACCATCAGATCATGGTTGCTGAGGAAGATCGTGAGAAAACTGCTTTCATCACGCCTTGGGGAACCTTTTGTTATAGACGGTTGTTATTCAGCCTCATCAATGCCGGAGCCACCTATCAATGAGCTATGATGGCTATTTTCCACGACTTAATGCATAAAGAGATCGAGATCTACGTTGATGACATCATTGTCAAGTCCCGGAAGGAGGATGACCATATAGACCGTCTCAGAAAGTTGTTCAACAGGTTGCGTAAGTACAACTTCAAGTTGAATCCAGCCAAGTGCGTCTTTGGCATTAAATCAGGCAAGTTGCTAGGATTTCTAGTCAGCCACAAGGGTATTGAGCTGGGTCCTGCCAAAATCCAGGCTATTACAGAAATGCCCATTCCTCAAATAGAGAAGGAATTACGGGGATTTTTAGGAAGAATCAACTTCATTAGTAGGTTTATCTCTCAACTCATAACAACCTGTGAGCAAATCTTCAAGCTATTAAAGAAGAACTCCTCCATGAAATGGAATGATGAGTGTCAAAATGCCTTCCTCACAATCAAGAAATAGCTAGTTAAAGCTCCTATATTGGTACCACCCAGGGATAATGTTCCCCAGTTCATGTACATGTCAATAAGTGACAATGCCATGGGCTGCATGTTGGGATAGAAGGACGATAGAAGCCAAGAACGAGCTATCTATTACCTCAGTAAAAGGTTCAGCAGCAGTGAACACAAGTACACTCTGATCGAAAAGACGTGTTGTGCTTTAGCATGGGCTTCCATGAGGTTACAACATTACATCTGTGATGCCCCCAAATCCGGGTATCTTCCAACCCGATGGATGGTGCTACACGGTGCTACAGTTCACATAAACATTCAATTGAAATGCCTCAAAAGAACGAATATGTCTTATATATATATATATCAAAAGAATATTTACATACCCCATGTTTTTTACAACCAATACATTGTCTTTATCTTAATATCAATACTATTACATACAAAACTTATACTATTACATAAGCAATCTACGGGTTCGCCTTTGTCCTCCCTCTATCCTTGCCGAATCCATCGGTCCATTCTGTCTTAGCTACATTCGTATGGTTTAAGCAAGAATGAGCCTAACTAGCTCAACAAGTATAACAATTCTAGGAAAATAGCATGCTTGAAACATAGGAATCGTATATCTTCAATAACTGAACAAGAGTTACGAAGTACTATTGAAAATTTAAAATAGCACTTCTTTTCATTCAAAACATTTTACAAAAACAATATTCAGTAAAACATCAATTCCGGTTCAAGACCGTAAGAATTTCTTAAGTACTTTGAAAAGGACATCCCGGCACAAAGTCCGTAAGTCCGGTTCAGCTTACGAGCACGTCTAGGTGATCAGCCTATAGTACTCTATATTGATCAACACTACATTCACTAAACGTGTATAAGTTTAATTTGTTGCAACCTCACGTGCCTGTCGTTTAACGACAAAATAATTTGAGCATACACAATATACTTTTGAAAACCACAACAATATTAGTTCGGTAAATCCTTATCAACACTTAATAGAATAACATAGCATACGTCTAGCCGAAAGGATTGGCTTTGACATTCCTCAAATACTAACTCATGCGAAGAATACATGAATCACAAAGACATGCCCAGACCGAACTGGAACAAGGGTTAGAGTACTTGCCTTTAGCGTCTGCTATAATTTATAACACGTGTAATTTACGTCTTTAAGGTCTCTAATTAGATGATAGCATAACATATAATATTAGGTCATGAATGATCACACATGGTTCCTAAAGAATCTTACCCTACTTTTGAATCTAATTACATATTAGATTTGTTATTATAGGTTCCGGCTTTCCGTTAGATCAATCTTACATCATAAGTAATTGACTTAATCTTAACCTTAAGTGACCATACTTAAGTTTCAATATGGCATAACTATATTTCATTAAGATCTTTATTAACAATTACTATTTTTGTTCATTTGTAAACATTCATTATTGTCTTGGTCTTGAGGCTGGCGCTGCGGCGCTGTTGGGTAAAATCTAGTTACGCACAACACGCAAATATACGTGGTAAACAAGTAATAAAGTGATAAGTTGAGTATCGTTCCCACAGAGAATTATTTAATAAAAATCACCAAGTACTAACCCGTAACCAACTCAATCTTATTTAAACAAATGAAGTTAATGTTATAAATTAAAATATTTAACTAAACTAATTCTAATTACCACTAATTAAAAATCAGATTATGGAGAATTAAGATCACAACTTCACTTATTGCTTCATTTAGGTTAACACACTTCTCATCAATTATTCTCTATCCCAAATTGTTAATCAAGAACACGAAAGTAGTATTAACCACCTCTCGATGCACTAATACCGTATTAACGTCAATCCACAATTAAGATAGAAATCCGTTAAACACCTTAACCAACTAACCCACTATATCTCTATGTGAATTACAATTGAAGAAGGTTGAAGAGCAAGTTCTCTATAAGATTACATATGATGTCAAGCATATCTCTACCTTAACACTCATCAAGTTTAAGCTATTAAGAAAATCCTGAACACATGCTATCATGATTAGATCTAAATCTATACTTCATCTCTCGAGTTCATATAGATTATCACGGTAATTGATGGCCAGTCAATCAAACAATTAAGTCCAAACCACAATAGACAATTCTCACAATAGAACATAATAATTGATAGCGAAGCATATTAAAATAAACTACACAATAAGATCCATTGTAATCTCAAACAAAGAATTAGTTCATGATTATTGAATTTAAACTAAGAATCCACAATTGAATACACATTAAAAGATAAAAATAGAAGAAGATGAGAAGAAATAATCTATTGTCAGTAGACTTGACGCTCCCTCCTTGCTCCTACTTTGAATCTTCAATGGTCTCCAAGTTGCTTCAATCTCCAAATCTAATTAGAACTAGTGTTTTTCTCTAATTTACTCTAATCTAATTTAATAGAATGCTCTCTAATCTCCTAATAATCTCTAAATAATCTCCTCTAATCTATGTTATTCCCCTCCTTTTATAAGCCTTTATAGATGTCTTTAAGTTCTCTTGGAAGTCCTTGAATCAAACAACTCGAAACAATCCTTTTCGGACTCAAATTCGGACAAAATCCGCTCATTTTCGCCTATACCCAGCCCCGGCTGGGTATTTCCTTTGCAAAAGCCCAGCCCCGGCTGGGTAGTAAGCTGCTAAAGCTCCCAGGACATCCAGCCCCGGCTGGGTACTAAGCACAAAAACGCCCAGCCCCGGCTGGGTACCAATCTGCCAACACAATTTTCTGCTGAAACCTCCTCTGCTAAAACTGCCATAACTTCTAAACCGGGAGGAGTTACGAGTCCCGCAACCTATCAAATCGAAGATATCGACGAGATATACAACTTTCATTCTTTGAGCTTTGAGAAATAACGAACGCATGATGGTCGAAATTGGACTGGAAGTGACTGCTACGCAAAATGACCACCCAAAACGGTAAAGTTCAACGTCCGTCAGTAGAAATGTCATAACTCTTTCATCCGAACTCCGATTTGAATGATTCAAGATGTTCCTAAAAGCTAAGAAAACGCTCTACAATATAGTCCAAGCTCCAAGCCAAGAACATGAAATGAACATAAAAGCATAAACGATGTCCGGCTCGCTTTTGTTTGAATTTTCCGTGCTTTTCCTTACCAATAATCGCTCACATCGCTTCCAAACGTATAACCTACAAAACGAACACAAAATGCATGAAAAGTAACTAAGACACATGAAAAAAAACAACTAATTCAAGTAAAAGATACCGGATAAGTAGGTACAAAACCTACTTATCAGGCGCCGGCTATTGTACTTGGTACCGCGTTGCGGCGCTACCTCTTATTGCTCAAAAATCCAGGCTCGGCGCTGCAGCGCGAGTCTAAGTGTTAATGGTCACACTGCGGCACCATTCTTTAGAAGGTTATGGCCACTTTAGCGCTGCGGCGCGGTTATATTTTCCTTGGGCTGGCGCCGCGGTGCCAGCTCTGTGCACCAGACACTTTGGACAGATTTTTCAAAAGTTGAAATTCCCGGACTCGTAACTTCTTTGTTATAAGTCCGAATTGGCTCGTTTAAGAGCCTACGGGTCACAAATTACGTACTCTATGCTTTCATGCAAGTATTTTATCTATTTTACTTTGTTTGCTAAAATTTCACCTATTAGTCCATTTTAACAAAAACGATAAATGTTCGTGAATGTTCAACGCTCGTTTCTTCGTTTTAAGTCGAAATCCGGCCATTTTCAACTTCGAAACTCTATAATGCCAAATACGACTTGTCTCCATCGAAAACTAGCGTTTCCAATGTCAAACACAAAATACGACTTCCGTTTCGAGAATTTCACGAATTTGACTATTATCGTCCAATCGTGTGAATTCCGGTGAAACCTTATTACTAATCATTCTACGTGAATTTCAATCAACATGTAAACATTACAAGTTACTTATTACACCAACTTATTATAAAAGTAGGTTTTGACTTATTCCTATAAGTCAATAACTTATTTCACTTATTAACTACCATTCTCATGCTTATGACAACAAAGACAATTCTTCATAAGTTCATTTACTTATTTAAGTTCAAGTTGCTTACTCAACTTATTCGGCTTAAGTTCATTCATCAATGACTTATGAAATGATTTCATTAAACCATCCCACTTCTCTATCAATCCTAATATGATAGAGATGGAAGACACAAGATAATTACCTTTGATGAACTATTACTTCCCTTCACTTTGGAAAATTAGCAAAAGTTGAGATGACTTATAAGTGCTTAGGTGACTTATTCTCTCTAACACGTAAGTTGTTTATCTTGTAAGAAGTTGGAAGAAATTTGAACAAGCAACAAATGAATTGAAGCTTGATTTTTATAGAGGAGCTACGGTTAGGGCATAATGGTCTTTATGTCAACCCACCTCCTTAACCTAACCTCCTTACTATTCATTGCTTAACCACCAAGACTACTTGCTAGCCACTTCTATTACTTAGCCATCACAATACCTGGTCATCACACAAGATGTTTGCCCATCAAGTCTACCCACTTACACTTAGATTGTCCCATGGATCATGTCCAATTCATTGGGCTTACTAATTAATCTAACCAATTTCCTTGTTGGGCTTGAATTAATTAATTTGGGCTTCATTAACTAAATACTTGGGCTTGATAATAAATCCCACATAGGTTTACATCTTATACATATTGGACTTGCTCTTTATACAATATCCACCATTCCATTTCATTAGATTATTAATACATACATTCTCAATTTAAGTCCGCATGCGAATTATTGCATTTTCCATACTTAGATTATTATTACATAATCTATCACGTCTCGATATTCTAACGTTACGTATTTCTCGGAAGTTCAAAAATAATTCCTGAGCGATAATTGGTGAATACTGTTTTTTCGTAAACTTTCATGGAAAACATTTATTTTTGTCATGGAAATTCAAACACTTTAATTCATTCACTTGGTTCAAATACTACGATCTTCCGATGTTTCTAGGTTATAGAATGCCATACATCTTATCAACACATATAATAACAAGTAATATTATTTTTATTCATTATTAAATTCTTTCAAGTCTTTTTATAAAGGATCCGAATTTCTCGGTCGTTATATTCTTCCCCCCTTATAAAGATTATGTCCCTAGATTCTCGCCCTATCTTACTCAAACAAAAGAGGATAATTCTTTCCCATCTTTTCTTCAAGTTCCCACGTTGCTTCCTCCACGTCGTGGTTCTTCCATAACACCTTTACTGACGGTATTACCTTGTTTCGGTAGAACTTGCTCTTTTCTATCGATGATTTGAATCGACATCTCTTCATATGTTAAATCTTTCTCGATTTGGATAGGCTCAAATTCTATCACGTGCTTGTAATCTGGTTTGTAAGGTCGTAGCACTGAAACGTGAAATACATTATGTATTCGCTCTAGGTCTGGAGGTAACGCTACCCTATAAGCTACCTCACATACTCGTTCTAATACCTCAAAAGGTCCTATAAACCTTGGGCTTAATTTTCCCTTCTTTCCAAAGCGTATCTTTCCTTTCCAGGGAGATATATTTAGAAATACATACGAGCCTACCTCAAACTCTCTATTCTCTCTATGTAAGTCCGCATATTTCTTCTGTCTGTCTTGAGCTGCGACGAGATGCATACGTATTAACTTCACCACTTTCGTTGTTTGCTGCACCAATTCTGATCCTAGCATTCTGCGTTCTCCCACTTCATCCCAATACAACGGCGTTTTGCATTTCCTTCCATACAAAGCTTCATACGATGGCATACCTATGCTTGCATGATAACTGTTATTATACGCAAATTCTACTAATGGTAGATGATCATCCCAACTACCTTTGAAATCCATGACGCAAGATCTCAACATATCTTCTAACGTTTGAATTGTCCTCTCGCTCTGTCCATCGGTTTATGGATGATAAGCCGTACTCAACTTCAACTGCGTCCCCAACTGTTCTTGAAGACTTTTCCAAAAGTTCGACGTGAATCATGGATCACGATCTGACACTATCGAAATAGGTGCTCCATGTTTGGAAATAATTTCTTTAACATAGAGTGTAGCTAACTGTTCTAAGTTGTACGTAATTCGAATTGGCAAAAAGTGAGCCGACTTCATTAACCGGTCCACTATTACCCAAATTGCATCATATCTCTTCTGAGTCGTCAGAAGTCCCACCACAAAGTCCATCATGATATGTTCTCATTTCCATTCTGAAATCTCCAATGACTGTAACAAGCCACTCGGTCGTTGATGTTCGGCTTTAACTCTTTGACAAGTCAATCACCTACTCATATACTCGGCTATTTCTCTCTTCATGTCCGGCCACCAAAAACTCTGTCGAAGGTCTTGATACATCTTAGTGCTATCAGGATGAATTGAGTACCTCGAACTATGAGCCTTTTGTAAAACCTGCTCCTTTAATTCTGTCTCATTTGGAACCCAAATTCTTCCATCAAATCTTAATAATCCCTAATTATCAAGACTAAACCTAATATCTTTTTCAGTGGATAACCGCTCCTTCATCTGATCACACTCATCGATTTTGAGCTGTACCTCCTTGACTCTCTCTACGATAGTAGATTGAATCTCCGCCGCAAAAAGTCTCTGCCCCACCTCACTTGGCAACTTCACCTCCAACTCCATCCTGGGCATCTCTGTTATTAACTCAGTTTGAGCTATTAACAAAGACAACTTCTCCCGACCCTTTCTACTCAAGGCGTCGGCCACTACATCAGCTTTTCCATGGTGATACAGGATTTCACTAGTCGTAATCCTTTATCAACTCCAGCCACCTCCTCTGTCTCATATTCAACTCCTTCTGTGTGAAGATATATTTTAGACTCTTATGGTCCGTGTATATCTCACACTTTTCCCCATAAAGATAATGTCGCCATATCTTTAAGGCAAACACCACCGTGGCCAGTTCCAGATCATGAGTAGGGTAAACTTTCTCATAATCCTTCAACTGCCTAGATGCATACGCAATGACCTTGCCATGCTGCATGAGCACGCAACCCAGTCCTTGATGTGAAGCATCACTATAAACTACAAAAATTTCCAGTGTCATCGGGTAATGACAAAACAGGCCCTTCACTCAATCTCTTCTTTAATTCTTGAAAACTGTCTTCGCATTTCTCAGTCCATACGTACTTCATCGTCTTCCTCATCGAGTTAGTCAGCGGAGTAGCTATCTTTGAAAAGTCTTGAATGAACCTTCGATAGTAACTCGCTAACCCAAGGAAACTCCGCACCTCAGTCGGTATTTTTGGTTGTTCCCAATTCATCACGGCTTCCACCTTCGCTGGATCTACGGAAATCCCCTCGTGGTCAATAACATGACCTAAACACTGCACCCTCTCTAACCAAAATTCACACTTAGTGAACTTCTCATATAACTTCTCCTTTCTTAGTGTCTCCAACACTATACTTAGGTGTTCAACATGATCTTCTGGCGTCTTAGAATAGACTAGAATATCATAGATAAACACTACGATGAACTTGTCCAAATATTGTTTGAACACTCTATTCATCATGTCCATAAATGAAGCAGGTGCATTAGTCAACCCAAATGACATCACCAGAAACTCATAATGACCATATCGAGTCCTTAATGATGTCTTTGGCACATCTTCATTCCTAACCTTTGGTTGATGATACCCCATCCTTAAATCTATTTTGGGAAAATATTTTTCCACTTTCAACTGATCAAAAAGATCATCGATCCTGAACAACGGATACTTATTCTTTATCGTTAACTTTTTCAACTCTCGGTATTCGATACAAAGTCTCAACAATCCGTCCTTCTTCTTGACAAACAGCACCGGTGCTCCCCACAGTGAAACACTCGGTTGAATGTACTTCCTGTCCAATAATTCTTGCAGCTGTACCATCAGCTCCTTCATCTCCACTGGCACCATACGATACGGTGCCCTGGAAACTGGTGCCGCTCCAGACACAATATCTATTATGAACTCGGTCTCCCTATCCGGCAGAAGACCCGATAACTCACTTGGAAATACATCCACGAACTCACTCACTATAGGTATTTGTTCCATAGTCGCTCCCACTCTCTGGGTATCAACCACATGATACAAATAACCTACACACCCTTTCCTCAATAATTTCCTAGTTTATGTTA
Organism: Panax japonicus; assembly: GCA_020205505.1. Classification (NCBI taxonomy): domain Eukaryota; kingdom Viridiplantae; phylum Streptophyta; class Magnoliopsida; order Apiales; family Araliaceae; genus Panax; species Panax japonicus. The sequence goes on from CM035100.1 coordinate 45,977,840, forward strand.
TGGTAAGACAACAAGAACGTCCCGGTGATTTATTTCCGTAAAATATTACATGAGATTGAATTGATGTTTTAATACTAACACATTTCTTTTGACAATCTATTATTGCCCCATGATTTATCAACCAATCCATTCTAAGAATTACATCGAATTCTCCTAACTTTATCGGTATCAGATCTACCGATAATTTACAACCTCGAATGTCTACGCAACAACTCTTATAAATATCTTCAACAGGAATTATCTCTTCGTTTGCTACCTTAATGTTCAAAGGTATAGGCAACTTTTTGGGAATTAATCCTAATCGTCTAGCAAAATCACATGCGATAAACGAACAAGTTGCACCCGAATCAAATAGCACGTATACATTTAAGTCGTTGATCGGAATAATACCTGCGACTACGTCCCCTGAGGCCATCGCATCTTGGACGCTCATATTAAAGGTACGGGCCATAGGCCTACTCTGCTGCGCTGGACCCCCAATAGTTAACTTACCACTATTGGCGCCTTTATTCCCATCTGTCCCCTTCTTTGGGCAGTTCTTTGCGATGTGGTCCGTAGACCCACATACAAAGCACCCATGATTCTTCTTCGAGCTTGGACAGTTTGGCGCAATATGCCTTTCTTGTCGGCAATTATAACACACGGTCTTTCCTTTGAGACAGACTCCTATGTGAGTCTTCCCACAGGTTTTACAGGCCTCCATCCTCCTCTTAGGGTCTCCTTGTTTCACTCTAGTATTCCCCGAGCTAACTACCTTCCTTTTATACCCTTCGCCACTCCCGCTGACACCTTCAACTTTCACTCCTCCATCCACCTTCACCTTGTTTTTCTTGTCCTTGTGGTATTGACTCAACGCCTCGGTACCGCCTTCTACAATTATTGCCTTCTCTAAAAAAACTCCAAAGGAAGTACTTTGGAACACAGAGATATGATTATAGAGCCAGGGTTTCAAGCCCTGCTCGAACCATCGAGCTTTCCTCACCTCGGTATCCACTTGATATGGAGCGAACCATGCCAGTTCAATAAACTTGGCGGCATACTGGGGAACCATCATGTCCCCTTATTTTAAATCTAAAAATTGCATCTACATCCTTCCTTGCATGCTCGTGGGAAAGTAGTTCTCGTAGAATATTTCCTTGAACCTCACCCACATTATCACATCTATTCCGACCATTACATGATTGGCCTCCCACCAGAAGTTGGCCTCTCCCTTCATCATGTAGGTTGCAAAGGCAACCTTTTGGGCCTCATCGACATTTGCTATTACAAATGCCTTCTCAATCTCCCTAACCCACGTTTGGGCTTCGATAGGGTCCGTAGTTCCTTTGAACTCCGGCGGACCCACACTCTTAAAGTCCTTAAATGTAGTAGCTCATACTACACCAGGATTTACGGGGATATTAGCCCCAGCTTGGTTAAACGCTGCGGTTAAAAGGTTCAAAAATTTATGTATGGGGTTAACCGGACCTCCATCCGGTTGATTTGTGTTCGCACCTTGGGTACGTGGTACTCTTATTAGCGGCATTTTGTTGTTACAATAAACACATATTTCGTTATTATGCATTTCTTGTTAGTTAGTTATTATTCTATATTAAACAATAACTTAAACATTCATTACTCAACATTTTTCAAAAAAGAAAACTTATATATATTCATTGTAGTATAATACTACATCGGTTACATAACACAGCCCAAGCTGGATACATTACTTTCCCGCTATTGCTTTCCAAAAATTGGGAATTACAAAAGACTACCCTTGATTATACAAAAGAGGGCTTTACATCACTACTATATACACAAATATATATATATATATATACCTAACTACTCTAGCAGCTACTCGATCATATCTGCCTTAAGGCATTCTCAAAATCTGCCTTGGCAAGACCGGCAATAATATCATGGCTGATAGTATATCGTGTCTGCCCTGTCTCTACAGGATACCCAGTTACTTGAAACTAGAAATCCACATGAGAACTCCTATAAATATAGGACATTCTCCCTATCTTCTGTTTCTTGGTCTTTAGCTCGCTCCTAAGCTCAAAAACCTCTTGTTTTAGCTCACGGACCTTGTCCTTAGCCAAAACTCTCTCATCATGTTCCTGTTCCCACATGGACTCCACGTCCGTCTTGTCCTCTATAACCGCTTGGAGCTCCGCCTTTAGCTCCTTGACCTCCTGACAGTAGTATACGTTCCTATCTATCACTAACATGAACAGTGACATCATCGACTCCCCTGGAGTTATCTCTGCTACTATAGCTAATGGATTAAAGGATACTACCTCCACTTCTTCTTCCAACATGCCGTCAAATATAGACATGAGGTCTAAGCTTTCGGAGTCTCCAGACTACACCACAACTATCTCAGGATCTGCTTCTATGGGCTTCGGTATGATTTCTATCTGGTTTACCGACCCTTTGCTGACTACCTGTACATCTCTATTTTCACCTGACATCTACAACAACACAAAAAGTTGATTAGTAAACCTCAGTATAATAAAACACATAACATATATGATGCATTTTTCTAAGGTTAACTTCCATCTTTTATTCTTTGAATTTTCTTAAGGTTATGACTTAAGGTTTTATTTTCCCCCTTAAGTTTTATAACCTAAGGCTTTGATACCAACCTGTGACGCCCCCAAATCCGGATATCTTCCAACCCGACAGATGGTGCTACACGGTGCTACAGTTCACATAAACATTCAATTGAAATGCCTCAAAAGAACGGATATGTCTTATATATATACCAAAAGAATATTTACATACCCCAGGTTCTTTACAACCAATGCATTATCTTTGTCTTAATATAAATATTATTACATACAAAACTTATACTATTACATAAGCAATCTATGGGTTCACCTTTGTCTTCCCTTTATCGTTGCCAGATCCATCGGTCCATTCTGTCTTAGCTGCATTCATATCGTTCAAGCAAGAATGAGCCTAACTAGTTCGGCAAGTACAACAATTCTAGGAAAATAGCATGCTTGAAACATATGAATCGTATATCTTTAATAACTGAATAAGAGTTACGAAGTACTATTGAAAATTCAAAATAGCACTTCTTTTCATTCAAAACGTTTTACAACAACAATATTCAGTAAAACATCAATTCTGGTTCAAGACCGTAAGCATTTCATAAGTACTTTGAAAAGGACATCCCAGCACGAAGTTCGTAAGTTTGGTATAGCTTACGAGCACGTCTAGGTGATCAGCATATAGTACTCTATGTTGATCGACACTACATTCATTAAACGTGTATACGTTTATTTTGTGGCAACCTCATGTGCCTGTCGTTTGACGACAAAACAATTTGAGCATACACAATCTACTTTTGAAAACCACAACAATATTAGTTCGGCAAATCTTTATCAACACTTGATAGAATAACATAGCATACGTCTAGCCGAAAGGATTGTCTTTGACATTCCTCAAATACTAACTCATGCAAAGAATACATGAATCACAAAGACTTGCCCAGATCGAACTGGAACCAGGGTTAGAGTACTTGCCTTTAGCGTCTGCTATAATTTATAACACGTGCAATTTACGTCTTTAAGGTCTCTACATTAGATGATAGCATAACATATAATATTAGGTCTTGAATGATCACACATGGTTCCTAAAGAATCTTACCCTACTTCTCAATCTAATTATGTATTAGATTTGTTATTATAGGTTCCGGCTTTTCGTTAGATCAATCTTACATCATAAGTAATTGACTTAATCTTAACCTTAAGTGAGCATACTTAAGTTTCAATATGGCATAACTATGTTTCATCAAGATCTTTATTAACAATTACTATTTATGTTCATTTGTAAACATTCATTATTGTCTTGGTCTTGAGGCTGGCGCTGCTGTAACGCCCCAAAATCCGATCTTTCTTCACACCCGGATTCCGTACGTCACGAGTACATCATTCATCCAACATACATTATTATATACTGAAATATAACAACATTCACTCATAAATCTTAGGTTCTCGAAACTTTATAACCTTTCTCATTACAAATAATGATAATTACATTATTTCTTTCATCTTACAAGAGTGACTTTTATCCGCCACCAAGGATACATACAGTTTTTAAACTAGTCTATAGTTTACTTTTTATCTTTCTACATTACAAGTCTTCACTTGATCTTCTCGTTCATTCACATTCTGAATGACAATTCATCGGGATACCGTCAGCTTGATCTACACGGGATCCTTAAGTTCTTCTAACATCGTTCGCTAAAAATGTTTTTCATTTAAAGCAAGTGTGAGCATTCAATTGCCCAGCAAGTCATAACAGTTGAACAAACAACTTCAAGAGTTTAACATTCTTTTCAGACTTCAATAACCGAACAAGGGTTACGAAGCAGCTTGAATAATAGGAATAATCTTGATTCCTATCATCTTAAAATATTAGTTACATGCACTTTGAAATACTTTCATTCTCTACTCTCTTTCATGCATGCTCTTTCTGGTTAGAATCAATAGCACAAACTTAACAATAACGGTTCATGTATAAATAGAACATTCTTTTATTGAACAGTTCAATCATAGAACAGTTCATCTCACAGAAACACCGAAGTGTTCAAATTGTGGCACATGGCCTCATACATTCTACCACCTTGTACAAATATCACACATTCACACATACACAGAACTTCTCAAGTTCAACAACTGAGAAGTTTTAGAAACTAGGATTCATTTAAAAATATGAATGAAGTTAGGAAACTTGTCATACGCACAGCAACAGCTTATGCTAAACTGCTCATTCCAATCTCTATAACACATAAGGAAATAACACATACACCAATTAGTCATATACTTGACTTACACATTGGTTTACTTAACTTTACTTCTTAAGGTTCGCATTCTTACAATATAATTTTACGCGACCAACTTTCATTACCGGTTTATGGTTTCATGACATACGGAGATGTCTTACTCAAAACGTTCATCATCTTTGATGATTTACATTCTTATCTTCTTCTTATACTTCTCTAGGACTCAGCACACATCGCTTCTCTGCTAGTAGTTCATATGGTACTCTGAGTGGTTTCCCACAAACAACCAACAAACAAGTTCTCATCTCATCTACACTGCCATCAGAGTGACTTAGATCGGTTGCCAGTTTCGTATATACCTTCGCTCTCTGAAGGAATTGTTTAGCCCAGCTCCCATATGTCAACCATCAAAGGTTACGATTGTACCATAACCTAACTTTCTCTTAACTTATACGAACCATTTAACTATAATGTTTGTTAAGTCAACTTCTTATTCCTTATGGCTTTCTGGTAACTAAATGCCATACCTCAGGATTCATTCTTTATCGTGTAAGTCATACAATCTTTTGTATACTCGGAATGATCATTCAATGTCAATACTATAAGAGCATAGCGTTAAACATTTCACATTAATATATTCATACATTACAACGTCCGGTTCATTCAACTCGGAACGTTGTCAAAGTTATACTTATTAACTAGGCTTCTTAACGTTATACATTATTATCTTTAATTTAGTTTCTTCACCGTTCACGGCTAAAACTTAGTCTTCAGTACATTACTGTTAAACCATACACGGAGTGTAGGTTCTGCCTGTTTAACACTCGCTTACACTCAACCCTTACGCTGGTTAAAGTGTTCAATGCTTACTTCATTCTAACATTCTCATCCGACTTATATTCGGTTTTCTTTAATCTCATTACCGTTTTTATGGCTTTCCTTGATAATTCATATCTTACTTACTACCTTCGTCAACGTCTAAGTCATACAACCATGGTATACTTAGAACGTTCGTCAAACGCGAATACGATTTACAAGGATCATTTACATATTCAACGTTCACGTTGCTCGTCTCTTAATCTCTCATTCAACCTTTACTCAAGGTTTTAATTGCTTTCGATCGTTATCCATCCCATGAACCCCATGTTCATTATTCTTTCTTCATGTCAAAGCCATACGGTTCGCTGTATGCTAAGACCGATCGTTCATCGCAACAACGTTGCGTTCACAGCGTCTAAACGCTTTACATTCATCTCTCAATTCCTTGTCATAACATCAAAATTTTATACATTAACATCGTCAAACAATGTCTAAGGAATCACAACCATAGCAATTCCTTACGTTCGTTTATTGTAACTACGGTCCCCGGACATCGGTTCCGTAACCCGCATCTACATTCTTTGTCTTTTATTCTTGTTTAATCTTTTCGTTCAACCTTTATTAAAGGTTTAAAATACTTGATTAAGTGTTACATTAGTTGAACATTATGTTCTTTATCTTCTTTCTTGCACATCCCCCATTATCTGAGAACTAAAAATCTCATTTCTGGGCATTGCCCTGCACCGGCACTGCGGCGCCGTGACCTTCCTTTCCTCTCGCGCTGCGGCGCGACCTACTTCTCTCTCCTTTCTTCCCGGACTGGCGCTACGGCACCAAGTCCTTTGTTATCTCTCGCACTGCAGTGCCACTCTCCAGACGATTATGGCCGAGCTCGCGTTACGGCTCTACTCCTCGGCGCTGCGGCGCCGAGCCAAAACCCTTGAAATTTGTTTCTAAGTGTTAAGTCAAGTTTGAGACTCGGAACTTCTTCGTTATAACTCGGAACGAGGTCGTTCCAAAGCCATTCTCTTCCTTATCTTACGTACTTTAATATTCCTCGGATAGAACTTCGTTCTGAATCCGTTAACATACCACTCAATTGGCTTAATCTTTGCTCTTCGTTCATTTTTACGCTTTTAACGTTATTCGTTTGTTCGTCCGCAATTCGGTCATTCGAACTTGGAATTCATTTGTTCTTGAGTCCAACACTCACGTTTTATACGTTATCTTACATTTTTATGAAACCCTACACTTTCGGGTTCATTTACTAACTTTCAAATTTTCATTCTTCTTTTACGAAATTTTTCGTCATAACTTCGTTATAGCTTAATTTTAATCTGTTCTTCATGAACGTTTCTAACGTTCCTAACCAAGAAATAAGCATCTAACTTATACGAGATGGTTTTAAACTTGTCCATCAACAACATCTATACTACGATGGTTTTAAATTTGTCCATCAACAACGTTCTTCGTGTTCTTCGCGTTCTTCGTTCGTTCTTCATTTTTAATCGATATTTTGGATTACGATTTCACTTTTTCTTGGAATTTGATGTTATTTAACACCATTCCTTACTTATTCGACCTACTCATTCATAAAATTCATTCGAATCGCTCAAAATCCTTACAAATCTTATACTTGCTTAAGAAATTTATAAACTAAATTTCTTATTTTCTCATGATTTCAACCATATGAAATCATTACTAACATCTTTTACTCCTTATTCCCATTAAGTTATGTTTTAAACATATTAAACTTAAAGAAAATATTAGAAGAAACTAGGGTTCGGATTACCGAACTTCTTTATTTCTCTTTCGTTATACAAAGTCGGCGATTTGCGAGCTTTTCTATTTCACGATCACTTTGGATCCGAGCCTTCATGATCATACTCTTCTTCTTCCTCTTCCAACCGAGCTCCCCCTCTCTCTCTCAAGTTATAGGATTTTCAAAATTCTAGAAAATGAAAGTTTAGCTTTCTATTTATAGATTTTCAAGGTTAGGGGAAAAATAGTCATTTTGCCCCTAAAATCACTATTCACACATCCTTACTATTCAAGACTTAAGGACTAAGTTAACTTAGCCCTCAAGTTTGCTTAGCCCTTAAGTTTCATAGTTCTGTCTTTCGGTTTTCGTCCGACAGTTTTAAAAAATGCGATTCTCGGAATCCAAATATTTTTGGATATTTCGTGTTTGTCCATAACTGAAATATTATTAAATATTCCATCACGTCTCAACATTTTACGTAATCTATAACTTCTCAGAATTTCAAAATAAATCTCCGAGCAGAAACAGATGAATAGTGCCTATTTTGTCTTTTTCCCCAAAAATATTTTGTTCCCGGAAAACTTTTATTTTCGTCTTGAAAATTCTTACTCGTTAAATCTAGCTCGTAGCTAGAATACTCCCGACTTATAATCATCCAAGGTTATAGAACGATTAATAAACACATAGCACAGAATAGTATTAATAAAAATTCATTTTATTAATAACTAATTCTTTAAATCTTAATTTCTAGACAATTCGGATTTCTGGGTTGTCACAGCTGCGGCGCCGGCTATTGTACTTGGTACCATGCTGCGGCGCTACCTCTTATTGCTCAAAAATCCAGGCTCGGCGCTGCGGTGCGAGTCTCAGTGTTAATGGTTGCGCTGCGGCACCATTCTTCAGAAGGTTATGGCCACTTTGGCACTGCGGCGCGGCTATAATTGCCTTGGGCTGGCGCCGCGGCGCCAGCTCTGTGCACCAGACACTTTGGACAGATTTTTCAAAAGTTGAAATTCCCGGACTCGTAACTTCTTCGTTATAAGTCCAAATTGGCTCGTTCAAGAGCCTACGGGACATAAATTACGTACTCTATGCGTTCATGCAAGAATTTTATTTATTTTACTTCGTTTGCTAAAATTTAACCTATTAGTTCATTTAACAAAAATGATAAACGTTCGTGAACGTTCAACGCTCGTTTCTCCGTTTTAAGTCAGAATCCGGCCATTTTCGCGTTCGCAACTCTATAGTGCCAAATACGACTTGTCTCCATCGAAAACTAATGTTTCCAATGTCAAACACAAAATACGACTTACATTCCGAGAATTTCACGATTCGACGATTATTATCCAATCGTGTGAATTCCGATGAAATCTTATTACTAATCATTCTAGGTGAATTTCAATCAACATGTAAACATTATAAGTAACTTATTACACCAACTTATTATCAAAGTAGGTTTTGACTTATCCCCTTAAGTCAATGACTTATTTCACTTATTAACTACCATTCTCATCCTTATTACAACAAAGGCAATTCTTCATAAGTTCATTAACTTATTTAAGTTTAAGTTTCTTACTCAACTTATTCGGCTTAAGTTCATTCATCAATGACTTATGACATGATTTCATTAAACCATCAACTTCTCTATCAATCCTAATATGATAGAGATGGAAGAGACAAGATAATTACCTTTGATGAACTATTACTTCCCTTCACTTTGGAAAATTAGCAAAAGTTGAGATGACTTATAAGTGCTTAGGTGACTTATTCTCTCTAACACGTAAGTTGTTTATCTTGTAAGAAGTTGGAAGAAATTTGAACAAGCAACAAATGAATTGAAGCTTGCTATTTATAGAGGAGCTAAGGTTAGGGCATAATGGTCTTTATGTCAACCCACCTCCTTAAACTAACCTCCTTACTATTCATTGCTTAACCACCAAGACTACTTGCTAGCCAATTCTATTACTTGGCCATCATAACACTTGGTCATCACACAAGATGTTTGCCCATCAAGTCTACCCACTTACACTTAGATTGTCCCATGGATCATGTCCAATTCATTGGGCTTACTAATTAATCTAACCAATTTCCTTGTTGGGCTTGCATTAATTAATTTGGGCTTCATTAACTAAATAATTGGGCTTGATAATAAATCCCACATAGGTTTACATCTTATACATATTGGACTTGTTCTTTATACAATATCCACCATTCCATTTCATTAGATTATTTATACATACATTCTCAATTTAAGTCTGCATGCGAATTATTGCATTTTCCATACTTAGATTATTATTACATAATCTATCACGTCTTGATATTCTAACGTTACGTATTTCTCGGAAGTTCAAAAATAATTCATGAGCGATAATTAGTGAATACTGTTTTTCGTAAACTTTCATGGAAAACATTTATTTTTATCATGGAAATTCAAACACTTTAATTCATTCATGTGGTTCAAATACTACGATCTTCCGATGTTTCTAGGTTATAGAACACCATACATCTTATCAACACATATAATAACAAGTAATATTATTTTTATTCATTATTAAATTCTTTAAAGTCTTTTTATTGGTAGGTACGTTTTCTTGAAGGTCTCTCCCTGGAAGGGAAAGATCAGGTTCGGAAAGAAAGGGAAATTGAGCCCAAGATTCATTAGACCCTTTGAAGTACTGAGAAGAATCGGTGAAGTCGCGTACGAGGTAGCCTTACCTCCAGCACTCGAGAATGTTCACAACGTCTTCCATGGTTCTGTGTTACGACCCTACAAGGCCGATTACAAGCATGTAATTGAATATGAACCCCTACACTTTAAGAAAGACTTATCTTATGAAGAAATTCCTGTCCAAATTGTCGATCGAAAAGAACAAGTTCTTAGAAATAAAGTTATATCTTCTGTTAAGGTAATTTGGAGGAACCACAAAGCTGAAGAAGCTACGTGGGGAACTCGAAGAAAATATGATGAAGAATTACCCTCATTTATTTACTTAATTATTTGTAAGCGATTATGGGGACATAATCTTTGTAAGGGGGGAGAATGTAACTGGTCGAATTTATTGAGTCGTGATTCTGGGGACAGAATCCTTTCAAGGGGGGAAAGATGTGACGAACGAGATTTTTGAAAATTAATTTTTTTTATTTTTTGAATTAAATAAATATTTTCGAGGATTTAATTATTAGATTTAATAATTAATTGATGCTATTGTGATAGATTAATTTAATGATATGTGTTATATTTATTAAATTATTGTAGGGAATATTTATTATTCAATTATGTATTTATGTGAGCTTATTGAATTAAATAAAATATTTAAGTAAGCATGATATTATTTTAATTAATTTAATTATTAATTAGAGAGTTAATAATTTGAAATTAATTATTAATGAGAAATTTAATTATGTGACTATGTGAATTTATGAGAAATTATTATATTTTATTTAAAGTAAATAAAATAAAATATTGGAGTTATTTATAAGGAGTATGACATTAATTAAACTATAGTATAAGAAGTTTATCAAATTAAATGAGAATGAATTATATTGAATAGCCAAACAAGGCCATAGTAGTGGTTGAGGGCAGTTAACCACGAATTAGTTAACTGACCACAACTACGTCAGTTTATAAAATATATGCGTATTCTTTTATTTCATTTTCTTAAGTCTGATAAAACTAGTTAGAGAGAATCTGATTATTGTTGAGGAGAATTGTGAGTCAGTGATTGAAGAAGGAATTGAGAAGTAATTCATCTCATATTAAAATCTACACTACGCTTTGGGTAATTCTATCCAACACAATTCTTATTTAACGTCTTTTAAAGTTTTCCTAAATATGGCTTAAGTCCTCTGTAAAGTTTTTGTAGTTGAATGGGGTAACAATTATGTGTATATATGTAATAATTCGAGTAGCATAGCATATCTTATATATATTGTATATGATTCTATATCATAAGTTTCATAATACTATGAATTGCTATTTCAAAAATTTACAGAGTATGGGTTTTGGCCTTATGGCCTTATACGTGATATTTCATGTGTTGATCATATATTATCCCTAAAATTTATACTCGTATATTATTATGCATGTTCATATGAAGAGACCAAACTTTAATTGAACGGATTCGGTGTTATAACGAATCCGTAGTGTTGAAATTATGTTTTATGTTCAAAACCTTCAAGAACATCAAGAACAGTGGAAGTAAATGTGTTGATTTTGCAAATTATGTGTTGTAACTTGTTAAAAATCATGCTAGATGGGTTAAGTAATGATTATATATGTATTACAATGATTGGGTAAGTCTAAATTCGTGTAAAAATAACTAATTGGAAGTTATGGTCATATTCATGTATAATTTTACCTGTGATTGATTTTTGGCCTAATTTGGCCTTGTTACGTTCGCGAACTGCAGAACTGCAGAAACTGTAGAAAATGAGCCTGGGTAACCCCGCCCCCCACGGGTGTTACCAAACTAAATTACCCCGCCCCGACGGTTAAAATAATAATAAATAAATAAAATAAAAAATAAAAAAATAAATATTTGATGAAAATAATTATTAAAATATTTTTAAAATAAATTAAATATTTTAATTGAGATATTTATGGAATAAAATAAATATTTGATGAAAATTATTATTAAAATATTTATAAAATAAATTAAATATTTTAATTGAGATATTTATGAAATAAAATAAATATTCAATAAAAATTATTATTAAAATATTTATAACATAAAGTAAAAATTTTAATTGAGATATTTATTGAATAAAATAAATATTCGATGGAAATTATTATGAAATAATTTATTCGAGTGTAATACTAGTAAGAGAATGAAAATATTCTAATTTAATTAAGTAATTAAATTAGAAGGGTAATGATTTGTTAAATAAAGTGGAGTTATATTAAATAATTAAGTGAAAATGTAACTAATGAATGTCCTGAATACATATGGTATGCGTGTAGGATTTGTGGTGAACGGAAGTAGTAATCGTTTAGCCTATGCACGAGGCAAGTTTCATAACCCTACTTGTCATTATTGTTCAAGTTTATTATTTACCTCTAGTAAATTATCATTACTATTTTCAAGTTCAAATGTTATATTAAAGATTTATTATCTTTTCAAAGCATGATTCAGTTATACAATAATTGTCTTATTGTATACTTCTTGAGATTATTATTCGAATTGAATATCATTATTGTCGAACCTTATTAGACTAGTGAACTTTATTGATTCAACTAGTCCTTAGTTGATGAACGTTCTAAATTTTAGAACCCTTATTGAATTATCCAAACCAAACTTCCTTTGGTGCGGATTCGAATGTCAAACTGAGATGAACAACCCTGTAAAGGGATTTACTTATGCGTTAGCGTTAAGATATTGTGCACAGTATGGTACTAATGGCTGATCCCCCTAAGTACTAGTACAAAGGTCTATAGTCTTATGACTGTTAAAGGTTTCAAGTATAACCCTTGATAACCTAGGACATAGTTTAAGGTCTTATGACCCTCAGAATTCTTTTGATTCTTGTTATTAATTCTTGATTCAAAAGTTGAGCTTTTATTCAGATGTCTTTGATTTACTCGCATGTTATTATACTGTTATTTCATTATTATACTTGTGGGCAATAGTGTTCATTCTTGCTTAATAATAACATTGTAGTTAAGAACGAAAGGATTGATGAACCTTCCACTAGTAAAGGCAAGGGCAAAGTTAACAAGTGATGAAGACTTGTTGTTTATTTGATGATGTATTTTGTTTAAGACTTGATTTAATGATGTTGTTAAGACTTATTTGTTTATGATTCTGCACAGATGCTTAAGGTTAGTTTAACCTGGGATTGTATTATTATTATTCGGATGTTGTAACCCTTAAGGGGAAGATTTTTATTCTATCTATTGCATGGCTTGCATTTATTATGGGTAGATAGATAGATGATATTTGTACAGTGAACACCAAATCCCGTGGAATTGAAGTACCCGGATTTGGGGGTGTCACAAATTCCACATCAAACATCTTAACTCTGTCATCTATCGTCCGAAGATGAACGGTGTTGTTGAAGCGGCTAACAAAAACATCAAGAAGATTATGCAAAAAATGTCCACCAACCACAAAGATTGGCCTGACTTATTGCCTCTCACTCTGTTAGCCTACAGAACATCAATGCACACTTCCACTGGGGCAACCCCCTATGCATTAACTTATGGGATGGAAGCAGTGCTCCCCATAGAAGTTGAAATGGAATCCTTTAGAGTATTGATAGACGCTCAGCTGGATGAAGACCAATGGGTACAAGACGGGTATTGTGACGCCTCCAATATTAGGTATACATCACCCATTCCAAGTCATCAAATACATGGTACAAAATTCAAATACAACTTCATTTATACAACTGTTGAGCTGTCGTATAGAATAAGACCACAATTAAATATGAGTTTTAATACAAATGTATGTAACTCTCATGATACCTCGACCACAACCTTACAATGGTACTTTACATAAAAGTACGGTCAAAAACTATTTTAGAAACTAAAATATTTGGGAAGTTCTCAAGGAAACCTTCGTACATGGAAGGCCATGCGTCCAAGTTATGATAGATATCATATGTCCACAGAATTATCCTTGGTTGACCCAAAAGTCCCCAAAGAAAAACAAGAGGATTACTATCATCTTCTTTCCCATGGCTTGCATTTATTATGGGTAGATAGATAGATGATATTTGTACAGTGAACACTAAATCCCGTGGAATTAAAGTACCCGGATTTGGGGGTGTCACAAGTTGATATCAAAGTTGTAGGTTATGAACCTTAGGTGGGGGAACAACCTTAGGTAGTAGCCTTATAGAAAGAAGATAGTGATGGAAAACTCTTGTCGAGTTATAAGAAATGAATTTATGTAATTCATTAAAGATAATAAAAGACCTTATGTGTTTATGTGTTAAAGTATGCGTTAGATGATACGACTTAGTAACTAAAACTTAAAATTTTATTGTCAGGATGTCGAATGTTGGAGAAGCTAGTCAAGATGGGGAGGAAGAACCCCGAGTACTTATAGTACCTATTGAGGAGGAACCCCGTGTACCTATAGTACCGACAGAGGAGGAGCCCCGAGACATTCATGTCGTTAGGGAGCAGCTGGGACAGAGGGAGTCATCTCCATTGATCACCGTTGTTGGTCAAGAGCATGAGCCCGAGACTGATCCTGAGGAGGATCCTGAGGAGGAATTTGTTGAGGAAGAGGAGTTACCATGGTACACCGTTGATACTGAGATGTATGACACGTTATACGACCGTAACGTGGAGTTACAAGACGAGGTCCACGATTTTACTGAGCGAGCGGTTATTCAGCATATTACTCTAGAGCAGAAGGAGAGGGAGATTTTGACTCTTCACTCTCGACTGGCAAATGTAGAATGGGATTTGGTCCATGAGAAGGGTCAAACTGAAGATAAAACCGAGGAGATAGAGAAACTGAAGAAGGAACTGAAGGAAACCTTCGAAAGGCTGAACATAGCAGAGGAAGGCTGGGTAAGAGAATCGCGTCGAGCTGATCGTGCAGAGGATGATAGTCATGCAAAGAAAGCGAAGATTGGGGAAACGTACTCTACACTTAACAAGGCAATGAATGAGACCCAAGATCGAGTTTTGAGGTACCCAATCCAGTTCGAAGGACTACCATTGTACATGATGGATCGCAAGACGATGCATCGCATCTTAGAAGAGGAGCGTAGAAAGGCTAATCAGTACCTTGTTCGACAGTGATATGATTTATTTAATTATGTGAAGAACTTAATTAGTTTTAGATGTAAATTCCGACGTGTTTATGAACGAAAGAATATTTGAATGTTTTAAATCTTGTGGATTCTTTATTCCAGGATAGTTGATGTAAATAGCAGTTATGCTATCGTTTAATGTTAAAACTTTTGATTTGAATGAAAATATATCAAGTTATTTAAGATGATGTGTTAAATGAGTATGTTAAATTCTTAAGTAATGCCTTAACTATTTAGAGAAATAAATAAAGTTCTAATAAAGCGTTTATTTAACAGAAAAATGTCACCAAGGAGAAGACAACAACGTCAACCGGCTTAGGAAGAGTCAACCAATAATAACAATAATGCCAACGCTAATCCCGTGCAGTAGTTGGCTAACTTACTGACTGGAGCCATGAATAACCAACCTCAAGCTCCACCAAACACAACGTTTAAGGACTTCAAGGTGGTGGGACCGCTAGAGTTTAAAGGTTCCATGAACCCAATCGAGGCTCAAACATGGGTTATGGAAATGGAGAAGGTTTTTGACATTGCTAGGGTTAGAGAAGACCAGAAGACCACTTTTGCAATGTTTATGTTGAATTCTGAGGCTAGCTACTGGTGGCAAGCAAACAAAGTGCGAGGAGTTGAAGGCCTGATTACGTGGGAAAGATTTAAAGAGATGTTTTTTGAAATGTATTTCCCAACTAGTTCGCAGAATCAGATGGAGGTTCAATTTCTGGAACTGAAGCAGGGAAACATGAGTGTACCTGACTACGCGGCTAAATTCAACGAGTTGGCAAGGTTTTCCTCTACCAAGTACACAATGACGAGAGAAAAGCCAGAAGATTCGAACAAGGACTAAAGCCTTGGGTGTACAGCATGGTATCAATGTTTCAGCTAAACACATTTGTCAGAGTACTGGAAAAGGCCATCCTCGCTGAAGGAGGAAGCGATGCGGTGACCAAGTATAATCAAGATCAAAAGAAGAAGAAGAATTAAGGTGAAACTAATAACAAGACCAGTGGAAGTGGCACAGGAGGTGAAAATTTCAATAAAAAAAAGGTGGAACGACAGCTCATCATCGGGGAATCAGCAAAGTAATCAGAAGAAAAGAATCGAAGCATGCCCGACTTGCGGGAAAGCCCATCTGGGAGTTTGTATGAAAGGAAAAAGAGTGTGCTACAATTGTGGTCAAGAAGGCCACATAGCACCAAAATGTCCAAACCCAAAGAAAGGTGCATGTTTTACTTGTGGTTCGAAGGACTATCTGGCAAGAGATTGTCCCAAGAAGGGATCAGGAGGGTCAGGATCAGGAGGAAACCATGGAAACAACAGTGGAAATGCCTTAACCATCACTGGACCAACCGCAACAAACCGACCGACCGCCCGGACTTTCAAAATAAATATTTGATAAAAATTATTATTAAAATATTTATAAAATAAATTAACTATTTTAATTGAGATATTTATGGAATAAAATAAATATTTGATGAAAATTATTATTAAAATATTTATAAAATAAATTAAATATTTTAATTGAGATATTTATGGAATAAAATAAATATTCTATAAAAATTATTATTAAAATATTTATAAATTAAATTAAATATTTTAATTGAGATATTATGGAATAAAATAAATATTCGATGAAAATTATTATTAAAATATTTATAAAATAAATTAAATATTTTAATTGAGATATTTATGGAATAAAATAAATATTTGATAAAAATTATTATTAAAATATTTATAACGTAAAGTAAAAATTTTAATTGAGATATTTATTGAATAAAATAAATATTCGATGGAAATTATTATGAAATAATTTATTCGAGTGTAATACTAGTAAGAGAATGAAAATATTCTAATTTAATTAAGTAATTAAATTAGAAGGGTAATGATTTGTTAAATAAAGTGGAGTTTATATTAAATAATTAAGTGAAAATGTAACTAATGAATGTCGTGAATACATATGGTTCGAGGGTAATGATTTTTTAAATGAATTGGAGTTTTCATTACTATTATTCAAGTTCAAATGTTATATTAAAGATTTATTATCTTTTCAAAGCATGATTCAGTTATACAATAATTGTTCTATTGTAAACTTCTTGAGATTATTATTCGAATTAAATATCATTATTGTTGAACCTTATTAGACAAGTGAACTTTATTGATACAACTAGTCCTTGGTTGTTGAACGTTCTAAATTTCAGAACCCTTATTGAATTATCTAAACCAAACTTCTTTTGGTACGGATTCGAATGTCAAACTGAGATGAACAACCCTGTAAAGGGATTTACTTATGCATTAGCGTTAAGATATTGTGCACAGTATGGTACCAAGGGTTGATCCCCCTAAGTACGAGTAGAAAGGTCCATAGTCCTATGACTGTTAAAGGTTTCAAGTATAACCCTTGATAACCTGAGACATAGTTCAAGGTCTTATGACCCTCAGAATTCTTTTGATTCTTGTTATTCATTCTTGATTCAAAAGTTGAGCTTTTATTCAGATGTCTTTGATTTACTCACATGTTATTATACTGTTATTTCATTATTATACTTGTGGGAAATTCTGCTCACTCTTACTTAATAATAACATTGCAGTTAAGAACGAAAGAACTGATAAACCTTCCACTAGTAAAGGCAAGGGCAAAGTTAGCAAGTGATGAAGACTTGTTGTTTATTTGATGATGTATTTTGTTTAAGACTTGATTTAATGATGTTGTTAAGACTTATTTGTTTATGATTCCGCACAGATGTTTAAGGTTAGTTTAACTTGGGATTGTATTATTATTATTCGGATGTTGTAACCCTTAAGGGGAAGATTTTTATTCTATCTATTGCATGTATTGCATTTATTATGGGTAGATAGATAGATGATATTTGTACAGTGAATACCAAATCCCGTGGAATTGAAGTACCCAGATTTGGGGGTGTCACAAATTCCATATCAAACATCTTAACTCTGTCATCTATCATCCGAAGATGAACGGTGTTGTTGAAGCGACTAACAAAAACATCAAGAAGATTATGCAAAAAATATCCGCCAACCACAAAGATTGGCTTGACTTATTGCCTATCACTCTGTTAGCCTACAGAACATCAATGCGCACTTCCACTAGGGCAACCCCCTATACATTAACCTATGGGATGGAAGCAGTGTTCCCCATAGAAGTTGAAATGGAATCCTTTAGAGTGTTGATAGACGCTCAGCTGCATGAAGACCAATGGGTACAAGACAGGTATTGTGACGCCCCCAAAATTAGGTATACATCACCCATTCTAAGTCGTCAGATACATGGTACAAACTTCAAATACAACTTCATTTATATAATTGTTGAGCTTTCGTATAGAATACGACCACAGTTAAATATGAGTTTTAATACAAATGTATGTAACTCTCATGGTACCTCGACCAAAACCTTACAATTGTACTTTACATAAAAGTACAGTTAAAAACTGTTTTAGAAACTAAAATCTTTGGGAAGTGCTCAAGAAAACCTTCGTACATGGGAGGCAATGCGTCCAGGTTATGATAGATATCATATGTCCACAGAATTATCCTTGGTTGACCCAAAAGTCCCCAAAGAAAAACAAAAAGATTACTATCATCTTCTTTCTAATGGTAAGTCTTCTCTTGACATATAATTATCTCCGTTGTCTCCAAGTTAAAATTATATTTCAAAAATACTCCAAGATCATATAGGTAGTGCTCATAGATATATTCAACAAGTGGATGTGCACAACCATGTCTTATGATAACACGATGTTGTATGTTATTAGACATCTTATATGATAGTGGCAAAAATACCCTTCCAACTTTGGGTTCGCCTCACCCTATATGATTCACCAAATATAACTACTAAATGATGTATAGAATATAACACACTTTTCTATACTGCTTAGGGAGAACCTCCACAGCTAGAGACCACCGTTCAAATCCTCTTAATACCCCCGCTCGACCCAGCTACACTCTTATTACCTGAAAGGAATTATGAAGAAGAAGGGTGAGCACAACTAGCCCAGTAAATAATATCATGACTAAAGATAATTAAATTATCAATAGCTTTCATCAATAATAAATCATAGATTTAGAACATATGACAGATAATAAAACTTTTCAACCATAGTTGCAGCGGAACGAACAATCCATTAGAAGAGACAAATAGACCATAAGTTCTATTATCTTCTCTATGTTAAAAGTCCACCAATAATGTTTTATCCGTGTAACATCAATCAACAATTCCCGTCCACGATCATGTGAATAACTCATAAGCACAATTGTGATTCTAAATTCCTCTTAGCACCTAGGACGAAGATAATTTTCATCACCTGAAACATCAAAAATCATGGTTATACCAAATCACAATTCCTGCTCGTAATCATTAAATCATCTTTGTACTACGACCAAATATATTCATTATTATCACATCCATGAATTAATATTTTATTGCTGAGACTCATCTCAATAATTAATCCACATCATCGAATCATCCATGCACTACAGTCCAAGGATATTCTTTATTATCACGACCATAAATTATCTATGCACTACGGCCAAAGA
Source organism: Panax japonicus (assembly GCA_020205505.1). Taxonomy (NCBI): domain Eukaryota; kingdom Viridiplantae; phylum Streptophyta; class Magnoliopsida; order Apiales; family Araliaceae; genus Panax; species Panax japonicus. The sequence continues at coordinate 45,997,510 of CM035100.1, forward strand.
TAATCGTGTTTTCATCAACGGTACTGATCATGCCATAAAACAAATCATCTTTGCACTACGGCCAAAGAGAATCCATAGCCATAATCATACCAAAAACTGTCCATCAATGCACTACGGGCCAATGAGGACTTTTTCCACATCATTTGTAATATTACGGTTATAATTATACCGAATAATCCCAGGTAATAATCATATCAAGTCCATCTATGCACTACAGGTCACAGATGACTTTCAGCATAATATAAGCATGAGGATGATGACAATATTATAAGCATTGGTCAAACTAAATCAAGGATAAATATTAAAAACTTTAAATTTATCTAAACATTATTAATCACTTAATAAAATCATAATCTAATATTGTTAATATTATAACAATATTTTAATCACTCCTTAAACTTATAAACAATTTTATTTAATTATTTACACTTTTCCAAATATTGCATTTAATCATTCAAAATGCCATTCTCATAATATTTCACCACCAATAATCAATTTACTCATCAAAAATCTGCGTATATCTTATATAGGATTTTCAAGCTATAAAATCTTATTTACCAATTTTTTGACTTCACATAACATATTTAATTCATATGTTCGTAACTAAATTATTTTCATGAAAAATAACAAATCAGCCCCAAAAATTATTCTTTTATGGGATTAAGCAGAATATAGTCCCATATTGAACATATATTTTTCTCGGAATTTTTAAAATTCATTTACTATTTTTCAAAAATCAATTTCTAATCAATTCCTTAAGAAATTAGCTACCTTAAGGTTAACTCCAAAAATTCTTAAATCTTGGCAGGATCTTACACATGTTAACATGATCTTCCATTTTAAATTTCATGGTCATCGGAGTTATAGAACTCCAGTTATATCGTTTTTCGTCGAAAAAACCTAATATTGAAATAGTCATAACTTGCTCATTTTAAGTCGGAATGAGCTCATTTTTGGACAGTAGGTACTTTATACCATATATTTTCATGTCCCAAAAGTCCGGAATTGTTTTCACAATTTAAGTGGCCGAAAATGCCCTTTTAAATTTTTTGGCAGTAGCTTTTTGGAACTTTTTAGTTTTTGAATCTTTTACTAAAATCAGTCCACATGAAAAATCCACAACACCTTTTCTAGTGATTCCACTTGGATAAGTTAGAAAACTCATAGATCTAACTCTAGAACTTAACCACACTCAAAAATTCGAAATATAATAGGAGATATGGTCAATTGAATTTCATACTCCATTTTTACCAAAATCTAATTTTTAACCCTTTGTGTTTTCTAAGAAACTTTTATGTTTTCACATAATAACCAACATAACTCATCATGACAATGACATAATAATTCAATAAAACAAGTTCAAGAATAAGTTTTAAAGATTTAAAAGTCAATTTATCCTGAACTTAATAATGCCCAAATTGTCAACATGATACTACTTTGTGGAGTAAAATTCAAGAATGCTCAGAAAATATTTCCATGAAAAGATAAAGGATGAAGCGCAAATATCAAGGATATTCCACTAATTTTATGGAGTATATAAGTCAAAGTTTTAACCAACTAAGTGTAATAAAGAATGGAATAACAAAAGAAATCACCAGGCATGCGATAGACCGCACATGCAGGTTATTCCAGCAGAATAATAAATAACGGAACCAGATCCGGCGTAAACTGCACAGACAGGATATTCCAACAGAATAATAAAGACTGGAACCAGGTCCGGCGTAAAACGCACAGACAGGATATTGCAACAGAATAATAAAGACTGGAACCAGGTCCGGCGTAAAACGCACAGATAGGATATTCCAACAGAATAAGAATGAAATAACAGAAGAATTTCACCAAGTATAGGGTAGCCCGCGTATACTGGTTATTCCAACAGAATAATAAATAATGGAATAACATAAGTTCTCTTCATGAATACAAAAGAAATAATACCCCTTACCTTAAAAAAACTGAATATAAGAGTAGGGAAGTAGCAGAATAATTTTCTATGGTTTCTCTATAATTTCTTTATAATGAAGGAATGAGATTCTATTTATAGAAGAATGGACTGCATAGTAACTAATTCATGAACGGTCCAGATTGATTTACTTTTAAATGGATGGTCCATATTGGTTTACTATTAAAACTTAAAGTAACGGTCCATACTGATTTACTATTAAAACTTTAAACCAGCGATCCATATTGATTTACTATTATAATTATCCATCAGCGATCCATATTGATTTACTATTATATCTTCAACCAACGGTCTGAAAAATTAGCACATCTCCTCATGGACTAATATTGTACCCAAAAAAATAATTTGGACCGAAAAGAAATATATTTTACGGGTGAATAGTACTTCGTAAATAGTAACTCGTGAATAGTAACTCATAAATAGTAACTCGTGAATAGTAACTCGTGAATAGCAACTCATGAATACTAACTCGTGAATAGTACTCCGACACGAAAAGTGTCCTGAATACCCGATTGAACAATACTGAGTGACTTCTCACATAAGCATCAATAATCAATATTGTGTACTACTATGTAACCACGCGCATTACTGTACTTTTAACATCGGGTGTTTCAACAGTTAACGATAAAACTTCCGCCGTTATTTTCATAAATTATTTTTATCGTTTTCTCAATCAGAAAATAATTCTGTTGTGGGGTCCACCAATGATTGTACCGTCGTACGAATATTCCCCGACAAAAAGAATATTTCCTGACTAATCGAATATTCCCTAACAAAACGAATATTTTATATCAACATGCTTACTTTGCAAAAAAAAAATCACATATTACCCTTAACTTTAAACTTTTATCAATTTAACTATTTACCAAAATAGAAAAATTGAATACTTTTATTTTATAAAATTTGGGGTCTCACAATCACCCCTCCTTATGAAATTTCGCCCTCAAAATTTACGTACGTACCTGATATTCGAAGAGATAAGAATACCTTGCTTTCTTTTCAGATTGTACTTTCCCGGTAATTTCCTCGCTACCATGATTTTCCCATTTCTCATCTCTGTATTTCAGATATCATTCTAGAATATAGCTTCAAAACAAAAGTTAATTGACATATCATAATTTGTCAACTTATCAAGTGAACAATTTCAGCTTAGGTAAGTCACACACTAGCGAAGTATATAACTCGTCTCTCCCCTCCTAGTTCTATACTCTTATCTCCGTCAACGACCATATCCCTAAGCTCTGATAACAACTGTTACTCTAATCCCTTTTCTTGGATAGCACCTGTGAGACCCTGAATTTTATGAAATAAAAGTATTCAAATTTTTTTCTATTTTGGTAAATAGTTAAATTGATAAAAGTTTAAAGTTAAGGGTAATATGTGAATTTTTTTTTGCAAAGTACACAAGCTGTTATATAATATTCGATTGGTCGGGGAATATTCATTTTAATAGGGAATATTCGTACAACGACACAATCATTGGTGGACCCCACAACGAAATTATTGTCGGATTGAGAAAACGACAAAAATACTTTATGAAAATAATGGCGAAAGTTTTACCGTTGACTGTTGAAATACCCAGTGTTAAAAGTACAGTAATACACGTAGTTTCACAGTAGCACACGGTATTGATTATTGATGCTTATGTGATAAGTCACTCAGTTTTGTTTTATTGGTATTATTAATGTTATAAAACAGAAAAGCTTTTTATATAAAACAGAATACTTTTATAAAGTTATTCATTTTATTAGGCTAATAGCAAAATCTTTTTATATAAAACAGAATACTTTTATAAATTTATCTGTTTTATTAGATAATAATTAGAATATATTATATTTTATTATGCATAGTGTTTGCATAGTGTCTGCATAGTATTTGCATAGTAAAATCTTTTATAAAGTTATTCGTTTTATTAGATTATAAATAGAATATATTATATTTTATTTAAAAAAATTTGCTTTAAATATGGACCATCAGATTAAAGTAAATCAATTTAGACCGTTCATGAGTTAGTTACTATGCAGTCAATTTTTCTATAAATAGAAGCTTATTCATTTATTATTTCTTACGAATTCACTGAAACTCTAGAGAGAAAAACTATAGAGAGAGTTCTTCTTCTATAATCTTGAGCGTATTTCTTTAGAGTTTAAGAAAGCTTTAAGCGTAGTGCAAGTTTTCTTCAAGTATATTCCCGCCCTACCAGTCGGAATACTTTTCTTTTTAAAGTAGGGGATATAATTGTCGTACTCGTAAAGGATATTATTATTATTATTATTATAGTAAGGAGTATTATTTCGTTCGTATTCATGAAGAGAACTTCTGTTATTCCATTCTTCATTATTCTGTTGGAATAACCTTGATACGCAGACTACCGTATACATGGTGAAATTCTTCTATTATTCCATTCTTTATTATTATGTTGGAATAACCTGTCTATGCGAAGTACTGCATAAATGGTGAAATTCTTCTATTACTCCATTCTTTATTATTCTGTCGGAATATCCTGTCTGTGCGTTTACGTATGACCTGGTTCCATTATTTATTATTCTTTTGGAATAACCTGTCTGTACGGTCTATCGCATGCCTGGTGAATTCTTCTGTTATTCCATTATTTATTATTCAGTTGGAATATCCTGTCTGTGCGTTTACGCATGACCTGGTTCCATTCTTTATTATTCTATTGAAATAACATGTCTATGTAGATTACTGCATGCATGGTAAATGATCATTTGTATTCATACGAATAGTATTTTCATTAAAAAGGGGTTTCTGCCAGGGGCAGATTCATAATTTTTCTGACCCTAAAAAATTTAGGGAAAATTTGAAATGATAATTTGATGAGTTTTCTAGATTGTGTCCAAAAATGACAATTTTTGGATGTATAGATTAAGAGGTATGAATTTTATGGGAAAAGACTATTTTAAAAGTAAACCCCTATAACTCCTTGTGGTTAACTCCAAAATTGGTGAAATCTTTATTGGGAGTACATGTATATAACATGAGTATACCCTGTAAATTTCGAATTTTTTGGACAAAAGTATAATTTATGATAAATGTCTAAATATTCGGCAGTTTTAGCCATATGAAAAATAGTAAATAAATTTTAAAAAATTTGAGAAAAATATATGTTCAAGATGGGACTATATTATGTTAAATCCCAGAAAAGAATAATTTTTGGGACTGATTTGGTATTTTTCATGAAAATAGTTTAGCTACGAACATATGAGTTAAATATGTTATGTGGAGTTGAAGAATTGGTAAATAAGATTTTATGGCTTGGAAATCCTATATAAGGTATATGCAGATTTTTGATGAGTAATTTGATTATTGGTGATGAAATCTTATGAGTATGACATTTTTGAATGATTAAATGCATTATTTGGAAAAGTGTAAACAATTAAATGTAAATTATTTATAAGTTTAAGAAATGATTAAAAAATTGTTATAATATTAATAATATTAGATTATGAGATTATTAAGTGATTGATAACATTTGGTTATTATTGAACGCTGGATAAATTATATTATAAATGTTTAATATTTATCATTTATCTCATTTGATTGATTCTTATATCATTGTCATCATCGTCATGCTTATATTGTGTTGAAAGTCATCTTTGGCCATAGTGCATAGATGGACTTAGTATGATTATGACCAGAGATTATTTGGTATAATCATGACCGTAGTGTTACAAATGATGTGGAAAAAGTCCTCATTGGCCCGTAGTGCATTGATGGACAGTTTTTGGTATGATTATGGCTATGGATTCTCTTCGGTCAAGGGTGCAAAGATGAATTATTTTATGGCATGATCATGACCGTTGATGAAAACACGATTATCTTTAGCCCATAGTGCATGGATAATTCGTGGTCGTGATACTAAAGAATATCCTTGGCATGTAGTGCAGGGATGATTCGATGATGTGGATTATTTATTGAGCTGAGTCTCAGTAATGAAATATTAATTCATGGATGTGATAATAATGAATATCTCACTACTACAAAACAGTAAATAGACAACGCGGAAAAAACGTTGTGGTTTCTGTTAGAAAAACGTAGTGGTTAAGGGTGTTGTCTATTTGACACCCTTACACAACGTTTTTAAAACGTTGTAGTTAATCACAATACACAACATTTTTTTAGGAAAAAACGTTGTAGATTTGTTTTCAAAAAATTAGCAGATGCTTAAAAACGTTGTAGAAAGTGTGATTCCATAACGTTTTTTGGTTAAAAACGTTGTTGTTTAGTATATAAGACAACGTTTTTTAAATGTTGCAGAATAAAAAAAATGTTGTTGTTTAGTATATCAGACAACGTTTTTTAAATGTTGTAGATAAAAAAGAAAAAAAAAAAAAAAGATGTTGTTCACTTATATTACCAATGCACCTGCAATATGCTAATGTCATGATATATAGCCAAAATGTATCAACCATTCAAAATACATCCCAATAATACCATTCGTTTACAATTTCAAATTACTACATCCACAAAAATAAATATAGGTTCACCTATATTACCAATGCACCTACAATATGCTAATGCCATGATATATAGCTAAAATTACAAAGAATATTAATACCATACAAAACGTTTACATCCAAATAATTCTTTGTAATCACTACTACAAACAAAAAAATGTTTTATATCCCAACTCTTTCCCACATCTAGTCCCTACCAGAACTGAATGCCTCAACGGCTAATAAACCACAAACAAAAAAAGTGAATAACTGAATCATACTAAAATTGCAACTCCTAGTTCTATTTACCAAAACATTGTCATTCAAAGGACCACCAGCTCTCCAAGACAGAATCATCCCTGCAGAAAAAGATGGATTCAGTTATATCAAGACAACTGCAGTTATTTTCTCAAATTATTATTAAAAATTCATAATTTTGGTTTTCATACACTAGTCAAACAAATTTAAGTATTGTAGTCTCAATGTAGTGAGCAATATATATCAAGACGTGAGATCAAAGTGTTAGGGAAAAGAACTTAATGGGAACCCCCAAATATTTGAACGGAATTTATTTTATAAGCAGAACAGAAACAGTCTCAAAAACTAAAGTAAGAGGGACATGAATGTATTACCAAAGGGCTGCACAAGTTGCTCAGATATGGTAGCAACAGGAATTGGAGCTAATATGGCTGCACAGGTTGCTCAGACTTGTCCCTCAAATACTATCATCCACATTTACTAATAACTAGTGAAAGATGAAAACTAAATTTCACTGCTGTTTTAGTTTGGAAGCAACTGAATGCATGCATTAAGAATACATGTATATATACCTTGTAATTCACTGGAAACCTTCTTTACTGGAATAAAGGAAGGCCTCTGCTGTGCAACCTTAATTCTTCCATTGTGAAGAGGTTATCAATTCTTTTGGCACCTCAAGCTGAACATGTTAACAGTAAGGTGAAGTCGATAACAAAATATAATATATACAAAGTTTTAGCTTTTAGAAATATGTATCACACAATGGAAATAAAAAGCAAATGAAAGTGAAGGTCTAAAGAAAGGAAACCTCTGGCTCCGCCTCTATGGGTTCCTGCAAACCTTCTTTAATAGCAGATATAATCTCAGTTGGCACTATCTTGAACTCGGATTCACCTATTCCATCAACATGTACTTTCTTAGGAACACACGCAACAATTGCAGCAGGAAGGGGTGCAAATGGTTTCCCAAAATCAGAGATGTATTCCAACACCTTGGCACCAGTAGAATTGACCTACAATACAAGATATATTAAATGATAAAAGATATCGTCCAGAAAAACATTTCAGCTCATATTTTACATTTACACTTGCACATGTCTATTTCTTACGAGATCCATGATACTGCCACTGCAAACAGGGTCATATTTGAATTTTGGTTACCCAAGTAAAATTCAATGTCATATTTCAACGTAAGCATTCAAAAATCAAATCAAGGAACGGACTTCTTCGTCGGTTAATGCTCCAGCAATGACAATGATGACAAAAATAATGACAATGATGACAAAAATAACAATGACTACCTGCCCATCAGCCCAAGAAGTTGTCAATTCTTACATTTAAGTTGAGTTTCAATCATTACTGATTAATGGCAGAACATATACATTGAGGAAATATTATTTAGCAATCATAAAATTGAAGTGTCTAGCAAGCAGACAGAAAAAGTAGTGAGACAAACAGTTTATATTATAGCCAACCGCAAGGCATAAATTAAACTCAACTGTTTTCGGCAAAAAATTCCATAGATCTATATTGACAAGTCCATTTCAAGAAAAAGAAAAAACATAACTAATATATAACCTTTGTTTCTTTCTCTTTGTTTATAATTTATATATAGTGTTTTTATTTTACCTGTAAGGAGTCACCAACATTGATAAAAAATGAGTCTTGGTTAATAAGTTGTGTTTCATACAACCCTAGGCATGAATTGAGAAAACTGATAGTCATCAAAGAGAAGTTCCATTTTCATCGACGTTTGTAACATGAACAGAATGAGAAGCACACATACTAAAAGTCATAACTGCAGTGACAAAACACGCCAGAAAAATAGATTTCATGACCAAATATATTTAAGCCTGCATTCAAGTGCAAGTAAAATACATAACATAGACACACCTTGCTGGGATGATGACACAATGTTTGGCCTACAATGACACGTAGAAAATGATAAGTAACTAACTAAATATTCATACCGTCAACTGATCTGGACTGCAATGTTTGGCCAGACCACTGACCACCTGCCGCAATTTAGCCTCTCCAACATCTATCTCCTCAACCAGTAAACTGCAGTATATGTTGAGGAACATGAAAAAGGTTATATCAGACATACACAATCCACATACGTTGTTGAGAAAGTGTTAAAATTCTGGTTCAACTATATAAACAAGGGTTATATAAACAAGTGTTAAAATGATAAGGAAAACAATATAAACAAGGGTTAAAATTCTGGTTCAACTAACAACTTTCATGCCAAACACTTGAAACAAGCAGCCAGTACCGCTACCATATTAGCACGAAGAAGTCATAAATCCTAATGAAAACTGGGGTGAAAAAGAAAGCATAAATGCTGATGAGAAATGGCGCAACATCTACAACTAACCAGACTTTGCACATTGAACACTTTACAATACATACTTGCGCCGGTGTCTAAGCAGAGAAAACAGTTTCCATTGCCCGGAATAGCAGGAACTTAGACAGAAGGAGCATCGGTCTTGGGTTTAATTATTATAGGAGACTCTGTTATCACCATGCTGCTGCTCCCTGTAGAACTATTTTTGGCCTTCCAGACACTCATTCCTTCACAAAATAAATATAGGTTCATCATCAGAAACCACAGGTAAGCTTATCCGATAATACGGAATAGTTTTTGTGAAAACTCCTCTACGGACTCGATTGATGAAATTTCCGTAAAGTTCTTCTACAAGAGCATATGAGAAATTAAATAAGTTCATTAAAAATTGAACAGCTAAACATAATGTAGTGTAATATAATCTGAAATATATCATCAATATAAGTTTTGTTAACATCTGAAGTTTGGTAAACCAACACACTTAATAATCTGTCATGAATTTTCTCATTTAAGAGCAGCGATACTACAAGCTGCTCAAAGTGTAATGAGATTCCTACAACTCTTGAATACTAGTATATAATTTTCATCTTTATGACTTTACCATCACAATAATAATTTTGCTTTAGGCAACATAAATTCATAGAATTATCAAAAGGAGTCCAGCATCAGCATATCGAAGCAGAGCATCAACTGCACCTTCCGTTCCACCACTAGTCTACCACATCCCATTAACAACGCAACATATATCCAACGAATCTTTCCCATTCTTAACTACTGCCTGCCTTTTATTCTTCAGTTAAAACACATTGAATTGGTCATAAAAATTTCTAACCAGCAAACAAGTAAATTAAAAGCAGGAAACCAAGTCCAAATCCAATATAAATGGGCAACGCTAAGTCAATAAACATATCCATACGATTACAAAAGAGATCCAATAAAACAATCACAGCTTTAATTTTTAGCTTTACAGTTTCTGAAGAACTGCCAAATGTAAGGGGATCAATGTTCAATTCAAAAGCCCTAGAGTAACACCAGCCCTAGAGTAACAAATACATATACGAAAAATATGTAAGAGAAATTAGATAAACTCAAAAAAATAATTACGGAGGAGAAATGAAACAAGTGCGATGAACACAAGCTCCGCTGAATCGAAACTACTCCGTGAAATCCAGACAAACAGAAGAGAAAAATGATAAAATTAATGTTGAAAATTCAGTGTTTATATGAATTTAGAGAGAGAAAAGGAGGAGGAGAGAGAAAATTGAAGATATAATACCTCCTCTGATAGGGGTATTGCAGAATTGAAACCAAAAGATGACCCAAAGAAGAAGAGTTCCTCGTCGTTGTTGAAGGTATGAAAGCAGGCAAAACTCACTGGAACTGTGCATACCTCGTCAAGTTTTGAACCTTATTCCTTCTTTGAAAGAAGAAATGGCCTGCGGCTTTAGAGTACGAAGGGGAGAAGCTCAATAATGCCAAATCTCCGAGCAAAATGATATCTGTCCTTTTCGCTTCATCTCCTTCAAAGAAGCACCCCAAATCAGATGCAAGCTTAGAGAGGTTCAGGAAATCTAGGCAAACCCTAGCTTTTGTTTTCCAGATGGAACGAAAAGAGGCTAAACAGAGAGATGAGAAACGAAGACACTCGGTGACAAATGAGAAAGCGGATTTTAAGTTTTCATTTAACCGCCTATATTTTAGCTCCGTGTTTTTCTTAATAGATAACATTTTTTTAAAAAAAACGTTATCTAATTAAAATAAAAATAATGTCCTTCTAAATAGATAACGTTTTTGCATATATATCTACAACGTTTTTTCTAAAAACGTTGTAAAAAAAACCCACAACGTTTTTATAAAAAACGTTGTCTATTAAGCGTTGTCTATTAGGTATTTTGTACAGGTGTCTTTGGCCGTAGTGCAAAGATGATTTAATGATTATGAGCAGGAATTGTGATTTGGTATAACCATGATTTTTGATGTTTCAGGTGAAGACAGGTGATGAAAATTATCTTCGTCCTGGGTGCGAAGAGGAATTTAGAATCACAATTGTGATTATGAGTTATTCAAATGATCATGGACGAGAATTGTTAATTGATGTTACAGGGATAAAACATTATTGGTGGACTTTTAACATAGGGAAAATAATAGACCTTATGGTCTATTTGACTCTTCTAATGGTTTGTTCGTTCCGCTGCAACTATGGTTCAAAAGTTTTATCATCTACAATATGTTCTAAACCTCTGATTTATTATTGATGAAAGCTATTGATAATTTAATTATCTTTAGTCATGATATTCTTTACTGGGCTAGTTGTGCTCACCCTTTCTGCTTTACAATTCCTTTCAGGTAATAAGAGTGTTGCCGTAAGAGTGTTGTCAGGTCGAGCGGGGATAACAACGGGAATAGAACAGTGGTCTCTAGCTATGGAGGTTCTCCCTAAACAGTATAGAAAAGTGTATTGTATTCTATACAATATATAATAGTTATATTTGGTGAATCAAATAGGGTGAGGTGAACCTAACTTTGGAAGGCTGTTTTGCCACTATCATATAAGATGTCTAATGACATACAATCTCGTGTTATTATAAGAAAGGGTTGTACGCATCCACTTGCTGAGTATATCTACGGGCACTACCTATATAATCTTGGAGTTTATTTGAAATATAATATTCACTTGGAGACAGTGGAGATAGTTATATGTCAAGAGAAGACTCACCATTGGAAAGAAGATGATAGTAATCTTCTTATTTTTCTTTGGGGACTTTTGGGTCAACCAAGGATAATTCTGTGGACATATGATATCTATCATAATCTGGACGCATGGCCTCCCATGTACGAAGGTTTCCTTGAGCACTTCCCAAATATTTTAATTTTGAAAACAGTTTTTGACTATACTTTTATATAAAGTACCATTGTAAGGTTGTGGTCGAGGCACCATGAGAGTTACATACATTTGTATTAAAACTCACAGTTAACTATGTTCGTATTCTATATGACAGTTCAACAGATATATAAATGAAGTTATATTTGAATTTTATACCATATATTTGACGACTCATAATGGGTGATGTATACCTAATTTTGGGGGCATCACATTTGGTATCAGAGCTTAGAGATATGGTCGCTGGCGGAGATAAGATTCTAGAACTAGGAGGGGAGAGACGAGTTATATACTTCGCTAGTGTGTGACTTACCTAAGCTGAAATTATTTACTTGATAAGTTGACAAATTGTGATATGTCAATTAACTTTTGTTTTGAAGATATATTCTAAAATGACATCTGAAATACAGGAGATGAGCAATAGAAAAATCATGATACCGAGGATATAACCGGGAAAATACAATCCGAAAAGAAAGCAAGGTATTCTCATCTCTTTGAATATCAGGTACGTACATAAATTTTAAGGGCAAAATTTCATAAGGAGGGGTGATTGTGAGACCCCGAATGTTATGAAATAAAAGTATTCAAAATTTTTTCTATTTTGGTAAATAGTTAAATTGATAAAAGTTTAAAGTTAAGGGTAATATTTGAATTTTTTTTTGCAAAGTACGCAAGTTGTTATATAATATTCGATTGGTCGGGGAATATTCGTTTTAACAGGGAATATTCGTACAACGGCACAATCATTGGTGGACCCCACAACGGAATTATTGTCGGATTGAGAAAACGACAAAAATACTTTATGAAAATAACGGCAGAAGTTTATCGTTAACTGTTGAAACACCCGGTATTAAAAGTAAAGTAATATGCGTAGTTGCACAGTCACTCAGTTTTGTTTTATTGGTATTATTAATATAATAAAACAGAAAAGCTTTTTATATAAAACAGAATACTTTTATAAAGTTATTCGTTTTATTAGGCTAATAGTAAAATCTTTTTATATAAAATAGAATACTTTTATAAAGTTATCTGTTTTATTAGACAATAATTAGAATATATTATATTTTATTATGCATAGTGTTTGCATTGTGCCTGTTTTTGGGTTTCGGCACAGAAACGCACAGCAAAAATTAAAATTTTAAAGCAATTTTTGAAACCCTAAAAAATAGGATCCATGCTAAAAACAATTAATTCAGTGGTTTTAGATATTATACCGATTATTGAAATTTCTGAAACGCTCCGAATCTCCAACGCAATTCCTCATGGTACTACGTCTCTACGGTATCCACACGAACGCACGTAAATTGTCGAACGATTCTGCAATAAAAGGAGTTGCGGTACTAGCCACCAAAGGAACAAGATTTTCGAACTTTTCTCTAGTCTCTCTCTAAGAGCTGCTATGGTTTTTAAGTTTTTTTTATTGTCTTCCTAAGTGGCTGCTATATATCATATATATAGTAGTTAAAAGGTATTAATCAAAACCTAATTTCATAAAATCCGAATTTATATATATATATATATATATATATATATATATATATATATATATATCTTAATTAAGTCTTACTTAATTAATATACATATATACAAATTATCCTTTTAATTTAAATTCGTGATTTAAATACTATTAATCATATTAATATATTTAAATCCTTAAAATTTAAATTAATTCCCTTTCAAATTATGTTATATGTGTGTGGCCCTTTAGGTTATTATTACGTTGGCAATAATTTTAAAATCATATTATAAAAATATAAACAGTGAGCGGCATCTAGTAATGCATCACTGCTACCCAAGTAATAATATGATCGATGATTTGATGTAATCTTTTTCATGACCAATGTTTCAATGTAATTTAATCCTTTTAACCTTAATATCCTAGATTAAACTCGAGTCATGGAATGTGTCATACTCTTCATAATTTAATCTGAGTTTTCTCAATCAATGAGTAGACTATATGAAACAAATCACTATTTGAGCATGGCCATGCATTCCATAGTCCTACTCAATCAAGAGGCCTATGGATATCACCCATAATATATAGGATGGTTAAATTCCATCTAGATCACTTATATTTCTTTCACGATTCATGATGAACCCAATAATCACCTTTATAGTCCACCCTATTAAAGGTGACATTTGATGATATCAAAGTACATAAATTCTCGTGTAGTAATATAGAGATTTCAGGTCGGAGGACCATTACATCATTGTCACTATGAGAATTGCTAATGACACTTTGCATAATGCTCCATATAGAATTCTCATGGTGGGTCTGTCCAGTACATCGTTCTCTAACATGTACCTATGCATTGACTTAATATCTCATATATTATAACCAATGAGATTTGGTCATCAGTCAATTCACATACTAGTCTCAATGCATCATTGTTGTCCCATCAACAATGATACTCGACTAGGGACATTTAAGAGCAATGATACTAATTGTAATTATAATCTCATGTTCAAGTCACATACTTGAAACTATATAATTTGTATCACTATTCTATGGAATTTTATTATGTTAACAATTATATTATGCAGTAAATAAAACCATAATAAAATCATTTATTTATTCAATCAAATATAATATCAAAATGTTAAGCAATTATATCAAATAATTTGCCTCTAGGGCATAAACTCTAACAGTCTCCCACTTGCTCTAGAGCCAATCACTCATGTATCTAATACCCATGGAACTAGTGTGACCGTCGTGCTTCTGCTGTGACAAAGCCTTGGTCAGTGGATCTGCAATATTATCATCTGTTGGCACTCTTCCTATATGTACATCTCCTCTATCAATGATTTCATGGATGAGATGGTACCGCCTAAGTATATGCTTGGATCGTTGGTGAGATATGGGTTCCTTAGCCTGTGCAATGGCTCCATTATTATCATAGTATAGAGCAACCGGATCAACAATGGTTGGAAAAACACCAAGCTCAGTGATGAACTTTTTAATCCATACAGCCTCTTTGGCTGCACTAGAAGCAGCAATATACTCAGCCTCTGTTGTAGAATCAGCTACTGTCTCTTGCTTCAAACTTTTCCAGCTAACAGCACCACCATTAAGGAAAAACACAAAACCTGACTGAGACGTATAGTCATCATTGTCAGTCTGGAAATTGGCATCTGTGTAACCCTTTACTGCCAGTTCGTCTTCACCTCCATATACAAAGAATGAATCCTTAGTCCTTTTCAGGAACTAAAGGATATTCTTGACTGCTGTCCAGTGATCTTCATCTGGATTCGACTGGTATCTGCTCGTCATGCTCAAATCATACAAGACATATGGACGAGTACATATCATTGCATACATGATAGATCCAATCGCCGAAGTATAAGGGATCTTTCTCATATCCTCCTCAACATCTTGTGATTTAGGACATTGGGCCTTAGAGATCTTTACACCATGAGTCAGGGGTAAGTTTCCTCTTTTTGTCTCTTGCATGCTGAACTGTTTTAACACTTTATCAATATATGTACTTTGACTTAGGCCAAGCATTTTTCTTGATCTATCTCTATTGATCCTGATACCTAAAATATAGGCAGCATCACCCAAATCTTTCATGGAGAAACATTTTCCTAACCATGTTTTTACAGCCTGTAAGGAAGGAATGTCATTCCCAATAATTAATATGTCATCAACATATAATACTAGGAATACAATGTGACTCCCACTAACCTTCTTATATACACAAGGTTTATATTCATTTTTAATAAAGCCAAATTCTTTGACTGCTTCATCAAATCGAAGATTCCAACTCCGAGAGGCTTGCTTCAATCCATAAATGGATCGCTGCAGCTTATATACCTTTCCAGCATCATTTGGAGTGACAAAACCCTCAGGTTGTGTCATATACACATCCTCAAGGAGATTTCCGTTAAGAAAGCAGTTTTGACATCCATTTGCCAGATTTCGTAATCATAAAAAGTTGCAATAGCAAGTAAGATCCTGATGGAGAGAAGGTTTCATCATAGTCAACACCTTGAATTTGTTTTAAACCTTTTGCTATCAGTCGGCCTTTATAGGTTTATACATTACCATCCATATCGATTTTCTTCTTGAAAACCCACTTGCACCCGATTGGTTTTACCCCTTCGGGTGGATCAACCAGAGTCCATACTTGGTTAGTATACATGGAGTCCATCTCAGTATGAGCATCACATCGCCGTTTTGAGTCACAAGATATCCATAATATCTCTCAGGCTCTTGGCGTGTCCTACCAGATCTACGAATGACTTGTGTAATTTGAGCAGGTTCACTTTCCACAATATCTTATGGTTTCTGCTCACGTTCCAACTCAGGTTTAATGATATTTTGTGGTTCTTAAATTTCTTCGAGTTCTACTTTCCTCCCACTGTTTCCTTTAGAGACAAATTCTCTTTCTAGAAAAATACCAGTTTGAGCAACAAACACCTTGTTCTCAGAAGGTTTGTAGAAATAATACCCTTTTATTTTCTTTTGGTATCCCACAAAATTACATTTGTCAGATTTGGGTTCGAGCTTATCAGAATCCAGACGTTTTACGAACGCCTCGCAACCCCAAATCTTCATGAACGACACACTAGGACGTTTCCCAGTCCACATCTCATATGGTGTCTTCTGAACCGTCTTTGTAGGGAACACGGTTAAGTGTGAATGCAGCTGTCTCTAGGGCATGACCCCAGAAGCTTATTCGAAGATCTGTATGACTCATCATTGATCGTACCATGTCCAACAAGGTTTGATTCCTCCTCTCATACACACCATTCCATTGTGGTGTTCCAGGTGGAGTGAGCTGTGATATAATACCACACTCCTTTAAAAGGTCATTAATGTCTTGGCTTAAGTATTCACCTCCTCGATCGGATCGAAGGGCTTTTATGCTTTTGCCAAATTGGTTTTGAACTTCATTATTGGATTCCTTGAACTTTTCAAAGGATTCAGATTTGTGTCTCATAAGATACACATATACATATCTACTAAATTCGTCAGTAAATGTAATAAAGTAATAAAACCTACCTCTTGCTAACGAACTCATGGGTCCACATACATCACTATGTATAAGTCCCAATACATCGCTAGCTCGTTCACTGTGTCCAGTGAAAAGGGCTTTAGTCATCTTGCCTAATAAACAAGACTTGCATTTCTCATATGATTCAAAATCAAATTAATCCAAGAACCCATCTTTATGGAGTTTGGATATGCGTTTCTCATTTATATGGCCTAAACGACAGTGACAGAGATATGTCGGATTTGAATCATTTGATTTAAATCATTTTGTATTTATGTTATAGATAGGCAGTTCTAAATCAAGAATATAGAGACCGTTAAACAATTGTGCAACACCATAACAAATATCATTTAAGTAAAACAAACAACGATTGTTCTTTATTATAAATGAAAAACCTTTCTTGTCCAAACAAGAAATAGAAATAATGTTTTTACTTATAGCAGGAACAAAATAACAATCTTCTAATTCTAAAACTAGCCCAGTGGGCAAAGATAAATGATAAGTTCCTACGGCCAGTGCAGCAACTTTTTCTCCATTCCCAACTCGTAGGTCAACCTCTTCTTTCGCCAAAGTCCTACTCGTTTGGAGTCCCTGCACATTAACACAAATGTGAGAACCACATCCAGTATCCAATACCCATGATGTAGAAGTAGACAAGTTGACTTCTATAACATATATACCTGAATCAGAAGTCGTACTTCCTTTCCTTTTCTTCACTTCTTCCAAATAAGCATGCCAGTTCCTTTTCTAGTGTCCAGGTCTTCCACAGAAGTGATATTCACCTTCTTTAGCCACCCCACCTTTAGGTTTTAAAGCATATTTGGTTTTGGAATTGGGTTTGGCAAAAGATTTAGATCCTATCTTCTTCTTGCCTTTCCAATTTCCCTTAGCATTCTCCTTTTGCACCATCATTATGGGAGCAGGTCCTGCCTTTTTCATGTTATTCTCAGCAGTTCTTAACATGCTCAACAACTCAGTAAGGGGTTTCTCAATTTTATTCATAAGATAATTCAAAACAAATTGAGAGTAGCTGCTGTTCAAAGATTGCAAAACAAGATCAGTTTGGGCTTCCGGAGTGATTGGAAAACCCAACCTATCAAGGTACTCAATATACCCAATCATTTTCAGCACATGTGGACCGACTGGATCATGTTCACCCATCTTGAAGTGATACAACGCCTTGCTTGTATCATACCTCTCCTGTCGAGCATGCCCTTCGAACAATTTCTTGAGATGCTCGATCATCTCATAAGCATCCAACAACTCATGTTGCTTCTGAAGCTCAGCATTCATGGTTGCTAGCATAATACAACTCACGTCCAGAGCATCATCTTGATGCTTCTTGTAAGCATTATGTTCCACACGTGGTGCAGTGACAGTTGGTGCTGCAGGAATGGGCCCATCAAGGACATAAAGCTTGCGCTCTTGTTTGAGGACAATCCTCAAGTTCCTATGCCAGTCAAGGAAATTAATTCCACTCAGCTTATCCTTTTCAAGGACTGATCGTAATGAAAGACTATTTATGTTGTTGTTGTTGTTTTCCATTGATATCTACAATTTATAAGTGCAAAAATAATAAGTCAAATTGCAGAGTTGATATTATGTAATTGATAATAGTACATTCAAAATATACCTCCCACTATTTTATTCAAATCAATAGCCCTCACCATTAATTCGGAAAGCATTTTCTATTAAATCTTTCTAGTGAGACAAGATCCATATTTCATTATGCCTTAAGTTAGCTTTGGCTAATCTCTTAAAACATAATTATTTAGGTAGACAACCCTTTGTCAATTATATAATATATAACTCTTGGATAGTTTGGTAAACACCAATTGTTTCTAGTCCTATCTAATGGTACCTACCAAACTCTATGCCTCTAAGTCCACAATCCTATTGAGATAACTTAGTTAAGTCGGGCCCAATGATTTTAATAGTTTGGATATCACAATTATCCTATTGTATCTTACCTAGATAAATAGGGTACTTTGCTTTGGCAAACCTACATCTATTGATCAAGGTCTTGATGAGTGGTATTCATTGGAAGGCATCTGATTTAGACTTAATAATTTAATGAGGAATTTTATTAATTAATTTAGATCTCACCAATTTTAATCTTATTAAGCATGCACATTATTTATCATATCATATCGCATACAAGTATAAATAAAGTGCAAAATTAAATGTATCACAGTTATGGCCCAATCCTCTGTCAATCTTTTCAAGCTAATGAAAGATTGAAGGTCAATCTAAGGTGGTAAAAGATCTTAAAATAAATAGCTTCCTTGGATCTTCCTCAAGCATGTGCCTCCTCTCCATCATCATATTTCCATCGTGTTCTCCATCTTATCATCTTCATCGATTATAGATTATTACATGACATAAAGAAACCTCGAGTTACATTCGAGGGGATTTAGATGAGAAGAGAATATTACATTAAAATTTATAGAAATGCACGACATGCAAGCCGTATTTCAAAACCAAAAACCACTAACCTATGGGTCAAAAGGCCATAACTGTGCACCATGCATATCACAATAAGCACATAACAATTTATATATAATTAAAGAAAACTATATATAACATATTGGGGTCACGACCATCGTGCGCAACGACGGGGGGGGGGGGTCCAAGGGGGGTCACCTCCATAGCTAGAGACCACTATTCTATTCCTCTGTTATTCCCGCTCGACCCGGCAACACACTTACGTCAACACTCTTATTACCTGAAAGGAATTGTGAAGCAGAAGGGTGAGCACAACTACCCAGTAAAGAATATCATGACTAAAGATAATTAAATTATCAATAGCTTTCATCAATAATAAATCAGAGATTTAGAACATACGACAGATAATAAAACTTTTCAACCATAGTTACAGCGGAACAAGCAATCCATTAGAAGAGTCAAATAGACCATAAGGTCTATTATCTTCTCTATGTTAAAAGTCCACCAATAATATTTTATCTGTGTAACATCAATCAACAATTCCCGTCCACGATCATGTGAATAACTCATAATCACAATTGTGATTCTAAATTCCTCTTCGCACCTAGGACGAAGATAATTTTCATCACCTGAAACATCAAAAATCATGGTTATACCAAATCACAATTCCTTCTCGTAATCATTAAATCATCTTTGCACTACGGCCAAAGATATTCATTATTATCACATCCATGAATTAATATTTCATTGTTGAGACTCAACTCAATAATTAATCCACATCATCGAATCATCCATGCACTACAGGCCAAGGATATTCTTTAGTATCACGACCACGAATTATCCATGCAATACACCCAAAGATAATCATGTTTTCATCAACAGTCCTGATCATGCCATAAAATAATTCATCTTTGCACTACGGCCAAGGAGAATCCATAGCCATAATCATACCAAAAACTGTCCATCAATGCACTACGGGCCAATGGGGACTTTTTCCACATCATTTGTAACATTACGGTTATGATTATACTGAATAATCACTGGTCATAATCATACCAAGTCTATCTATGCACTATATACCACAAATGACTTTCAACATAATATAAGCATGAGGATAATGACAATATTATAAGCATTGGTCAAACTAAATCAAGGATAAATATTAAAGACTTTAAATTTATCTAAACATTATCAATCACTTAATAAAATCATAATCTAATATTGTTAATATTATAACAATATTTTAATCACTCCTTAAACTTATAAACAATTTAATTTAATTGTTTACACTTTTCCAAATAATGCATTTAATCATTCAAAATGCCATACTCATAAGATTTCACCACCAATAATCAATTTACTCATCAAAAATCTGCATATATCTTATATAGGATTTTCAAGTCATAAAATCCTATTTACCAATTTTTTGACTTCACATAACATATTTAATTCATATGTTCGTAACTAAATTATTTTCATAAAAAATAACAAATCAGCCCCAAAAATTATTCTTTTATGGGATTAAGTAGAATATAGTCCCATATTGAACATATATTTTTCTCGGAATTTTTAAAATTCATTTACTATTTTTCAAAAATCAATTTCTAATCAATTCCTTAAGAAATTAGCTACCTTAAGGTTAACTCTAGAAATTCTCAAATCTTGGCAGGATCTTACACATGTTAACGTGATCTTCCATTTTAAATTTCATGGTCATCGGAGTTATAGAACTCCGATTATAGCGTTTTTCGTCGAAAAAACCTAATATTGAAATAGTCATAACTTGCTCATTTTTGGACAATAGGTACTTTATACCATATATTTTCATGTCCCAAAAGGCCGGAATTTTTCTCACAATTTAAGTGGCCAAAAATGCCCTTTTAAATTTTTTGGCAGTAGCTTTTTGGCACTTTTTAGTTTTTGACTCCTTTACTAAAATCAGTCCAAACGAAAATATACAACACCTTTTCTAGTGATTCCACTTGGATAAGTTAGAAAACTCATAGATCTAACTCTAGAACTTGACCACACTCAAAAATTCAAAATATAATAAGAGATATGGTCAATTGAATTTCATACTCCATTTTTACCAAAATCTGATTTTTAACCCTTTGTGGTTTTAAGAAACTTTTATGTTTTCACATAATAACCAACATTACTCATCATGACAATGACATAATAATTCAATAAAACAAGTTCAAGAATAAATTTTAAAGATTTATAAGTTAATTTATCCTGAACTCAATAATGTCCAAATTGTCAACATGATACTACTTTGTGGAGTAAAATTCAAGAATGCTCAGAAAATATTTTCATGAAAAGATAAAGGATGAAGCGCAAATATCAAGGATATTCCACTAATTTCATGGAGTATATAAGTCAAAGTTTTAACCAACTGAGTGTAATAAAGAATGGAATAACAAAAGAAATCACCAGGCATGCGATAGACCGCACATGCAGGTTATTCCAACAGAATAATAAATAACGGAACCAAATCCGGCGTAAACCGCACAGACATGATATTCTAATAGAATAATAAAGACTGGAACCAGGTCCGGTGTAAAACACACAGACATGATATTCCAACAGAATAATAAAGACTGGAACCAGGTCCGACGTAAAACGCACAGACAGGATATTCCAACGGAATAAGAATGAAATAACAGAAGAATTTCACCAAGTATAGAATAGCCCGCGTATACAGGTTATTCTAACAGAATAATAAATAATGGAATAACAGAAGTTCTCTTCATGAATACAAAAGAAATAATACCCCTTATCGTAAAAGAAACTGAATATAAGAGTAGGGAAGTAACAGAATATTTTTCTATAGTTTCTCTATAATTTCTCTCTCTAGAGTTTCAGTGAATTCATAAGAAATAATGAAGGAATGAGCTTCTATTTATAGAAGAATGGATTGCATAGTAACTAATTCATGAACGGTCCAGATTGATTTACTTTTAAACAGACGGTCCATATTGGTTTACTATTAAAACTTAAAGTAACGGTCCATACTGATTTACTATTAAAACTTTAAACCAGCGATCAATATTGATTTACTATTATAATTATCCATCAGCGGTCCATATTGATTTACTATTATATCTTCAACCAACGGTTTGAAAAATTAGCACATCTCCTCATGGACAAATATTGTACCCAAAAAAATAATTTGGACCGAAAAGAAATATATTTTACAGGTTAATAGTATTCCGTGAATAGTAACTCGTGAATAGTAACTCATGAATAGTAACTCATAAATAGTAACTCATAAATAGTAACTCGTGAATAGTAACTCGTGAATAGTACTCCGACACAAAAAGTGTCCCGAATACCCGATTGAACAATACTATGTGACTTCTCACATAAGCATCAATAATCAATACCGTGTACTACTATGCAACCACGCGTATTACTGTACTTTTAACATCGGGTGTTTCAACAGTTAACGGTAAAACTTCCGCCGTTATTTTCATAAAGTATGTTTGTCGTTTTCTCAATCCGATAATAATTCTGTTGTGGGGTCCACCACTGATTGTACCAGCGTATGAATATTCCCCGACAAAAAGAATATTCCTCGACTAATCGAATATTCTCCGACAAAACGAATATTTTATATCAACTTGCTTACTTTGCAAAAATAAATTGACATATTACCCTTAACTTTAAACTTTTATCAATTTAACTATTTACCAAAATAGAAAAATTGAATACTTTTATTTCATAAAATTCGGGATCTCACAGGCATCACCAATTGTCTCTAATAGACGAAAGGCGAACCGCAGCTATATTCCATGGTCAGTTATATCAACAAAGGATCGCCAGATTCTACAACAAAAAAGTCCGGCTACGACAGTTTAAACAACATGACTTCGTTTTGAAGAAGATCATTGACAACCAAAATCAATCTAAGGGAAAATTTGCTCCTAATTGGGAAGGCCCGTTTGTTGTCAAGGAAGTATTGACATGAGGCACTCTCAGATTGCAAGAAATGGACGACGATGAATTTCTGCAACTCATCAACTCAGACACCGTGAAACAGTAGTATGTCTGAAGTAACCAGCAAACACCCTGGTATTGGACCATCAGATCACCAGTCATTCTGATTCTTTAACCCTTTACCACAAACAACTTTTCTACTCTTTTCCCCTCAAGGAAACATACTTTTCAAGCCAGCAGCCTGACTTCTCTGCGTTCCTACAACTTAGGTCATCCCACTACGGATTGAACCTCTCGCGTTTGCAATTTGGCTACCCATACATGGGATCAAACTTCTCCTACCTACAGTTTATCCTCAACCTAGGATTAAACTTTCTCCTCCCCGCACTCTGACCTACATATGGGATTACACTTTTCTACTCGCCCTGAAGGGCTAACTACGTCTACCTGATCTCCTCTTCAATAGGAGTACGTAGGCAACCATTTTATATGGCCCGGTCGCAATAAAACAAAAATAACAAAAATAAAAAAACATTTCTACCCTCTTCTCCTCACAAAAATAACAAAAACATTCCTACACCATTTCTGCCATATACAGCATTGAACCTCTTACACCAGGTTCGAACTACGCAGGCCTGATCTCCTCTTTGATAGGAGTACGTAGGCAGCCATTCGTGGTGCTGTCTCACCCCTACTAAAGCACAAACCATTGTCAACTGGTACTGGGATCATCCTTCAAACCACTACATTTCATTCGGCTTCAGACTAAAGGGATGGAATTACCTAAACTCCTCCCAAATAGGAGATTCGGTGACCATCTAAGCTGCGGTCATACCTTGAAGAACAACACCAATCTATAAGATATGGAATTAACTAGGCTTCTCCTAAATAGAAGTGATGGCGACCATCTGTGGTGCGGTAAATCTCAGATAGGAAAGCCACACTCATCTCCACATTTCCATACAGAAACCATTCCCAAGACACCAAAGATGGTATGGATACATACAGATCAATGATCGATTCTGAACTATCCAGAGACAATTCAATGTCCATCCAACCAGGAGGAATTCAGAATACATCAAGATCACAAGCCCTGAAGCAGTAGGCAAAATATTAAGCAAGTAGTAAAGCATATCTAAAAGGGAAGTGATCCAAAAATATATTTCCCTGTCATATATAATGTTGTTTGATATATAAAATGTAAACTATACATGAAAAAATGGCTAAGCTAGCCTGTGCAGGTAAATACAAACTCATTTACAAGTCAGGGTATATGTGAGTTAACAAGCCCAACATGGCATCCCTCTCAGAAGAAGGAGGTGAAGTTGTGGTTTCCTGTACGAGAATATGCACACGACTCAAAAGATCTGCAGCCATCTGCATGGTGACCATATGCTCATCAATGTAAGCATTCATCTCTGCGATCATACCAGTAGTAAGGGACCTCACTACAGTATTATCTGTGATGGCTACATCCCGGGCAGATATAGCACTATCCCGCTCAACTATCACTACATCTCTGTCTGATCTGGCCTCATCCCGCTCAACAATAGCGACATCTCTGTGAGCTAATACCTCGTCTCTCTCTAACAGAGCTTTGTCCCTCCTATCAAGGGCAGTCAACGTCATAGATCGAGCCTGATCTCTCTTAAAGGTCATCAGATGAAGACTCTGCTCAAAGTACTGTGTTGAGTGCTGAATCACAACAGTACTGGTACTGGGAGAATTCGGAGGAAATGCTGGCAACCCAGCAGCGGACTCCTCCTCGATGTAGGAATCGATGTCTTCCATGGGCTCTACATCATCTAACTCACTATCCGGTACTGTAGATACTGCTGCAGCTGATAAAATCTATGTCTCCATCCATGTGGAATACTCTGCAGAACAACCCGGATGGCTCACAGAAAAAGCAGATATCTCACGCTGATCCCAACAAGCATATACACGGGATCGGTCCTCCGCTTAATGAAAGCGAGAAGCTGAATGCTGACCTATCGCCCCTTCAAAAGTTTGAAAATCCTCAAATTGGGCAAACTGCGACATCACGACCAGTAAGTGGTAAGTAGTCACGCCCCTCAAACCAGCCAGAGGGAGATAGTCCATACCTGGAGCATGAGTAATGAAGCTGTATGGTGAGCTAAGCCCCGAACACGACAATATGCTGAATGGATCTCTGATATCTGCTAAAAATGTAGACCAAGACAGAGCATCTATACACTTCGATGGCTGAAAGGAGTATGACATGGCTACATCATGGGTAAACCAGTACCCATGTCGTCTAAGAGTGCCAATCGGTCTCAAGTGTAACATAAATCACACATATAGCATGACCGAGCTACCCGTGAAAACTTCTGTCGGATAAGTGCAGCAGTAGGATGTTGACCGCAGGGTCTCTGCTACAATCATAGGTATAATGGTACGACCCTCCCTGAGAGCTCTCACGGCCATGATGACACCTATGTCTATCTCATCTATGTATCGTGGCATATAGACATACGACAGTAAGCATAAGAGCAGTACATCAACCCTGGAAAAATGCCAATGATCCTCCGGTGTGGTGAAATCCCCGGAAAGTCGTGAATAGCTATCCTCAGAGCCAAATCTGTCATACAAGAAACGCTAGGATATCACGTGGCTAGATGTCAGCTTGTCTTGCACTACTCTGCGCCGCAATACAGTGAGAGTCATAAACCGTCTACTCATGTCTCCCAAAGCCATATGCACGCAAGGTCTGTCTAATGCCAGCATCATCAATCGTGCATACTCCTCCAGAGTAGGAGTCAACTCATGGGTCCCGAATCGAAAGACCTGCCTATCCAGTACCCAATGCTCTAGCATCCCATCAACAAACACCTGTGACAACCCTATATGGGCCCCACCCATTCAGTTCAGTCCAGTTTGAGTTGCAAAGGAGTTCTTACAAACTAGAAAGGTCAAATCGAGAATAAAAATGCCACGCGATTGAGCAAAATAACATACAATCCTGGTCTTCTCAGATGAAACTTTGAGTCTATACATCGCTCATTGGTAGTCACCAGAACACGAGGTATACCCTGCCAATGATCACATTTGTCATAAATCACATCCGGTAATACCTTGTACAGGTCTGATGCCGCCAACTCCGGGTCATTACCCTTAAAGATCAACATGAATCCCCGACGGGGGTTAAACGTAGATCCCCGACTGGGGTTACAACGTGAAGCCGCGATGGGGGATTACAAAGTGCATTCAAGCCGTTGACACACATATCAACGAAGGTCAAACAACCTTGACGTTATCTAAGCCGATAGCGATTAAATGTATCAGAGCTCTAGAGTTATTCGAGGATTTCATGCTCGATTACTCATATTCCCCAAAGATCCCCGGCGAGGGTCATAACGCAGTGTTTTGTTGATTCAAACTTCAGTGAAGGTTAAGCAACCTTGACAATCTACTCATAACATAATGTGCCGTTGATTCACACGTCAGCGAAGGTAAAGCAACCTTGACAGTATATCCCACAGGATTTTGCAGCCGTTGATTCAAATGTCGGTGAAGTACACGTCAACGAAGGTCAGGCATCCCTGACAGCATTTGCTGTTTGTAAGAACCCAAATTTTTGAATAAAGATGAATTTTCTATAAATATCATTTTTGAATATTATGGAGTAAATTTGATATAATGTTATAGTTGTGGGTAATATTTATTAATTTTTCAAAGTACGCAAGTTGTATATAATATTCGATTGGTCGAGGAATATTCATTTTAATAGGGAATATTCGTACAACGGCACAATCATTGGTGGACCCCACAACGAAATTATTGTCGGATTGAGAAAATGCCAAAAATATTTTATTGAAAATAACGGTGGAAGTTTTACCATTAATACTGTTGAACTACTCGGTAGTAAATGTACAATAATACACATGGTTTCATAGTAGCACACGATATTGATTATTGATGCTTATGTGATAAGTCACTCAGTTTTGTTTTATTGGTATTATTAATGTAATAAAATAGAAAAGTTTTTTTATATAAAACAGAATACTTTTATAAAGTTATTCGTTTTATTAGGCTAATAATAAAATCTTTTTATATAAAACAGAATACTTTTATAAAGTTATCTATTTTATTAGATAATAATTAAAATATATTATATTTTATTATGTATAGTGTTTACATAGTGCCTGCATAGTGTTTGCATAGTAAAATCTTTTATAAAGTTATTCGTTTTATTAGATTATAAATAGAATATATTATATTTTATTTAAAAGATTTTGCTTTAAATATGGACTGTCAGATTAAAGTAAATCAATCTGGACCGTTCATGAGTTAGTTACTATGCAATCTATTTTTCTATAAATAGAAGCTCATTTCTTCATTATTTCTTACGAATTCACTGAAACTCTAGAGAGATAAACTATAGAGAGAAAGAAGAAAATTATTCTGCTACTTCACTACTTATATATCTAGTACTCTTCTTCTTAAGGTAGGGGGTATTATTTCTTTTGTATTCATGAAGAGAACTTATGTTATTCCATTCTTTATTATTCTGTTGGAATAACCTATATACGCGGACTTCCCTATACTTGGTGAAATTCTCTTGTTATTCTATTCTTTATTATTCTGTTAAAATATCGTGTCTGTGCATTTTACGCCAGACCTGATTCCAGTCTTTATTATTCTGTAGGAATATCATGTCTGTGCGTTTTACACCGAACCTGGTTCCAGTCTTTAGTATTCTGTTGGAATATCTTTTCTGTGCGTTTTACGTCGGACCTGTTTCTAGTATTTATTATTCTGTAGTTAAACATGATGTTTTTTATATTGTATCAGTTTAACACTGTTTAAGGCTAATGGTAATTTATTTTGCATTATCTAAGTCATAATATTTCTTACTGGGCTAGTTAAGCTCACCCTTTCTTTCATTGTTCTCTTCAGAAAATGAGAATATAGCTAGGACGAGTCGGGGAACGGAGTGATGGACCAAATGATAGTATTAGTATTCCTCACTATTCTGTTAAATAGTGTGACAATAAATGTAATGAGGACCCCATTGATTTCGTATATTGTTTAGATGACAATATTTGTATTAAAACTCACAGCATATGTTTAGTCGTATTTTACACGACTGTTGTATAATTAAGTTGTATTTGAATTTTATACCATGTATTTGGCGACTCAAGATGGATGATGTATACCTATTTTGGGGGCGTCACAGTTGGTATCAAAGCTTAGGGATATGATCCATGG
The DNA here is from genome assembly GCA_020205505.1 of Panax japonicus. Lineage (NCBI taxonomy): Eukaryota > Viridiplantae > Streptophyta > Magnoliopsida > Apiales > Araliaceae > Panax > Panax japonicus. Next base: position 46,026,025 of record CM035100.1, read on the forward strand.
CTAAGATGTGAGAACAGAACTAGGAGGGGAGAGACGGGGAATTCCTTCGCTAGTATGACCTACCTAAGTTTTTTTTGTATTTAATTGGTCGGTCAGAACATAGGGATAATATGTTACATGTCAATTAACTTTTATTTTGTGGCAATATCTGAAAATGACATTCGAGAATGTTGAGAATAGCAATGGAACACAGGCGATCGTTGATTCACCACATATCAATAATCAGGATAATATGTATCAGGAAGGCGATAATCCTCATGCAAACAACAACATTGACCAAATGATGAATGATGGAATGTTCGGAGGCTTTATACAATTCATGCAATAGCAGGCGAGAGCGGCTCTTATCCAAAATGTAGGTGGAAATACAGGAAACTCTCGGACGGTCACCGATAAACAGTTCAAGGAGCTGGGACCACCGGAGTTTATTGGAGAGCCAAAACCACTTAAGGCGGAAGCATGGATAAAGCAGATCACCAAGACATTTTATCTCTTGGAATGCTCTGAGGAGCAAAAGGTTTCCTTTGCCGCCTTTATGTTGCGAGGAGAGGCAGATTACTGGTGGGAATCGGTAAAGCATACTCAACCTGCCACACTGAAAATGTCTTGGGAGAAGTTCCAAGAACTATTCAATGACAAGTACTTTCCCGAAAGTATTCATCACGTGAAGGAGGTGGAGTTCATCAAGTTGGAGTAGAATAACATGACCGTGTCGCAATACAAAGCCAAGTTTGCCGAGTTGTCCCAGTTTACATCCCACTTGGTGGATAATGAAGAAAGAATGATGCGTATGTTTTTAAGAGGTTTGAAGCCGGAGATACGTCAACATCTTATTTCTCATAAACTGTGTTTGTATTCAGATGTTGTAAATAGGGGTCAGTTAGTGGAGCGTGATAATGAGTCAACGTAACCAAAAGTGAGCAGCCGACAAAATGATAATACCCGTGAGAGCAGTCATCGAAGAGGTGACAACAAGTGTGGAAGGAATCAACAGGCCAGAAATTGTAACCACTTCAGTGGTAATCAGGGCCAAAGCAATAAGAATGGACATTTCAAGAAGAGGAGATTCAATAATGATGGAAAGACGTCAGCACTAGCACCCGTTGTTAAGGAAGGAGAACGACCACCTATCATATGCTTCAAATGCGGAGGGGAGGGACACATAAGTCCAAACTGCGCGATGCCGTCCAAAGCATATTATAATTGTGGAAGAGAAGGTCACCTAGCCCAATTTTTTCGTTCATTGAAGACAAGTTCAGCTAGGATGGAGGCACCAAAGGCCGTCCCAGAAAAGTCAAAGCCGGTAGTGCAAAAGAGAGCGTTTGTTGTGACCTCCCAGAAAGCAAGGAACTCGAATGAGATCATCACGGGTAAGCTTATCATAAACTCTAGCGAAGTCTATACTTTATTTGATACCGATTCTACCCATTCTTTTATTTCTCCTACTTGCGCTCAACGATTAAATTTGACTCCAGAGAAATTAGACGTTAACTTATCTGTGGAAACTTCGTTGGGAGAAACCTTCATTACATCCACTGTTTATAAGTCTTGTTTAGTTCAAATCGGTACCCTCACATTACCTGTCAATCTTATTTTATTAAAAATACTTGCATTTGACGTGATTCTAGGGATTGATTGGTTAACTACTCATCATGCAAAAATTGATTATTTTCGTAAGGTTGTTAGCTTTCATATTCCTAATCAACCTATTATGCGAATTCAAGCGACAAAACCATTAAAGTCAATCATGGTCATCTCAAGCCATAAAGCTATTCGTTTATTGAAAAACGAATGTCAAGCTTTCTTAGCTCATGTCATGGATCTAAACAAAAATACGTCAATTTTGAATGATATTTCTATTGTTAATGAATTTTCTGACGTATTCCCTGAAGAACTTCCTGGCCTACCCCCAGAGCGTGAAATTAAATTTTGTATCGACCTTGAACCTGATACAAAACCTATTTCCAAAGCCCCATATCGAATGACTCCTATTAAACTTTAGGAGTTAAAGACCCAACTACAGGAATTGTTAGACATTGGCTTTCTTCGTCCTAGTACTTCTCCTTGGGGTGCTCCTATTCTATTCGTGAAGAAGAAAGATGGGAGTATGCGACTTTGTATTGATTATCGGGAGTTGAATCATGTCACCATCAAAAATAGGTACCCATTGCCACGTATTGATGTCCTGTTTGACCAGTTGTAAGGAGCCAAATTCTTTTCAAAGATTGATCTTCATTTCGGATATCAGCAATTGAAGATTAGAACCGATGACATTCCAAAGACGGTTTTCCGAACTCGGTATGGGCATTATGAATTCCTAGTCTTGCCTTTTGGATTGACTAATGCTCCTGCTGCCTTCATGGATATGATGAACCAAGTATTCAAGGAATATTTGGATCACTTTGTGGTCGTCTTTATTGATAACACCCTTATTTATTCCAAAAGCCGTGAAGATCATGAGCAACACTTGAGGCTGAGACTCCAAAAGCTTCGTGAATATAAGCTTTATGCCAAGTTGAAGAAATGCGAGTTTTGGCTTGAGGAAGTAGTATTTCTTAGGCACGTGGTATCAAGTCATAGAATATCTGTTGACCAAGCAAAGATTGAAGCTATTCAAAGCTGGGAGCAACCTAAATCAGTGACCGAAGTACGTAGCTTTCTTGATTTAGCTGGTTATTATCGGAGATTCGTGGAAGGATTTTCTCGAATCACTACTCCATTAACTCAGCTGACTCGGAAAGATACAAAGTTTGGTTGGAGCGAAGAATGTGTGAAGAGTTTTCAAGAACTCGAGAGGAGACTCATTTTAGCACCTGTTCTGACAATACCATCTGGCTCGGAGGGATTTGTTATCTACAGTGATGCTTCGGGCAAAGGGTTGGGATGTGTTCTCATTTAACATGGGAAAGTCATAGCCTATGTCTCAAGACAACTCAAAGAATATGAGAGGAATTATTCTACTCATGATCTAGAGTTGGCAGTTGTTGTCTTCGCACTAAAGGTTTGGAGGCATTACTTGTATGGGGAGAAAGTGGAGATCTTTACGGATCATAAAAGCCTTAAATATTTCTTCACTCAAAAGGAACTCAACATGCGACAACGATGTTGACTTGAACTGTTGAAAGATTATGATCATACCATCCAATACCATCCCGGAAAAGCGAATGTTGTAGCTGACGCATTGAGTAGAACATCATATGCAAGTGCAAATGCGATATTGTCAACGCAAAGGCCCATTTTGTGTGACTTGCAAAGGATGGAGATAGAGGTAAAGACACTAGGGACCCATGTGATGATGGCAAATATACGAGTAGAACCGACTTTAATTGATAAAGTTAAAGTTGCTCAAGCTACAGACCTGGAGCTGATGCGTATAAGGAAGAAAGTACAAGAAAGTGCTATGCCGGAAGCAAGAATCAATAAAGAAGGAATACTTCGAGTCAACTCCAGACTTTGTGTTCCTAACGACCCTGATTTAAAGTATAAAATCATGATGGAGGCGCACAACACACCGTTTGCAATCCATCCTGGGAGTACCAAAATGTATCATGATCTTCGTCTTACATTTTGGTGGAGCAATATAAAGAGAGAGATGGCGTTGTTTATCTCAAGGTGTCTAACTTGTAAACGAGTTAAAGTGGAGCATCAAGTACCAAAAGTTCCATTGCAACCACTTGAAATTCCAGAATGGAAGTGGGAGCACATTACCATGGATTTCGTTACTGGTATTCCTAAGGTTTCTCAAGGCATAAATGCGATTTGGGTCATTGTTGATAGATTGACCAAGTCTACTCATTTCTTACCGATACGAGAAACTTATACACTTGAACGTCTTGCTCGTATGTACATAAACAAGATTGTAAGACTGCATGGTATGCCGATATCCATATTTTCTGATCGAGTCCCAAGATTCACTTCACAATTTTGGGTTAGTTTGCAAAAAGCTATGGGCACAGACTTACGATTTAGCTTTGCATATGATCCTCAGACAGACGGACAATCGAAGAGGACTATTCAAACTCTTGAAGATCTATTATGACTCTGTGTCCTTGATTTCAAGGGAAGTTGGGACAAGTTCATACCATTTGTGGAGTTTTCCTACAACAACAGTTATCAAGCAAGTATTAGCATGGCTCCATTCGAAGTGTTGTATGGAAGAAAGTGTCGTTCTCCAGTATGCTGGGATGAGGTGGGTGAAGCAACGTTGTTGGGATCGGAGTTGGTACGTATGACTACAGAAAAGATTCAAACGATCCGACAACGTATAAAAACTTCACAAGATCGACAAAAGAGTTATGCTGATCTTCATCGAAAGGACGTGGAATTCGATATAAGAGATCATGTGTTGTTAGGTGTTGCTCCATGGAAAGGAGTTACGAGATTTGGAAAGAGAGGAAAACTCAATCCTCGATTCATCGGCCCATTTTTAATCCTCGATTGAGTAGGAACTGTGGCCTATAGACTAGTTTTACCGCCAAGTATGTCTCGTGTTTATAACGTTTTTCACATATCCATGTTACGTAAATATGTGAAAGACCCGAACCACATTATTAAGTTAGAACCAAACGAAATAGAGGAAGATTTGACGCATTAAGAGGTTCCTGTTCAAATCTTGGATAAGAAGGAACATATTCTACGCTTCAAGGTTATACCTCAAGTCAAAGTTTTGTGGAGAAACCACGATATTGAGGAAGCAACCTTGACGTTATCTCAGTCGATAGCGATTAAACCTATTAGAGCTCTAGAGCTATTCGAGGATTTAATGCTCGATTACTCATATTTCCCAGCGGATCCCCGGTGGGGGTCACAACGCAGTGTTCCGTTGATTCAAACGTCAGCGAAGGTCAAGCAACCTTGACAATCTACTCATAACGCAATGTGTCGTTGATTCACACGTCAGCGAAGGTAAAACAACCTTGATAGTATATCCCACAGGATTTTGCAGCCGTTGATTTAAATGTCAGTGAAGTACACGTCAACGAAGGTCAGGCATCCCTGACAGCATTTGCTGTTTGTAAGACCCCAACTTTTTTGAATAAAGATGAATTTTATATAAATATAATTTTTGAATATTATGGTGTAAATTTGATATAATGTTATAGTTGTGGGTAATATTTATAAATTTTGCAAAGTACGCAAGTTGTATAATATTCGATTGGTCGGGGAATATTCATTTTAACAGGGAATATTCGTACAACGACACAATCATTGGTGGACCCCACAATGAAATTATTGTCAGATTGAGAAAACGACAAAAATATTTTATTAAAAATAACGGCGGAAGTTTTACCATTAATACTGTTGAACTACTCGGAAGTAAAAGTACAGTAATACGCGTGGTTGCATAGTAGTACACGGTATTGATTATTGATGCTTATGTAATAAGTCACTCAGTTTTGTTTTATTGGTATTATTAATGTAATAAAACAGAAAAGTTTTTTATATAAAACAGAATACTTTTATAAAGTTATTCGTTTTATTTGGCTAATAGTAAAATCTTTTTATATAAAACAAAATACTTTTATAAAGTTATTTTTTTTATTAGACAATAATTAGAATATATTATATTTTATTATGCATAGTGTTTACATAGTGCATGCATAGTGTTTGCATAGTAAAATCTTTTATAAAGTTATTCGTTTTATTATATTATAAATAGAATATATTATATTTTATTTAACAGATTTTGCTTTAAATATGGATCGTCAGATTAAAGTAAATCAATCTGGACCGTTCATGAGTTAGTTACTATGCAGTCTATTTTTCTATAAATAGAAGCTCACTCCTTCATTATTTCTTACGAATTCACTGAAACTCTAGAGAGATAAACTATAGAGAGAAAGAAGAAAATTATTCTTCTACTTCACTATTATATATCTAGTATCTTCTTCTTAAGGTAGGGGGTATTATTTCTTTTGTATTCATGAAGAGAACTTCTATTATTCCATTCCTTATTATTCTGTTGGAATAACTTGTATACGCGGACTTCCCTATACTTGGTGAAATTCTCCTATTATTATATTCTTTATTATTCTGTTGGAATATCCTATCTGTGTATTTTACGCTGGACCTGGTTCCAGTCTTTATTATTCTGTTGGAATATCCTATCTGTACGTTTTACGCCGGACCTGGTTCCGGTCTTTATTATTCTGTTGGAATATCATGTCTGTGTCTTTTACGCCGGACTTGGTTCCATTATTTATTATTCTGTTGGTATATCCTGTCTGTGCGTTTTACGCTGGACCTGGTTTCGTTATTTATTATCCTGTTAGAATAACCTGCCTGTGTAGTCTATCGTATGCATGGTGATTTCTTTTGTTATTCCATTCTTTATTATACTCAGTTGATTAAAACTTTGACTTCTATACTCTATGAAATTAGTGGAATATCCTTGATATTTGCGCTTCATCCAGTATCTTTTCATGAAAATATTCTTCTGAGCATTCTTGAATTTTACTATACAAAGCAGTATCATGTTGACAATTTGGACGTTATCAGTTCCTAGATAAATTAATTCTTGAACTTGTTTTATTGAATTCTTATATCATTGTCATCATCCTCATGTTTATATTTTGTTGAAAGTCATCTGTGGCATATAGTGCATAGATGGACTTGGTATGATTATGACCAGGGATTATTCGGTATAATCATGACCGTAATATTACAAATGATGTGGTAAAAGCCCTCATTGGCCGTAGTGCATTAATGGACAGTTGTTGGCATGATCATGACCATTAATGAATACACAAATATTCTTAGCCCATAGTGCATGGATAGTTATGGTCGTGATACTAAAGAATATCCTTGGCCGTAGTGTAAGGGTGATTCGATGATGTGGATTATTTATTAAGTTGAGTCCCAGCGATAAAAGTGATGAAAAACCTTTTAAATCATAGAAGATAGTAGATTTTATTCTCTTCTTGACTCTTTTAATGGATTGCTTGTTCTGCTGCAGTTAAACTTGGTGTTTGTTATATTGTATCAATTTAACACTGTTTAAGGCTAATAATAATTTATTCTGCATTATCTTAGTCATAATATTTCTTACTGGGCTAGTTGACCTCACCCTTTTTTTCACTGTTCTCTTCAGGAAATGAGAATATAGCTGGGACGAGTCAGGGAACGGAGTGATGGACCAGATGATAGTATTAGTAGTCCTCACTATTCTATTAAATAGTGTGACAATAAATGTAATGAGGACCCCATTGAGTTTGTATATTGTGTAGATGACAATATTTGTATTAAAACTCACATCATTTGTTTAGTCGTATTTTACACAATTGTTGTATAATTAAGTTGTATTTAAATTTTGTACCATGTATTTGGCGACTCAAGATGGGTGATGTATACCTATTTTTGGGGCGTCACACTGTTTGAAGTAAATCCAACAAAATCTTGACATGTCCTAGCAATACCAACTAGGGAAGGACAATGTTATCAAAGAGGATAGATGATTGAATATGTTATACACATCATTAAACAGACCAAGCTTTATCCCCACAGATCTCTTACACATAAGAAGTACATCTTCAGGATCAATTCGTTATCAAGGACATAGAAATTTGGTGATAACTACAACATCAACATCCTAACAGATTCGGATTACACATTAAATGTGGTCATCATTGCCAATACCCAGTTGAAGCAACAGGGATCCAGTAATCATCCCTAGCGTGTTGGGCTACAACCCCGTACACATGCATCATACATTTGCATCATGTTTCTACATATAGTACCATATTTGTCTTGTTGCGTTTCAAGTGTATAGGATTCTTTATTTTACCCATGCATTGCCATGCATGAGTATGATAAAGAGGGGCATCTGTAGAAACTCGAAATTTTTTGTACTACCGTCACTAACATTGAAGGAGGACAGATTCATCTTTTAAGAGGGAACCCTGAAAGACAATCCATATCTATACCAGATATTATCAGAAGTTCAGCATCAACCCCGGAACACACACTGTGAGTAACAATTCCAACCTCGGATATAACCCCGAGGCGTGCAGATCAAATACCGGAACACACACTGGAGAAGACCGATTAATCTTGGAGATAACCCCGAGGTATCCAGTCTCAGTCCCAACCATAGGAATAGCCACCAAACTAAGTGATAACCCCAAGGAATGCAGTTTTGGCGATAACCCCGGAAATGCTTGTTTCAAAAGCGACTAGCTTCAATCTCAGCGCTCACAACGAGATACTCTGTACCAACCTGAAAATAACACCGGGAGGACATGCACACCTCAAAGATGACAATGAGGACCTTTGACAAATGCAGCAGTCCAATCTCAGCGAAGCCATGAGCAACGTTTGCTTTATCAGCCCAAACCGGCGATAACACCGGTGAGGGGCAACATCGTCATCTCGCCAACACGATGCCATGCCATGTCGTCTCAACATTTCATACACATCTCTACACAACGATGTCCCACAAGAATCAAGGATGATCAATCCTGAGTGAGTATTGTGCGGGGTAACGGATAATGTTTGAAGCTTGAAGACCGGAGGGCATCGTCCCATCTTCAATGACTTCGTAATCCTATGCCATTGTACAACTCTGGACAACGGCGGTCTGAAATAGGTCATGTATACCTCAATCAGATGCCCGGATTGCACTTCTAAAAGTTCGAGTGGACATTACAGTGCCCGAATGCATATACTACGAAACGACATGACCCGAGAAACTCGGGCCTACCTGGGTTTCCTCTGGTACACCTGCGGCTCAGCCGTAGGTACACCTGCGGCTCCACCCTCTATAAATAGAGGGCTTGGGGTGGCCAATTTGGAAGAGAAAACGACGAGGAAGCCCTGCCCAATTTGCTCTCCACTCACCCCATATAGTGTAATTTCTCATTTTAAACATATGTGAGCTTATATATAGCTACTTTTGTACCAACAAAAGCCAGTGTTTACCCACTTTAAAGATATAGAAGTCTTCTTTGGCAGTCAATTGTAAGCCTTCTCACACACTTTAAAGCTTTTCTCTTCATCTATGCACACACCCTTCTTCACGTTGAGAGTCGTGTTGCGCATTTGCCCGGACTTTGGTCCGTGGTTTTATTTCAGTTTGTATATATATATATATATATATATATATATATATATATATATATATATATATATATATATTTATATATCTGGACTAACATTATCGAGTTATGCCTCGATTGACCCTAGACTTCGGTCTGGAGCGTTTATTTGCTTTAATATATATATAGTTATATATATTAACTGTGTGTCGGACTTTGTTCGATGAGCCTGGATTTTACATCTGGTGCATTTATTCGCTTATATATATATATATATATACTTATATATATGAACTATTGTCGAACTCTATTCGATGAGCCTGGATTTTACATCCGGTGCGTTTATCGCTTATATATATATATATATATATATATATATATATATATATATATATATATATATATGTATATATATATATCCCACCTGGAGTTTACTTCGTGGTGGTTGATTGCTTTTACAACTTTCTTTACGTTTCAACCTGCCTGGAGTTTACTTCGTGGCAGTTGATCGCTTTGTACAACTTTCTTTACATTTTGTCCCGCCTGGAGTTTCCTTCATGGCGGTTGACCGTATTTACAGCTTTATTTACGTTTCGTCCCGCCTGGAGTTTCCTCCATGGCGGTTGATAGCTTTTACGGCTTTATTTACATTTCTGATCCCCCGTGGAGTTGCTTCGTGGTTGGTGATCATATATGTATATATATATTTACAGCTATTATATATATACCTACTTACTGCTTTCATATAAATTGTGATATCATGTGCGCCTAGGAATCATGTGATCACAGATTCAGCCTATTGGATCTAGATTCAGTTCCCGTGATAGACATTTTCAGTTGTAAGCAACTTGTAAATTATTCTGCAGTGTCTGAATTTCCTCAGATGGTTTACATACCCACGAGGAAGTCGGCATTATTTTGTACATTATTTTCCTACGGATGCCTCGCATTTGTAAAATAAAATCAATCAAGCCGAGAAATTAATAAAATGGGAGTGTAAAAGGTCTCAATTACTATTGAGCATCAGGGTTTGAAAAACCTGTTTTATAAAACATCACTGCCATATCTTGCTTAAAACTAAATTTTTACATAAATTAAAACCATGTGTATATAGGTACGAACGAGGCCTCGCACTACTTCCAAATAACAGCACATTGGCCCACACACACACACATTCAGATAATAGTTTCTTGAAAAGAGGCGGTCACCGTGGTAACATGGATGTCGGGGGGTGCCTAACACCTTCCCTCCTCATAACCAAGTCCCCGGACCTTAATGAATCTCGATTTCACCGACCCGTTTAGTAGTGTCACATCACTGGGTCAATGTGCAAACCTTTTCTCGGTTGTGTTAGTACAACCATTTAAAAAACCAACTAGCGACTCTTAACAGTCCATCGTCGACATTATATATGTAAGACCTTTTTCACTTGTTTTTTCAAATAAATCTCACCTAAAATGAGAACACCAAAGAACAAGTATCGGAAAGGGACATCTAAAAATCCTGACGTCGACAAGTACGGTCAAAATCAGTCAAAAAATTAGCTCATGAACTTTTTTGGAAATTCCAGAATTTCAAAATCAGTGCGAGTGGCCTTGTTTGACCACCTAATCTATTCAATATGTTGATGTTTTAAGAGATCTAAAAACCCATATCTATAGTACAGTTTACAGGCTACAATATGGTTACAAATGAAACATCAAAGAACATAACATTTGTCAGATCCGGACCTTCAAAGAACTTGTCAAACGCTGAAAATTTCTTTCTGGGTTACCCAGATTATACTCGGTCATGCCCGGTCAACGGGTTTTGACCGATTATATCTTCTAATCCAGACATGTAATGACTCTAATTTCTTTTGCAGACTAAAGACCGCATACCAAGCTACAAAACCAAAACATAAAACAACAAAACTCTTAAACTGAGCAAGGATCTATGGCGACTGACATTACTTGTCAGTCCACAAAAATTGCTCAAGAGCAGTTTTTGAAAACTTCATTTTTAAAGCCATTTGATGCTATGGATCTATGGTATATCACCATAGATCATCATAAAATACCTTCTAGCAAACATCTAAATACAAAAACACAAAAGTTGTCTTAGCATACAAGATCAAAAATGGATTTTAGGGTTTATACCTTTATGTTCTAGATTTTGATCTTTGCTCTTCAATCTGTTATTGGTTGATCTAGGGCTGTTAATGAGACTGATTTACTTGATAAATTCAGAGCTTCTAGTGAGAGAGGGAGTTGGTTAGAGCATGGAGCTAGCAAAATGGCTAATGTTTTATGTTTTTCTCTCTCTTAAATCTATATATATTACTTTGATTCATGCATGATCTGAGATTTTCGGCTGGTGGCTGATATAATACACTTACCAAATCAACAAAGTGGTTCAGCACTAAAGTTGCTAGCATTTTTACAAGTTACCAATTAAAGAAAATGAAAAAGGGCATTTTGGTCATTTATAAAATAAATTTAATGGCATACTAGACATTTGCACAAACCCTTAGATTTTAACCCTAAGGTTCTTAACCCTTAGGTTTTAAATACTCCAATTCTAGAATTTTCTAAATTAGGGTTTTAATTTAAAAAATTAAAATTTTGAAACTAAAATTAGGTTTTCCTAATCATATTAGTGTTTAATAAACACATTATTCACGCCAATTAGGATTAGGGTTTCCTAATTATGGTTTAGAAATCCTGAATATAAAATTAGGGTTTTAATTAAAAAAATTAAAATTTCTAAATTACAATTAGGGTTTGTAAAATAGAAATTAAGATATCTAAAATATAATTAGGGTTTTCTAATCATATTAAAGTTTAATACACACATTAGGCTTGCCAATTAGGATTAGGATTTCCTAATTAGGGTTTTAGGATTCCCAAATATGAAATTAGGGTTTCTCGACTTTCGATTAGGGTTTCTAACCATATGTTAGGGTTTCTAATCCTGAGATTAGGATTTTTAATCTCTTATTATAGTTTATTAATTTTAAACCTTATCCGATCAATTATTGATCAACATTTCTATACAGTACAAATACATACTCTTTAATATAATTATTTTAATTATATTTTCTATCGAATCCCTTTTCAGAAATTAGGGTTTCTAAAGCGGTTAAGCACAACTCTACTCTAAATTTATTAGTCAATATACCAATTGACCTTCTCGAGACTCGTATCACAGATACTTATCACAAAATTAATAATCATTATTAATATTAATTATAAAAAAATTATTCATAAAATTTTGATTATTCGAAATCCCGGGCTAACACATTCACCCCTCCTTAAAAGGATTCCGTCCTTGGAATCACCACTTTCTTATTCTCTACAATCTTTTAAAGTTGTATCATCAATTCATTTTTATCAACACAATAATCATTTGTGTTTCAAATTCTAACATGTGACTTAAATCTATAAAAGAAAACAATTCACAGTAATTGTCTAACTCAATTTACTAGCGTAATTAAATTTCTAAACGAAATCATTACCCGCTGCCACCTCCTGAGTAGCCACTGCATCCTGCATCGTCATGTTGAATGTACGGGCCATTGGTCTTCCTGGCTGTGCAGGTCCTCGAATTGCAAAGGTTCCACTACTGGGTCCCTTCTTGCCACTTTCATTCTCAGTATTCCTCTTTGGACAGTTCTGTACCAGATGATCAGTTGATCCACATTCAAAGCAACCTTGTCCATTTTACTATAGTTGTTCCAGCTCGCACTTGGTTAGTCTCCCACCAATAATTAGCTTCTCCCTTCATTAAGTATGTTGCAAAAGTCGTCTTTTGCTCCTCCGCTACTCTGGCGATAACGAATGTTTTCTCCATCTCCTTCACCCATGTTTGGGCTTCAATCAGATCTGTGGTCCATTTAAATTCAGGCAGTCCTACCGCTTTAAAGTGTTTGAAGTTAGCCAATCTTTCAGCTGGCTAATATCTCGCTCTTCCTTTTGCTAGAGCCCTATTTTCCATAGCTTCGGCTATCATATCCGCAAAGTTTTGCATTGGGTCTGTTTGACCTCCTTTGTTATTCACTGACTGTTCTTCTCATTGGTTTTGATTCTGTCGTCTAGGCGGCATGATCTGATTTAAATAAAAATCTTATATTAATTCTTTTTCTTTACACAAATTCTTAACACAATAAGAATTCAACACATAATTCTCATATAATTGCATATTTATTCAAATAGCATATAGTACATTTAGTACTCAACACATATTACTATCCCTTTTTTAAATCATATCAGGATTAACAACACAACTTTACACAAACAATTGCAATTCTCCTTTCACACATAGTTATTACCAGTTCGTCAAACTTACCACACTTATGAGTTCAGGAACTTGCCACAATTATATTAGTTTATGAACTTATCCTAGTTAGACCTTTGGCGTCCATTCGCTGAGGGTTTCAGAACATTTCATATAATTATGAGTCATTAACTTACCATAAGTATGAGTTTTAAGAATACACAAATTAATCTTAATCTTATATTCATATAGAAGATAAAGATTTCATTCATACAAACATATTTATATTTACATATGTTCACACATCTTTTTAGATATTACAACACTTAATATCATAATCTTCTACCAAATGATACTATTACATATATCTAAGTTGTCTACCGACCACTCCCTTCACCAGTCTTCTTCTTGATGGGATACTTGTTGAACCCGTGACCCGTCTGCCCACATGAAAACACTTCTTCAGATTCGGCTTAGGACAATGTAGACAAATATGTCCTTCCTACTTGCAGTTGAAGCACACGTTCTTCCACATCATGCATTCTCCTGCGTGAGTCTTCCCACACTTGTTACAGGCTTGCTTCTTCTTTGGGCTTGAATTTTCAGAATTAGGGTTGTCGTTGTCCCTATTTCTCTTTTTCTTGTCTTTCTGCTACTTGATTGTCCCTTCAGACGATCCACCACCCTCCGCCTTCATCCTTTCTACCTATGCCTTGAGCTCGTTCGCGTAACGCTTGCTCCGTCTTCCACAGTTCCTCCAAGAGAAATGCCTTACTCTGGAGTTCTTGAACTTCTGCAGCTAGTTGATCTTGTTCTTCAACTTTAGTCTTATTCTTTAACTCTACCTTAGCTGGCTCAGACTCTGACTCCTCATCTCCACTCAGATACATCTCAAGATAATTGTCATGATCACTCCCCAGATTGACCATGGGTTCATCTTCTCCCACCTTTTCAACTGATTCGCTTTGCGCTGGCACCTCGGCTTCTGGCATTGGTGCAATAGCCGCTAGCATCTCCGCACTCATTTGATCTTCTCCAGATATCCTACAATCAATTTAAACAACTTGATTAGTACTTCACCAGTACAAACTTCTCACACTAAGTGTCCACATATCTCACTATTGATGCACTTCGGCAATCCCTCACTTAGAACTCTAAATGAGTTTTCTCTATCTCGCGTATGGTTATAATCCTAGGGTTTTCCCCCACCCCACTTAAGGTTATAACCTATGGCTTTGATACCAACCTGTGACGTCCCCAAATCCGATTTACCTGACCCCCCGAGTTTGGTGTTCACAATCTACAATATAATAACATCTAACTACCCATTTAAATATGAATAGGAATAAATAACTCATTAACATAAGTTATTAATAAATAAGTCCCAGGTTTATTAACCTTAAAATTACAAACATACCCCTTAGATAAACAAAAAGGGTTTACAATACAATATAATAATAATACTGTTCATTATAGTACTCCAGTATCTTGCCTTTTCCTTTGTTCTTCTTTCACCCGCTGGCCTCTTCGTTCCTAGATGAAATGTTTTATTTATAGCAAGGGTGAGCAACAAGTTTGCCCCGCAAGTTAAGACATATAATAACGGTATACGAATCAACAAGAAATAGTTGAACAAATCGTTAATCAATAACAAGTCTTCTCGTATTCTAGGCAACGCAATAATCTAATAATGAAATAGTACAACACTTTCAAAGTTTCTACGATATTCTATTGAATAATCAATAATTAATTCTACGCAATAACAAAGTGGAATGTTTTCCAGATTTATGCTGAGTGATCACACTAGATCTAGAACTTATTTTCTCGGGTATCTATCAAAGATTTACTTTGATAGACACACAGGAGTATCAGATAACCATAAAGATTAAATCATACCTCTCTGCAAGTACTTAGAGCTAACCAACACCTTGTTGTGACGCCCCCAAAATAGGTATACAACACTCATTCTGAGTCGCTAAATACATGGTACAGAAATAACTACAACTTTATTAATACAACAGTCTTGCAAAATACGACAACATTTAAACTGTGAGTTTAAATACAAATATTATCATCTAGACAATATCCACACTCAAATAAGTCCTCATTACAATTATTGATACACTATTTTATAAAATAGTGAGGACTACTAAAACAACTTCTAGAACCACAATTCCACACCCCGACTAGTACTCGCTACATTGTCGCCTCCTGAGAAGAAAAATGGAACAAAAAGGAAAAGGGTGGGCTCAACTAGCCAAGTAAAGAACATTATGACTAAGATAATATAGAACAAATTACCGTTAGTCTTCAACAGGGAAAAATCTAATAGAATACAATAGACAACCAGTTTTAAATCAATATTCGCAACGAAAATAATAATTCATTAGTAGAGTTAAGTAGAGAATAAAATCTACTATCTTCTATTTAAGAATTTAAAAGTCCATCGTCAATATTTTATCCCTATAACATAAATTAATATATATCTGGAATCAAATATTCATCTTTGCACTACAAGCCAAAGATATTCACCAGTTGATCATGTTCATCTAAACACCTGTTCATCTTTGCATTACAGGCCAAAGATATTCATTAGAAATCATTCATCTTTGCACTACAAGCCAAAGATATTCAGTAATATCATCATTTAGGACTAAGGATGATAAAAAATATTTTAAAGAAAACGAATCCAGTGAAACAAAAGAACAAATATTAGGGATTCGTATTACAGTTTTATCCAAGTTCAATAATACTCCATAATAATCAATTTTGAAGAAGAATTCAAAAATAAAGATCAAAACATGGATACAATCAAAGATAGTAACCATAATAGATATCTTGGACAAAAAGAAAAAAAATTTATTTTTTGATGAATAGTGTCGTATTCGTGAATAGTGTCATATACGTGAATAGTATCGTATACGTGAATGTTAACGCCGATACAAAAAGTTCCAAATTTGATAAAAAGTTCAGACCAATACTTCGGCATAATGATATTGAAGAAAATAATATCATTTACCAAGAAAATAACATCCCTTACCTCAAAAAGATATTACTTCTGTCTAAAATACTAGATATAGTGCTGAAAAGAACTTGCACCATATAGCAACACTTAAAGTATCAAAATACTCACAAAAACAAGCTCGATATTATAGAGAGAGAGAACTTTAGTTTCTTGTGTGATTTTCAATTCTAACCTAAGCACCCTATTTATAGGAAAATGCTTAGAACACCAAAGCAGAAAATTTAATATAATATTAATATAATTTATTAAATTTCCTACGTACACCACCAGCCCACAACATCAGCCACCCACCCACAATAAATAAGAAAAACGTTTTTCTTAAATAAAACAATTAAAACTTCAAAAATCAATTATTCTGGAACTTCGGAACTTCAATAATTCGTAATAAATAGCTCTTTTATCAGAAAAAATTGAATCTTATATCCTTCCATAGAAAATTCAATTCTTTACAACTTTGCAGAAGAAAGTTTTTCCAAATTCAAATAGAAGTTGACCGAAATCCACAAACGGGTGATTTTACAAGTAATAATCAAATTTCAGTCAAGAAACGGGCCCACAAACATGTTTAACATGTTTTAAACAATTTTGTAACAAAAATACTCTTTCTCCTCATTTATTCATATATCCCACATTCATTGTAAAATATCACCATTATTATATTAATAATAATATATTTAAATGAATTATTTTATCAGAAAAGATAAAATATCAATTTTTCAACAATTGTCACTTTAAAATTTTATCCATCTATATCCGCATAAAATGAATATTTTGCTTATCATATAAATCAATAATTAATTATTCACAAATAATATTACAGAATCACAATACTGGTAATCAGGCCGTTCCCAGGAAAGAGGGGGCTTTCCAATAAGAATTTCTCCTTACTAGCGCGCAATTAGGTGACCAAACCTCTCCTTAGACAGAACTTTCTAGACATTGCCAATAATGTTATCTAGTAATATTATTAAAATAATATGAATCATTGATCTGATAATGGGAAATATTATGTAGTGACAATTATTAAAACAACAATAATATAAAATTTCAACGTAGCAATTATTGAATCAATAAAATAAAATATTGAACAATAATTACTGTAAAAATTATTGAGTAGTGTCTTCTTACGTAATAATCAATAATTGGTGCAATACCGTGTGCTACTGTGCAACAATGTGTATTACTGTGTTTTAACCACTGGTTATTCCAACAGTGTTAACGGTAACAACTACGTCGTTATTTATAAAAACTCATACTTTTCGTTTTCTTCATCCAATCGATTTCCGTTATGGGGCCCACAAAAGGCTGTGCCGTCGTACGAATATTCCCCGACAGGAAGAATATTCCACGACCAAACGAATATTCTCCAACAATAATGAATATTTTATAACCACTTGCTTATTTGAAATATTTGCGCATTTTACCCATAACAAACCACATTAATCAATTCAACCCTTACTATTTCAAAATAATAAATAAAGAAATTCAATTTCATTTATAATAAGTTGGGGTCTTATAACCTCCCTTCCTTATGAAATTTCATCCTCGAAATTAACATACGTACCTGGTGTTTCGAAAAGGGGAGGATACCTCGCTTTCATTTCCGTTTCCAACTCCCAGGTCATTTCCTCAATAACATTGTTCCTCCACAAAACTTTGACTCTTGGTATAACCTTTGTGCGTAGGACATGCTCCTTTCTATCCAAGATCTTGACAGGTACTTCCTCGTACGTTAAATCTTCGGCTATCTCGTCTGGTGCTAACTCAATAATGTGGTTCGGGTCTTTCACATATTTACGAAAGACAGATATGTGAAAAACATTATGAACACGAGACATGCTTGGAGGTAACGCGAGTCTATATGCCGCAATTCCTACTCGGTCAAGAATCTGAAATGGACCAATAAATCATGGATTGAGCTTTCCTCTTTTCCCAAATCTTGTAACTCCCTTCTATGGAGCAACTCGCAACAATACATGATCCCTAATACTAAATTCCACGTCCTTTCGATGAAGATCCGCATAACTCTTTTGTCGATCTTATGTCGTTTGTATACGTTGTCGAATCATTTAGATCTTTTCTGTAGTAATACGTACCAACTCTGGTCCCAACAATGTTGCTTCACCCACCTCATCCCAACATATTGGAGAGCAAAACTTTCGTCCATATAATGCTTCGAATGGAGCCACACCTATACTTGCCTGATAACTATTGTTGTAGGAGAATTCCACCAATAGTAAATAATTATCCCAACTCATTTTGAAGTCTAGGACACAAAGTCTTAATAGATCTTCAAGAGTTTGAATAGTCCTTTCTGATTTTTCGTCCGTTTGAGGATGGTATGTCAACTGAATCGTAAATCTGTGCCCATAGCTTTCTGCAAGTTAACCCAAAATCGTAAAGTGAATCTTGGGTCACGATCCAAAACTATGGATACTGGCATGCCATGCAATCTCACAATCTCATTCACGTACATACTAGCAAGATGTTCAAGGGAATAAGTCTCCCTTATAGGCAAGAAATGGGCAGACTTGGTTAATCTATCAACAATAACCCAAATTGTACCTATACCTTGAGAAACCTTGGGAAGACCTGTAACGAAATCCATGGTAATGTGTTCCCACTTCAATTTCAGAATCTCAAGTGGTTGCAATGGACCATTTGGCACTTGATGCTCCGCCTTTACACGTTGAAAAGTTAAACACCTCGAGATAAACTTCGCAATCTCTCTCTTCATATTGTTCCACTAAAATGTATGTCGAATATCACAATATATTTTGGTACTTCCAGGATGGATTGCAAATGGTGTGTTGTGTGCCTCCATCATGATCTTGTTCTTCAAATCAGAGTCGTTAGGAACACAAAGTCTGGAGTGGACTCGAAGTATCCTTTCTTCATCGATTCTTGCCTTTGGGATAGTACTTTCTTGTACTTTCTTCTTTATACGCATCAGCTCTGGGTCTGTGGCTTGAGCAACTTAAACTTTATCGATTAAAGTTGGTTCTATGTGTATACATGACATCATCCCATGGGTCCCCGGAGTCTTGAATTCTATCTTCAACTTTTGTAAATCACACAAAATGGGCCTTTGTTTTAACAACATCGTACTCGTTCCCGCATATGATCTTCTACTCAATGCGTCAGCTACCACGTTCGCTTTTCCAGGATGGTATTGAATGGTATAATCGTAGTCTTTCAACAACTCGAGCCAACGTCAGTTGCCGCATGTTGAGTTCTTTTTGGGTGAAGAAATATTTGAAGCTTTTATGATCTGTATAGATCTCCACTTTCTCCCCATACAGGTAGTGTCTCCAGATCTTCAATGAGAAAACGACTGATGTCAACTCTAGATCATGAGTAGGATAATTCCTCTCATATTCTTTGAGTTGTCGCGAGGCATAGGCTATGACCTTCACATGTTGCATGAGAACACATCCTAACCCTTTGCCCGAATCATCGCTGTAGATAACAAATCCATCCGAACCAGACGGTATTGTTAGAACAGGTGCCGAAATGAGTCTCCTCTTGAGTTCTTGGAAACTCTTCTCGCATTCCTTGCTCCATACGAATTTTGTATCTTTACGAGTCAGCTGAGTTAATGGAGTAGCGATTCGAGAAAATCCTTCCACGAATCTTCGATAATAACCAGCAAAGCCCAGAAAGCTACGTACTTCGGTCACCGACTTGGGTTGCTCCCAACTTTGTATTGCTTCAATCTTCGCTGGGTCAACAGACACTCCATGTTTTGACACCATGTGCCCATGGAATGCTACTTCCTCAAGCCAGAACACGCATTTCTTCAGCTTGACATATAGCTTGTTATCACGAAGCCTATGCAGTACCAGCTTTAAATGGCGCTCATGATCTTCACGACTTTTGGAATAGATGAGGATGTCATCAATAAAGACAACAATGAACTGATCCAAATATTCCTTGAATACTCAGTTCATCATATCCATGAAAGCAGCAGGAGCATTAGTCAATCCAAAAGACATGATGCGACGCCCCCAAAATTAGGTATAAATCACCCATCTTGGGTCGTCAGATACATGGTACAAAATTCAAATACAACTTACTAATACAACTGTCGTGTACAATATGACAAAACATAACTATCAGTTTGAATACAATTATTCTCTACTAGAGATTATACAAACTCAAAATGAGTCCTCATTACAATTATTAACACACTATTTCACAGAATAGTGAGGACTACTAATGTTATCCTCTGGACCGTCACTCCGTTCCCCGACTAGTCCCTACTATGTTCTCATTTCCTGAAGAGAACAGTGAAAGAAAGGATGAGCTCAACTAGCCCAGTAAGAAATATTATGACTAAGATAATGCAGAATAAATTATCGTTAGCCTTCAACAGTGTTAAACTGATAAAATATAACAACATCAAGTTTAACTGTAGCGGAACAAGTAATCCATTAAAAGAGTCAAGTAGAGAATAAAATCTACTATCTTTTATGATTTAAAAGGTTTTTCATGACTTTTATCGCTGGGACTCAGCTTAATAAATAATCCACATCATCGAATCACCCCTGCACTATGGCCAAGGATATTCTTTAGTATCACGACCACAACTATCCATGCACTACGAGCAAAGAATATTTGTGTATTCATTAATGGTCATGATCATGCCAACAACTGTCCATCAATGCACTACGGCCAAGGAGGAATTATACCACATCATTTGTAACATTACGGTCATGATTACACCGAATAATCCCTGGTCATAATCATACCAAGTCCATCTATGCATTACAGGCCACAGATGACTTTCAACCACATATAAACATGAGGATGATGACAATGATATAAGAATTCAATAAAACAAGTTCAAGAATTAATTTTTCCAGGAACTAATAACGTCCAAATTGTCAACATGATACTGCTTTGTAGAGTAAAATTTAAGAATGCTTAGAAGAATATTTCCATGAAAAGATACTGGATGAAATGCAAATATCATGGATATTCTACTAATTTCATGGAGTATAGAAGTCAAAACTTTAACCAACTAGGTATAATAACGAATGGAATAACAAAAGAAATCACCATGCATGTGGTACTTCGCATGGACAGGTTATTCCAACAGAATAATAAAGACGGAACCAGGTCCGGTGTAAACGCACCGACACGATATTCCAATAGAATAATAATAAAGAATAGAATCAGGTCCGGCGTAAATGCACTAACATGATATTCCAACAGAATAACAATAAAGAATGGAACTAGGTCCGGTGTAAATACATAGACAGGATATTCCAACAGAATAATAATAAAGAATGGAACCAGGTCCGGCGTAAATGCACAGACAGGATATTCCAATAGAATAATAATAAAGAATAACAGAAACTGAATATAAGAGTAGGAAAGTAGCAGAATACTTTTCTTATTTCTCTCTATACTTTCTCTCTCTAGAGTTTCAGTGAATTCATAAAAATAATTAAGGAATGAGCTTCTATTTATAGAAAAATGGACTGCATAGTAACTAATTCATGAACGGTCCAGATTGATTTAATAAAATATTCTAATAAAACAAAAATCTTTTAAATAAAATATAATATATATATATAGATATTATATATATATATATAACATTAGTCACGGGTTATGAACCCCGTGAACATTGTCTGCCAAACATTCAACTATAACATATATATATATAAATATAATAATCATAATAATTGTACTCCCTGCCAATTTTTTCAAATCAATTTATATATATATATATATATATATATATATATATATATATATATATATATTATATATATATATATGGAGCCCTTCCATAGCAACCGGTTGCTGTGAGTACTATGCAACAACCCCTTTTTGTACCATTGATAAACTTATTGGAAGGCTGAGATGAAACATAAATATATCCCAGCCGGCACAACTTATACCGGCTTTTATTTTAATATGAGGACCCCACATAGTCAACATGTTGTCAGTTTTATTTTTATTTTTATTTTTAAGCATTTCTCCATTAATAGTCATGACTCAGCACATTACGTAAACTTAAAAAAATATAAAATACTCCCAATCGTTACAAGCACTTACGGCTGTTAAAAAAACAATCTAGATTCAAGAGTGCAATCGAAAAAATCATTCCATCTAAGACTCATCGAAAATGTGCAATTTGTGGCTTTGAAACCGACCACGATAAGCGAAATCACTATCGAGTGCTAGGGATTCCTGAGCCAAAAAAATAGGCGTCGGTTGTATTAATCATTCTATGTTTTTTTTTTATTTTATGAAAATGAACATGTAATATGTACTATTCCTCTTAATGTTATGCAGTACTAGTATTGGTATAATCTGTACTTATAATATTGATAATCACATTATTATTATTATAATAATACTTCACTACTTTTATAAATTCGATAATCATATTATTATTATACTTCACTAGTTTTATTAATGTATAAAATCATTTCTTAATAATAAAATCATTGCTTAATATATCAAAAATATATCAATTATCAAAAATGTATCAAAAATGTATCAAATGTATCAAATATATCAAAAATATATCAAAAATGTATCGAATGTATCAAATATATAAAAAATATATCAAATATATCAAAAATGTATCAAATGTATCAAAATTGTATCAAATGTATCAAAAATATATCAAAAATGTATCAAATGTATCAAATATATCAAAAATGTATCAAATGTATCAAAATTGTATCAAATGTATCAAAAATTTATCAAATGTATTAAATATATCAAAAATGTATCAAATATATCAAAAATGTATCAAAAATATATTAAAAATGTATCAATTATCAAAAATGTATCAAAAATATATCAAAAAATGTATCAAAAATGTATCAAAAATATATCAAAAAATGTATCAAATGTATAAAATCATTTCTTAATAATAAAATCATTGCTTAATATATAAAATCATTACTAATAATCATTGTTTAATAAATATAGATATTAACTTATTTCTAAATATCAAACCCCCATATGTATTATATAGACTTGTTAATAATAATAAATCGTAATATAATAATAATGCAAGAATATAGATTTTGGGGGATGGTGAAGTTTTAATATAAAGACATATCCTTGGCTGAAATTAACAGCTAGGCCCGTGGTGCTCGGGTGGTCATATGACGTGTGTTTGGAGTTTGAGGTTGCGAGTTCGAGTCTGTTTAGCATCGAGTTGCTTGAATAAAATATTTTTTTTATTTTTTTAATACAAGCCGTGACAAGCTATACCGGCCGGTTTTTTTTTTAATTTTTTAATACCAGCCGTATGAGCCTGTACCGATCGGGAAAAATAAAAAAAATTTAAAAAATGTACCAGCCGTATGAGCCTGTACCAGCCGGAAAAAATAAAAAAAAAATATATATATATATACCACTACAAACTCTTACGGCTGTTAAAAAAAATTATACAACCGGGACAAGCTCTTACGGCTGTTAAAAAAAATTCCAACCGGGACAAGCTCTTACGGCTGTTAAAAAAAAGGATATTATTTTTTATTTGAATTATAATTCTTTATTTTTTATTAAATAAAAGAGTTATAAAGAATAACAAATATTTTATAAAGAATAGCAAGCCGGAAGAGGTTGTGCCGATTTGGATTTTTTTTTTTAACAGCCGTAAGAGCTTGTCCCGGTTAGATTTTTTTTCTTTTTTTTTTTTTAACAGTCGTAAGAGCTTGTAACGGCTTGGAGTATTTTATATTTTTTTAAGTTTACGTAATGTGTTGAGTCATGACTATTAATGGAGAAATGCTTAAAAATAAAAATAAAACTGACAACATGTTGATTATGTGGGGTCCTCATATTAAAATAAAAGCCGGTATAAGTTGTGCCGGCTGGGATATATTTATGTTTCATCTCAACCTTCCAATAAGTTTATCAACGGTACAAAAAGGGGTTGTTGCACAGTACTCACATCAACTGGTTGCTATGGAAGGGCTCCCTATATATATATATATATATATATAT
The DNA here is from genome assembly GCA_020205505.1 of Panax japonicus. Taxonomy (NCBI): domain Eukaryota; kingdom Viridiplantae; phylum Streptophyta; class Magnoliopsida; order Apiales; family Araliaceae; genus Panax; species Panax japonicus. Next base: position 46,050,319 of record CM035100.1, read on the forward strand.
ATATATATATATATATATATATATATATATAAGTGAGTAAACATTCCAGACCGAAGTCTAGGCTAATCGAACAAATTTCGACACACAGTTAATATATATAAATGTATATATATATTAAAGCAGTAAACGCTCCAGACCGAAGTCTAGGCTCATCGAACAAAGTTTGACACACAGTTAATATATATAAATGTATATATATATATATATATATATATATATTATATATATGAACTATGTGTCAAACTTTTTTATCGATGAGCGTAGACTTCGGTCTGGAGCATTTACTGCTTTAATATATATATATATATATATATATATATATATATATATATATATATATATAAGCAAGTAAACGCTCCATACCGAATTCTAGGCTCAATCGAGGCATAACTCGATAATGTTAGTCAATATATATAAATATATATATATATATATATATATATATATATATATATACAAGCTGAAACAAAACCGCAAACCAAAGTCCGGGAAAATGTGCGTAACACGACTCTCAACGTGAAGAAGGGCGTGTGCAGAGATGAAGAGAAAGACTCTAAAGTGTGTGAGAAGGCTTACAGTTGATTGCCAAAGAAGACTTCTATATCTTTAGAGTGGGTAAACACTGGCTTTTGTATGTACAAAAGAGGCTATGTATGAGCTCACAGGTGTTTAAAATGAGAAAGTACACTGCATGGGTTGAGTGCAAAGCAAATTGGGCAGGGCTTCCTCGCCGTTTTCTCTTGCAAAATGGCCACCCCAAGCCCTTTATTTATAGAGGGAGGAGCCAGCAGGTCTACCTGCGGCACCTAGTAGCAGGTGTACCTGTGGCACCTAGTAGCAGGTGTACCTGCGGCACCTAGTAGCAGGTGTACCTGCGTGTGTCCAGGGTGCCCCGGGCAGTGTGGGTCCCGTCGTGTCAAAGTACGTACATTCGGACAATGCGTTGTTCGCTCGGTTGTTCATAACTTTCAATCCGGGAGTCCGATGGAAGCGTGTCATATCATTCTGGAAAGCTCTTTCTGAGAGCTACACAATGACATAGGATTTGCCCTTTTTTGATTCCAGGAAGATGGGTCCATGACTGAAATGGCATTCCTGGGTTTCTGTCAGGTAGTCCGTTGAGCCGTTTTGCCTAGTTTGCGCTCGAAAGTTAAGATATGGTTCTTGTGGGACTTCTATTGAAGTATTTTGAGTTGACATGAGTTGATTTGATGTGAGTTAAAGTTGAGTTGGTAAAATGACCATTTTGCCCCTCCCAGGGTTATCTCCGATTTTCGCGCAGTTGTAGCAGTCTTTTCTCAGGATTATCTCTGAGGTTGACTTGATGTTGACTTTGACTGTCCTCAGGGTTATCTCTGAGGTTGTCTTGACCTCCTGGGGCTATCTCCAAGCTTTGATCTTGATCCCCGGGGTTATCTCCAAGGTTAGAACTGATTTTCCCGTGATTATCTCTAGGGTTGGAAACTGATTTCCCGGAGTTATCTCCGGGGTTGGAAACTGGATCTCCCGGGGCTATCTCTAGGGTTGAAGTTGATGTTGTAGTCCTCCAGGGTTATATCCGGAGTGTGAAAAAGATGCTTTTGTCCTCCTGCACAGTTAGTAACAGGAAAACGAAATTTCGAGTGTCTACAACCAATAATAATTTTCAACATTTAAACAATCTCAGAAGAAGATTGAGTAGGTTGCAGAACAAGGGAAGATGGAATTGATATGAGAGGGATATGATTATCAGAAGTGATATGGATAAACTGACCGTTAGTCAAAACTATACGAGACATTTTTAGAGTACTAACACTGAGTGAATCAGTCACAGCAACAGAAATTTCATTATCAAAGGAAATTTTAAAATGATTAAAGAAAGTGGTGAGACTCACACTATAAGACAGATAAGTTTTTATTTTTCGCAAACAACTCATCATTTGATGTAGCAACATTTGAGACAAATTAAAAGACACGCCTTTGGAAATTATAGAAACTATTATCAAATCTTGATAAGTAAAATCAGCACCTCCACCTAAGCGGGGCAAAAGATTAAACCTAATCAGATGATGAAGCACACAAGCAAGAGGAGAAACAACTACCATTTTGGGAGTAAAAACATCATTCATCAGAGGATTATCCATGACAATCTGTAATTGTTCCAAAGGGGTGAAAGGAGAATGGACAGCCCCTTTTCGAGTAAATGGACGGACAATCGTGAATGTAATGTTTAAAATGCTACTAAAATCCATGACAGTAAAATATAATGATTTTCCTTTAACAAAAGAGGTGTAGAAATCCCCATGACATTATAGATTAGTTTAAAATTACTGAACTAGTCTAGGATATGCAACTGAGGGAGGAAAAATAATGGAAGAAATACCATATGATTCAAATAAATTTTTCAGAGGAGACTACTTATAGCAGATTTGATTAACTAATTTTTCATAAACAAATTGTTTTAGAAAAATGACATTCTTAAACCGTACCTCATAAGCGTTACTACAAAAGAAATTTTCAGGAAAGGTCAGAAGTGAGGATAGCGTTCCGAAACCGGTGGTGGTGTAAACTAGGGCTTACACGATGGGATCATTGACTTCCATCGTTGAGAGGGTCCTGGTGATTTCTATAAGGATGGACTGAAGGTTGATTCATCAGAAGATGAAGAGTCCATAGACTCAAGTTCCACAAATATAGCCTTTTTCATGTTTCTTTGTTTGCGAGAAGGTCCGACAGACGATTAAGGAGGCACCAACATCGGATCATCGTTAGAATCGATTATCAAACGTTTGTGTGTCCGAGTTCTCATGGTGTTTGAGGTTTGACGATAAAGATAGAGAAGATGAGTATAAAGTGAGAGAGAAAGAGAAAAAGAATTTGAGATGTGAATAGAATGGAGAAGGATAGAGAGTCAAATAAAAGAAACGGATGCATGTATGTACACTCTTATACACTTACATTTCCCAAGAAACTTCAACCATCATGTCATTTTCAAAAACCATTATGATAGATACTTAGAATATCGCATCCATGAATTAAGGATTTTAAATGAGCAATCGTAAAAGCATACTCTTAATTATCCTAATTATAACAGGTTAAGAAGATAAGCATGCAGAATATAAATATGATAAAAATAATGCAGATCTTAAAAATTTCAACAAAATTTATGCTATACACATTCCAAGTTCTCTTCGTAGCATAAAAAATCTGTCTTCACCTAATGGTTTAGTAAAAATATCTGTAATTTGATTTTCAGTGGGAATAAAAATTAATTTAATTAAACCTTTTGATACATTATCTCTTAAAAATGATGTCTTACTTCTATGTGTTTTGTACGTGAGTGTAACACATGATTTTTAGAGATATCTATAGCACTAGAATTATCACAGTATATGGGTACACATTCACATAATATATCAAAATCACATAGGGTTTGCATCATCCATAAAATTTGAGAACAACAACTTCCTACAGCTAGGTATTCACCCTCAGTAGTTGAAAGAGCCACTGAGGTTTGCTTTTTACTATGCCATGATACGAGACTTTGTCCCAAGAAAGTACAAGCACCACTCGTACTTTTTCTATCGATTTGACACCCTGCATAGTCAGCATCTAAATAACCTATTAGTTCAAAGTGATTGCAAATTTGATAAAATAATCCTAGGTTAATAGTACCACTTAAATATTTCAAAATTCTTTTAATAGCATTTAAATGTGATTCTTTGGGTTTAGCCTGAAATCTTGCACACAGACAAACGCTATACATTATATCGGGTCAAGAAGCAGTTAAGTATAGTAAACATCCAATCATACCTTGATATTTTGTTATATCAACATCAATACATTTCTCATCAGTGGTGAGCTTTATTGATGTGCTCATGGGTGTACCTTTCGAGTTAGATCCTTCAAAGCCAAATCTCTTAAGTAATTCTTTTGTGTATTTGGTTTGATAGATATAAATTTCTTCCTTCGTTTGCTTGACTTGAAATCCCAAAAAGTAATTAAGCTCATGTTAAATTCTTTATGCATGCACTTGGAAAACCACTCACAGAGAAGATCATTAGTAGTACTAAATATTATATCATCTACATAAATTTGAACAATAATGATATCTATATTTCTATGCTTAATAAATAATGTAGAATCTATTTTACCTCTAATAAATCCGTTTGACAAGAGATACTTACTTAACCTTTCGTACCAAGACCTTAGAGCCTGTTTCAAGCCATAAAGAGCTTTCTTTAATTTGTAAAAGTGATTAGGATACTTTTCATGCTCGAATCCAGGAGGCTGTTTGACATATTCTTCTTCATTAATGTACCCGTTCAGGAATGCGCTTTTTACATCCATTTGATGAAGTTTAAACTTTTTGTAACATGCAAAAGCCAACAAAATTTGGATTGATTCCAGCCTTGCCATTGGTGCATAGGTTTCTTCATAGTCGATCCCCTCTTGTTGATTGTATCCTTGAGCTACTAACCTTGCTTTATTACGAGTGATTATCCCGTGCTCATCAATCTTGTTCTTGAATACCCATTTAGTACCAATGATGGAAACATCTTTTGGAGGAGGCATTAGTTCCCACATTTGGCATCTCTCAAATTGTTGAAGTTCTTCTTGCATTGCCAATAGCCAGTTTTCATCAAGAACTACGTCCTTTGCATTCTTTGGCTCAACCTGTGACACAAATGCAGAGATTGCACAATAATTTTGTAAACCTCTTCGAGTGGTTATACCTTTGTTGATATCTCCAATGATATTTTTTGGAGGATGATTCTTGATATATCTAGTTGTTCTTGGCATTTGGATATCATGTATAACTTCCTCTTGATCATGAGACTCATCTTCAGCATCTTGCAAATTTTCGGTTTCACGTTTATGCTGGTCATCAATTTCAGTTTCCTGAAATTATTCATTCGGTCTCCTGTTTTGTTCTTTTCGATTTGTTGAAATCCTGACTGTCTCCAAATTTCCTGCATCATCTTCACTTTCTTTTGGAAGATCATTGTTAGTCTCCTTGAAAATATATGAACAGACTCTTCTACACATGATTTTCTAATATTGAAAATACGATAAGCCTTACTATTTTTAGAATAGCCAATGAATATTCCTTCATACGACTTAGCATCAAATTTTCCCAAATTATCACTTGTATTTAAGATGAAACATTTAGAACCAAATACTTTGAAATAACTTATGTTTGGAATTTTATTATTTAAAAGCTCTTAAGGTGTTTTCAAAATAATAGGACGAATGAGTACTCTATTTAACACATAACATGATGTACTTACTGCTTTGGCCCAAAATTTCTTTGGAAGCTTACTTTCTTGCAATAGAGTTCTTGTCGTCTCTTGTAGAGTCCTATTCTTCCTTTCCACTACCCCGTTTTGTTGAAGAGTCCTTGGGGCTGAAAATTCATGGCTAATACCTCTTTGATCACAAAATGTTATGAAATCTTTTTGAAATTCATTACCATGATCACTTCTAATTCTAATGAGTTTGTAGCTATACTTTGTTTCAAGATTCCTTATTAATTTTTCACTCTTTAAATGCTTCATCCTTAGTTCTCAAAAATAATACCCATGTATATCTGAAAAATTCATCAACTATTACAAATGCATAAATATTACCATTAATACTAGAATGTCTTTCTGGTCCGAATAAATCAAGATGAATTAATTGCAAGGGATAGGAGGTTGATACCATATTCTTTATCGTAAAAGAGGTTCTTGCTTGTTTTCTCAGTTGACAAGGAATGTATATTCCTTTCTTTTCAAACCTGATTTTTGGCAGTCCTTTTACAAGACTCTTTGTAGATAGCTTTTTTGATTAGATCCATATGAACATGTCCCATCCTCTTATGCCATAGATAAGCTTCATCTTGTACTGAAGTAAGACATAGTTCTTCATCCTATTGCTCAAAATCAATAGTATATATATTTCCTTCTCTTTGTGCAACTAGAGTAGTACTGTTAGTACCATGAAATATTGTGCATTTATCTTTTTCTAAATTCACTTGATGGCCATTATCCATTAATTGACTCATACTAATTAAATTAAATTCAAGACCGTTAACAAGGTGAACATTATTTATACTTACCTTGGCATTACCAATTTTACCTTTTTCGATTATTTCACAGGTTCTATTGTCTCCAAACGTGACCGTTCCATTCTTCTTCTTGATATCTAGTTCCATGAACTTTAATTTATCACCTGTCATGTGACGAGAACATCTGCTATCAAGAATCCATTTTTGAGATAGAACTCTTGCCTTTAAACATACCTATTAAAAAAGAATAATTCATCCTTTTGGTACCCATATCTTTTTTGATCCACTTATGTTAGTAACAAGTAAATCACCCTTTTTAATCATACCTTTTTAGCCTTATTTTGTTTCTTAAAGTAATTTATATCTAAATGTCATTTAATACCACAATGTTTCACTTTACAAGTTGTGAAATGAGAACAAAAATTTAGACTAAAATTTGATTTTGATTTTAACATTTTTATATCTCTATTTTCGTAATTGGGATTATAGTCGATTCCTTGTTTTTCAAAATTGGGTATTTGTTTTCCCAACATAACAGCAAGATTTTCTTCTCCTTCAACAAATTTAGCAAGTGTTGATTTTAGTGACTCATTTTCCTTTTGCAGTTCATTAATTGGAATAGTCGTACAGTGAGATTTATTACTAAATGCATCAATACATTCACCTCTCATTTTTAGTTCATTAGTTAATTTTTCAACTTCCTTATTTAGATGGTTAACTTTGTTGAAAAGTATTTTGTTAAAATTATCTAAGTAGTCATTTTTTGAAATCAAAATCTTTTCATCTTTACATTATGACTCTTTTTCAATTTCTTTCTTTTCATCTATTAGTGAATCTATTTCACTCATTAATGTATTAACTAAACCTTTCAAGCATGAATTCTTTTCTTTTAACTTCTTATTTTCTTGCTGTAACGAGTTTAGTTCATTAAGAGATACCTGATTAGAGTCACCTTCAATTCCTACAAAGCATACTTGAGCTATCTCATCTTTAGCATCGATCTCCACTTCGGATTCCTCATCACTCCAAGTAACAAGGACTTTGTTCTTCTTGTTGTCTTTGAAGTTTGTCTTCCCTTTGTTCTTTAATTGAAAACAATCTTTCTTGAAGTGACCAGGACGTCCATATTCGAAGCATGTCTCTTCAGTTTGCTTTCCTTTGAACTTATTCGAATTAAAAGTGTTACTTCTCTTGTTCTTTCTTTGTAGTAGCCCCTTGAGTCTTTTTGACATCATGGTTATTTCTTCATTTGAGTCATCATCAAGTTCTTCCTCATTATCTGCAGTAAGAGCTAAGACCTTTCTTTGAGGAGTTTCCTCTTCATCATCATATCTCTTTAACTAATGTTCATATTCTTCTAATTCACCAAACAGAGTTAAAGTGTCCATGGAAGAAATAGTAGCAGAATCTTGAAGAGTGGAGATTTTAGAGGTAAACCTTTTTGGCATAGCCCGAAGTAACTTACGATTGATCTCACTTTGAGGAATAGTCTTGTCCAGCAATTTCAAGGAGTTTATAAGAACTAGAAATCTTGATTGAGCTAGCTTAATGGTTTCATCTTTTTCCAGTTTGAACATTACATAATCGTGCATAAGCATGCTTAGCTTGACTTCTCGTACTTTGGAGGTACCTTCATGACTTACCACTAGAGTATCCCATATCTCTTTGGATGTGTAGCATGAAGAGACTTTATCTATCTCGGATTGAACCATTCCACTGAGAAGTGTGTTCATTGCCCTTGAATCATATGAGACTATGTAGGTTTCAGTTGAATCCATTTCTAGCAGAGTCTTTGGTGTCCCATCACCTTTTCGTGGAATAACCGGTCTATTCTCAACAACCCACCATTCCCAAGGATCTCTTTTGTGATAGATCCTCATCCGAAAATTCCAAAAATTATAGTTATCGGTTCCATGCAACAGTGGTGGTCAGTTGGTTGATTAACCTTCATGATTGTTGTTCCCGAACTGTGCCATGTTAGAATCTTTCCCTACAAGTCACCTTTAAGACCAAGATAAGTAGTGTAAGACCCCGAATTTTACGAAACAAAATTATTCAATTTTCTGATAATTGTTATTCTATTTAGTAAATGGTTAAATTTTTAAAAGGTTAAAGTTAAGGGTGATATTTGAAAATTTTGCAAAGTAAGCAAGTTGATATAAAATATTCGTTGTGTCGTGGAATATTCTTTTTGTCAGGGAATATCCGTACGACGACACCATTATTGGTGGACCCCACAACGAAATAATTATCGGAGTTAGAAAACGACGGAAATATCTTTTTATAAAAATAACGGCAAAAGTTTTACCGTTAAACTGTTGAAATACCCGATGGTAAAAATGCAGTAAAATGCGTGGTTACATAGTAGCACACAATATTGATTATTGATGTTTACATAAGAAGCCACTCAGTTTACTCAATTATTACTACAGTAATTACTGCATACTATCACACGTTATTTGATTCAATTATTGTCACAATAACATATGCATAATATTTTATATTATTAAACTAATAATTGAAATGACAAAGTTATTCATATTATTATTTGCAATATTGACAATGTCTAGAAAATTCTGTCTATGAGAGGTTTGGTCACCTAATTGCGCGCCAATAGGGAGAAATCCTTATCGGAAAGCCCCCTCTTTCCTGGGAATGATTTGGTTGTTAAATATTGTGAGTTATAATATTAGTGATGAATAATTTTTAAAGTATTAAGAATGTGTTTGTTGAATATAAGTGAATTACAAAAGTTAGAGGGGAATAATGCGAACTTGGAAAACTTTAGGGGTACCAAAGTGTAATAAGTTAAATCAATCTGGACCATTGGTGGTGGTTTTAATAGTAAATCAATCTGGACCGTTGATGGTGGTTTTAATAGTAAATCAATCTGGATCGTCGGTGGTAGATTTAATAGTAAATCAATCTGGACCGTTGATGATGGTTTTAAAAGTAATCAATCTGGACCGTCGGTGGTGTTTTAAAAAGTAATCAATCTAGATCGTCGATGGTAGTTTTAAAAGTAAATAAATTTGGACCGTTGGTTGTGGTTTTAATAGTAATCAATATGGACCGTCCGTTCTAATAGTAAATCAATCTGAACCGCTCGTGAATAAGTTATTATTTAGTTCATTCTCCTATAAATAGAAGCTTAATTCTTCTTTCGTTCTCACCAATTCACTGAGATTCACAAGAGAAGCTATAGAGAGAGAAACTATAGAGAGCAAGAAGAAGAGTATTCTGCTACTTCACTATTGAAGTATTCAGTCTTATTCTAAGGTAAGGGGTGTTATTTTTGTTTGGTTAGGGATATTATTTGTTGCATTCGTAAGGGATGTTATTTTCGTTTAGTAAGGGATATTATTTGTTGTACTCGTAAGGGGTATTATTTCTTCCATATTCATAAGGAATACTATTTTTTCATATTCATCCTTTAATATGTCGGAATAACCTGTCTACGCGGATTACGTACCGTATGATGGGTGAAAATCCATTTGCAGTTTCGTGTGTTATTTCTTTTCATATTCTTAAATCTAAACTTACTATGGTAAGTATTGCTTCTATAATCCTTGAAATTAGTGGAATATCCTTGAGTTTAGCGCTTCATCCATTATCATTTCATTGGAATATTAATCTGAACTTTCTTATTAAATATCAATATTTTCACCCGGGGTACTATTCACGGGTTATTATTCACCCAGTTACTATTTACTAGAATATTATTCACTCGCGTATTCGGGGCACTTTTCATATCGGGGTACTATTCACGAGTTACTATTCATGGGTTACTATTCACCCATTTACTATTCACTCAAATATTATTTACTCGGGTATTCTGGGCACATTTCATGCCGGGGTACTATTCACTCGGGTACTATTCATTTGTTGTACTAGTCACGATAAAAATTGATTTCTTTTCTGTCCAAGATTATTTTTGATACATGAATATTATTCTTGAATTTTACTCCACAAAGCTGTATCATGTTAACAATTTGGATATTTTTAAACTCTGGATAAATTTAAATTCTTTAATATTTATCCTTGATCTCGTTTGATTGAATTCTTGTATCATTGTCATCATCCTCATGTTTATATTATAACGAAAGTCATCTTTGGCCCGTAGTGCATAGATGGACTGTTGATTATTGATTTTACAATTGTATATCTTTAGCTTACGTGCAAAGATAGACTGTTGATTATTGATTTTAAAATTGTATATCTTTGGCATACGTGCAAAGACGAACTATTGATTGATAGCTTTGGCCCGTAGTGCAAAGATGGACATGTGTATGACATGTTGTTGAATATCCTTGGCCCGTAGTGCAAAGAGGACATGTTAAATATCTTTGGACGGTAGTGCAAAGATGAACTGTTAATGAATATCTTTGGCACGTAGTGCAAAGATGAATTTATTAGTATGATCATGAATAGGAACTCTGATTTGGTATAACCATGGTCTTTAATGTTTCAGGTAAAGACATGTGATGAAAATTATCTTCTTCCTGGATGAGAAGAGGAATTTAGAACCACAATTATGATTATAAGTTATTCATATGATTGTGAACCAGAACTATTGATTGATGTTACATGGATAAAACATTGTTGGTGGACTTTTAACATGGAGAAGATAATAAACCTTATGGTCTAATTGACTCTTCTAATGGATTGCTCGTTCCGCTGCAACTATGGTTGAAAAGTTTTATCATCTACCATATGTTCTAAATCTCTAATTTATTACTGATGAAGGCTAATGATAGTTTAATTATCTTTAGTCATGATATTCTTTACTGGGCTATTTGTTCTCACCCTTTTACTTCACAATTCCTTTCATGTAATAAGAGTGTAGCTGGGTCGAACGGGCGTAATAGTGGAATAGAACGGTGGTCTCTAGCTGTGGAGGTTCTCCCTAAACAGTATGGAAAAAATTTTATTGAGAACTTTAGAATAGTGTGTTATATTTTATACATCATTTAGTAGTTATATTTGGTGGATCAAATAGGGTGAGGCGAACCCAACGTTGGAAGGGTGTTTTGCCACTATCATACAAGATGTCTAATGAAATGCTACTTCGTGTTATCATAAGACAGAGTTGTGCACATCCACTTGCTGAGTATATCTACGAGCACTACCTATATAATCTTGGTGTTTAGTTGAAGTATAATTCTCGATTAGAGACAGTGGAGATAATGATATGTCAAGAGAAGACTCACCATTGGAATGAATATGATACTAATCTTCTCATTTTTCTTTGGGGTTTATTTGGTCAACCAATGATAATTCTGTGGACATATGATATCTATCATAACCTAGACGCATGGCCTCCCATGTACGAAGGTTTCCTTGAGCACTTTCAAAAGATTTTAATTTCTAAAACAGTTATTGATTGTACCTTTATGTAAGGTACCATTGTAAGGTGTTGTGGTCGAGGCACCATGAGAGTTGCATATATTTGTATTAAAACTCATAGTTTAACTGTGGTCGTATTTTGTACGACAGTTCAACAGTTGTATACATGAAGTTTGTATTTGATTTTCGTACCATATATTTGGCGACTCAGAATGGGTCATGTGTACCTATTTTGGGGGCGTCACATTTGGTATCAGAGCTTAGGGATATGGTCGTTGGCGGAGATATGAGTCTAGAACTAGGATGGGAGAGATGAGTAATATACTTCGCTAGTGTGTGACTTACCTAAGCTGAAATTTTTACTTGATAAGTTGACAAATTATGATATGTCAATTAACCTTTGTTTTGAAGATATATTCTAGAATGATATCTGAAATACAGGAGATGAGCATTGGAAAAATCAAGATACAGAGGAAATAACCGGGAAGGTACAATCCGAAAAGAAAGCAAGGTATTCTCATCTCTTCGAACTACTAGGTACGTAAATTTCGAGGGCAAAATTTCATAAGGAGGGGAGATTGTAAGACCCTGAATTTTACGAAATGAAAGTATTCAATTTTCTGATAATTGTTATTCTATTTAGTAAATGGTTAAATTTTTAAAAGGTTAAAGTTAAGGGTGATATTTGAAAATTTTTCAAAGTAAGCAAGTTGGTATAAAATATTCGTTGTGTCCGGGGATATTCTTTTTGTCAGGGAATATCCGTACGATGACACCATTATTGGTGGACCCCATAACGGAATAATTATCGGAGTTAGAAAACGACAGAAATATCTTTTTATAAAAATAACGGCGAAAGTTTTACCGTTAAACTGTTGAAATACCCGATGGTAAAAATACAGTAAAACGCGTGGTTGCATAGTAGCACATGATATTGATTATTGATACTTACGTAAGAAGCCACTCAGTTTACTCAATTATAGCTGTAGTAATTACTGCATAATATCTCATATTATTTGATTCAATTATTGTCACGGTATCATCTGCATAATATTTTATATTATTAAACTAATAATTGAGACAACAAAGTTATTCATATTATTATTTGCAATATTGACAATGTCTAGAAAATTCTGTTGAGAAGAGGTTTGGTCACCTAATTGCGCGCTAATAGGGAGAAATCATTATCGGAATGCCCCCTCTTTCCTGGGAATGATCTGGTTGTTAAATATTGTGAGTTATAATATTAGTGATGAATAATTGTTAAAGTATTAAGAATGTGTTTATTGAAGATAAGTGAATTACAAAAGTTAGAGGGGAATAATGCGAACTTGGAAAACTTTAGGGGTACCAAAGTGTAATAAGTTAAATCAATCTGGACCATTGGTGGTGGTTTTAATAGTAAATCAATTTGGACCATTGATGGTGGTTTTAATAGTAAATCAATCTGGATCGTCGATGGTGGTTTTAATAGTAAATCAATCTGGACTGTTGATGGTGGTTTTAAAAGTAATCAATCTGGACCGTCGGTGGTGTTTTTAAAAGTAATCAATCTGAACCGTCGGTGGTGGTTTGAAAAGTAAATCAATCTGGACCGTTGGTTGTGGTTTTAATAGTAATCAATATGGACCATCCGTTCTAATAATAAATCGATCTGGACTGTTCGTGAATAAGTTACTATTTAGTTCATTCTTCTATAATTCTTCTTTCACTCTCACCAATTCACTGAGATTCACAAGAGAAGCTATAGAGAGAGAAATTATAGAGAGCAAGAAGAAGAGTATTCTGCTACTTCACTATTGCAGTATCCAGTCTTCTACTAAGGTAAGGGATGTTATTTTCGTTTGGTAAGGGATATTATTTGTTACATTCGTAAGGGATGTTACTTTTGTTTAGTAAGGGATATTATTTGTTGTACTCGTAAGGGGTATTATTTCTTTCATATTCTTAAGGAATACTATTTTTTCGTATTCATCCTTTAATATGTCGGAATAACCCGTCTATGTGACAACCCGAAAATAGGTCCATTCCATCCAACCCATTCTGAGTCGCCAAATACATGGTAACCAAAAAAACTAAAACTTTATTACAACAATTGTCGTGCAAAATACAACAACACATATGCTGTGAGTTTGGATATAAATATATACCAACTGTAACTCTGGACACCAACTTTGGATAGCACGTCACAATGACACCCTTCCAAGTTAAATTCACCTCACCCTCAACATCTATAGATCACCATTCTATTCCCCTGTTATTCCCCGCTTGTCCCAGCTATACACTTTTATTACCTGAAAGGAATTGTGAAGCAAAAGGGTGAGCACAACTAGCTCAGTAAAGAATATCATGACTAAAGATAAATAAATTATCAATAGCCTTCAACAGTAATAAATCAGAGATTTAGAACATATGGTAGATGATAAAACTTCTCAACCATAGTTGCAGCGGAACGAGCAATCCATTAGAAGAGTCAAATAGACCATAAAATCTATTATCTTCTCCATGTTAAAAGTCCATCAACAATGTTTTATCCCTGTAACATTAATCAAAAATTCTTGTCCACAATCACGTGTATAACTCATAATCGTAATTTTAGTTCTAAATTCCTTTCCTCATCCAAGACAAAGTTAATTTTCATCACCTGAAATATCAAAGATCATGGTTATACCAAATCACAGTTCATGTTCATAATCCTACTAATAAATTCATCTTTGCACTACGGGCCAAAGATATTCATCAACAAGTCATCTTTCCACTACAGGCCAAAGATATTCATCAACAAGTCATCTTTGCACTACATGCCAAAGATATTCAACAATAGGTCATCTTTGCATTACGAGCCAAAGATATTCATCAAAAATCATTCATCTTTGCACTACAGGCCAAAGATATTCAGTTATATCATCATTTAGGACTGAGGATGATGCAAAATATTTTAAAGAAAATGAATCCAGTGAAACAAAAGAACAAATATTAAGGATTTGTACTTTAAACAACCCAAGTTCAAAAATACTTCATAAATAACCAGAGTGGAGTAAAATTCAAGAATGAAGACCAAAACATAGATCCATTCAAAGATAGGAACTATAACAGACAATCTTGGACATAGAAAAGAAAATTTAATTTTTCTGTGAATAGTGTCGTATCCGTGAATAGTGCCATATATGTGAATAGTAACTCTGACACCAAAAGATAGAAATTTCACAAAAAACATCATCATGCTTCGTGAATAGTACTCATGAATAGTAACTCATGAATAGTAACTCGTGAATAGTAACCCATGAATAGTAACCCCGACATGAAAAAGTTGAAAATTTGATAAAAAGTTCCAACCAATATTTCGGCATAATGATATTGAAGAAATAATATCATTTATGAAGAAAATAATCTCCCTTACCTCAAAAAGAATAGTATTTCTGACTGGAATACTGGATATAGTGCTGAAAGAACTTGCACCGTATAGCAATACTCAAAGTACTAAAATACTCACAAAATACGCTCGATATATAGAGTGACAAAGAGAGAGAAATCTTTAGTTTCTGGTGTGATTTTCAATTCTAACATAAGCACCCTATTTATAGGAAAATGCTTAGAACACCAAAATAGAAAATTTAATAAAATGTTATTATATTTATATAAATTTCTGTTTTTGTGTTCTAAATATTTTCCTATAAATAAGGTGCTTAGGTTAGAATTGAAAATCACACCAAAAACTAAAGATTTATCTCTCTATATTATCGAACGTATTCTTCTGAGTATTTTGATACTTTGAGTTTTGCTATACAAGTTCCCTTCAGCACTATATCCGGTATTCCAGTCAGAAGTATTATCTTTTTGAGGTAAGGGATGTTATTTTTTTATAAATGATATTATTTCTTTCAATATCATTATGCCGGAATATTGGTAAGATTTTTCTTGTGAAATTCTTATCTTTTAGTGTCGGGGTTACTATTCACGTATACGGCATTATTCACGTATACGACACTATTTACGAATACAGCACTATTCACAGAAAAATTAAATTTTCATTTTTTGTTCAAGATATCTATTATGGATACTAGCTTTGATTGTATCCATGTTTTGATCTTCATTCTTGAATTTTACTCCACTGTGGTTATTTATGAAGTATTTTTGAACTTGGATTGTTTAAAGTACGAATCCTTAATATTTATCCTTTTGTTTCACTGGATTCATTTTCTTTAAAATATTTTTCATCATCCTCAATCCTAAATGATGATATAACTGAATATCTTTGGCATGTAGTGCAAAGATGAATGATTTTCTGATGAATATCTTTGGCTCGTAGTGCAAAGATGAACAGGTGTTGAGATGAACATGATCAACTGATGAATATCTTTGGCCTATAGTGCAAAGATGAATATTTGATTCCAGATATATATTGATTGATGTTATAGGGATAAAATATTGACGATGAACTTTTAAATTCATATATAGAAGATAGTAGATTTTATTCTCTACTTAACTCTTCTAATGAATTATTATTTTTGCTGTGAATATTGATTTAAAACTTGTTGTCTATTGTATTCTATTAGATTTTTCCCTGTTGAGGACTAACGATAATTTGTTCTATATTATCTTAGTCATAATATTTTTTACTGGGCTAGTTGAGCTCACCCTTTTCCTTTTTGTTCCATTTTTCTTCTTAGGAAGCGAGAATGTAGCGAGTACTAGTCGGGGTGTGGAATGATGGTTCTAGAAGTTGATTTAGTAGTCCTCACTATTTTGTAAAATAGTGTATCAATAATTGTAATGAGGACTTATTTGAGTGTTGATATTGTCTAGATGACAATGTTGGTATTTAAACACACAGTTTATATGTTGTCGTATTTTGCACGACAATTGTACAAATAAAGTTGTAGTTGTTTCTGTACCATGTATTTGGAGACTCAGAATGGGTGTTGTATACCTATTTTGGGGGCGTCACAGGTACCATTGTAAGGTGTTGTGGTCGAGGCACCATGAGAGTTGCATATATTTGTATTAAAACTCACAGTTTAACTATGGTCGTATTCTGTACAACAATTCAACAGTTGTATACATAAAGTTTGTATTTGATTTTTGTACCATGTATTTGCCGACTCAGAATGGGTCATGTGTGCCTATTTTGGGGGTGTCACAAGTAGAGTCAAGCTTTGATACCAAATGAAATTTAAATAGTGTGACGCCCCCAAAATTAGGTATACATCACTCATTCTGAGTCGCCAGATACATGGTACAAAATTCAAAAACAACTTCATTTATACTACAGTTGAGCTATCGTATAGAATACGACCACAGTTAACTGTGAGTTTTAATACAAATGTATGCAACTCTCATGGTGCCTCGACCACAACCTTACAATGCTACTTTACATAAAAGTATAGTCAAAAACTATTTTAGAAATTAAAATCTTTAGGAAGTGCTCAAGGAAACCTTCGTACATGGGAGGCCATGCGTCTAGGTTATAATAGATATCATATGGCCACATAATTATCCTTGGTTGACACAATAGACCCCAAATAAAAACGAGAAGATTATTATCATCTTCTTTCCAATGGTGAGTCTTCTCTTGACATATAACTATCTCCACTATCTCCAAGTGAATATTATATTTCAAATAAACTCCAAGATCATATAGGTAGTGCCCGTAGATATACTCAGCAAGTGGATGCGCACAACCCTATCTTATGATAACACGAGGTTGTATGTCATTAGACATCTTGTATGATAGTGGCAAAACACCCTTCCGAAGTTGGGTTCACCTCACCCTATTCAGTTCACAAAAATTAAATATCAAATGACGTATACAATACGACACACTTATCTAAAGTTCTCAATAAAATTATTTCCATACTATTTAGGGAGAACCTCGACAGCTATAGACCACCGTTCTAAACCTCTTAATACCCCGCTCGACCCAGCTACACTTTTATTACCTGAAAGAAATTGTGAAGCAAAAGGGTGAGCACAACTAGCCCAGTAAAGAATATCATGATTAAAAATAATTAAATTATCAATAGCTTTCATTAATAATAAATCAGAGATTTAGAACATATGGTAGATAATAAAACTTTTCAACCATAGTTGCAGCGAAACGAGCAATCCATTAGAAGAGTCAAATAGACCATAAGGTCTATTATCTTCTCTATGTTAAAGTTCACCAATAATATTTTATCCCTGTAACATCAATCAACAATTCCTGTCCACGATCATTTGAATAACTCATAATCATAATTGTGATTCTAAATTCCTCTTCGCACCCAGGACGAAGATAATTTTCATCACTTGTCTTCACCTGAAACATAAAAAATTATGGTTATACCAAATCACAATTCTTGCTCGTAATCATTAAATCATCTTTGCACTACGGCCAAAGATATTCATTATTATCACATCCATGAATTAATATTTCATTGCTAAGACTCAGCTCAATAAATAATCCACATCATCGAATCATCCCTGCACTACAGGCCAAGAATATTCTTTAGTATCACGACCACAAATTATCCATGCACTACGGGCCAAAGATAATCGTGTTTTCATCAACGGTCCTGATAATGTCATAAAACAATTCATCTTTGCACCCTTGGCCGAAGAGAATCCATAGCCATAATCATACCAAAAACTGCCCATCAATGCACTACGGGCCAATGAGGACTTTTTCATTAGTATCACAACCACAAATTATCCATGCACTACGGGCCAAAGATAATCGTGTTTTTATCAACGGTCCTAATCATGCTATAAAACAATTCATCTTTCCACCCTTGACCGAAGAGAATCCATAGTCATAATCATAATAAAAATTGTAAATCAATGCACTACGAGCCAATGAGGACTTTTTCCACATCATTTGCAACATTACGGTCATGATTATACCGAATTATTCCTGCTCATAATCATACCAAGTCCATCTATGCACTACAGGCCACAGATAACTTTCAACATAATATAAATATGAGGATGATGACAATATTATAAGCATTAATCAAACTAAATCAAGAAATAAATATTAAAGACTTTAAATTTATCCAGACATTATCAATCACTTAATAAAATCATAATCTAATACTGTTAATACTATAACAATATTTTAATCACTTCTTAAACTTATAAACAATTATATTTAATTGTGTACACGTTTCCAAATAATGCATTTAATCATTTAAAAATGTCATACTCATAAGATTTCATCACCAATAATCAAATTACTCATCAAAAATCTACATATACCTTATAAAGGATTTCCAAGCCATAAAATCCTATTTACCAATTCTTCAACTCCACATAACATATTTAACTCATATGTTCATAGATAAACTATTTTCATGAAAAATACCAAATCAGTCCCAAAAATTATTCTTTTCTGGGATTTAGCATAATATAGTCCCATATTGAACGTATATTTTTCTTGACATTTTTAAAATTCATTTACTATTTTTCAAAAATTAATTTCTAATTAATTCCTTAAGAAATTAGCTACGTCATGGTTAACTCCAAAAATTCCCAAATCTTGGCAGGATCTTACACATGTTAACGTGAGCTTCCTATTTAAATTTCATGGTCATCGGAGTTATAGAACTCCGGTTACAGCGTTTTTTGTCAGAAAAACCAAAATATTGAAATGGTCATAACGTGCTCATTTTAAGTCAGAATGAGCTCATTTTTGGACAGGAGGTACTTTATAACATATACTTTCATGTACCAAAAGGCCAGAATTTTTCTAAAAAATTAAGTGGCCAAAACAGCCCTTTTAAAATCGTGGCAGCAGCCTTTTTCATATTTTGCAGTTTTTCGTACTTTGCTAAAATCAGTAAACAAGAAAATCTACAACTCCTTTTCCAGTGATTCCACTTGGATAAGTTACAAAACTCATAGACCTAACTCTAGAACTTGACCACACTCAAAAATTTGAAATATAATAGGAGATATGGTCAATTGAATTTGATGTTCCATTTTCACCAAAATCTGATTTTTTAACCCTTAGTGATTTCTAAGAAACTTTCATGTTTTCACATAATAACCAACATAACTCATCATAACACTTATTAATACCACATATACTCATGATTTTCATTAGTCCAATGCTTTTATTATGACTTTCATCATAATCCACGTAAACAGATCATTTCCACAATTTAACAAGGAATGAAATACAAAGGATCGTTCACCATGCATGTGGTAATCCACATAGACATGTTATTTCAACAAAATAATAAAAAATGGAATAATAGAAGGATTCACCATGCATGCGATAGAGACCGCACAGACAGGTTATTCCCAATAAAATAATAAATATGGAACCAGGTCCAGCGTAAAACGCACAGACAGGATATTCTAGCAGAATAGTAAAGACAGAACCAGGTCTGGCGTAAAACGCACAGACAAGATATTCCAACAGAATAATAAATAATTGAACCAGGTCCGGCATAATCGCACAGACAGGATATTCCGACAGAATAATAAATAATGGAATATTAGAAGAATTTCACCATGTATGTGGTACTTCACATAAACAGGTTATTTCAACAGAATAATAAGAATATACTGACAACAGAATTCACTAGGCATGCGATAGACCGCACAGACAGGTTATTCCAACAGAATAATAAAGAATGGAATAACAGAAGTTCTCTTCATGAATATGAAAGAAATAATACTCCTTACGAGTACAACAAATAATATCCCCTACCTTTGAAAGAAGAGTATTCTGACTGGTAGGGCGAGGATATACTAGAAGAAAACTTGCACTACGCTCAAAGCTTTCTTAAACTCTAAAAAAATACGCTCAAGATTATAGAAAAATAACTCTCTCTATAGTTTCTCTCTCTAGAGTTTCAGTGAATTCGTAGGAAATAATGAAGGAATGAGCTTCTATTTATAGAAGAATGGACTGCATAGTAACTAATTCATGAACGGTCCAGATTGATTTACTTTTAATCGGACGGTCCATATTTAAAGCAAAATCTTTTCAATAAAATATAATATATTCTATTTATAATCTAATAAAACGAATAACTTTATAAAAGTATTCTGTTTTATATAAAAATATTTTACTATGCAAAACACTATGCAGGCACTATGCAACGCCAAGTATAATAAAATATAATATATTCTATTTATAGAATAACTTTATAAAAGTATTCTGTTTTATATAAAAAGATTTTACTATGCAAAACACTACGCACAATAGAATATAATATATTATATTTATAGAATAACTTTATAAAAGTATTCTATTTTATATAAAAAGCTTTTCTGTTTTATTACATTAATAATACTAATAAAACAAAACTGAGTGACTTATCACATAAGCATTAATAACCAACACCGTGTGCTACTATGCAATAACGCGTATTACTGTACTTTTACTACCAGGTAGTTCAACAGTTTTAACGGTAACACTTCTGCCGTTATTTTATAAAAAGATAATTCTGTCGTTTTCTAAATACGACAATACTTCTGTCGTGGGGTCCACCAATGATTGTGCCGACAAAAAGAATATTCCCCGACCAATCGAATATTTTATAACAACTTGCATACTTCGAAAAAAAAATTCACATATTACCCTTAACTTTAAACTTTTATCAATTTAACTATTTACCAAAGTAGAAAAATTGAATACTTTTATTTCATAAAATTCGGGGTCTCACAATCACCCCTTCTTATGAAATTTTGCCCTCGAAATTTACGTACGTACCTGATATTCGAAGATATGAGAATACCTTGCTTTCTTTTTGGATTGTACCTTCCCGGTTATATCCTTTGTATCATTATTTTTCCATTGCTCATCTCTTGTATTTCAGATATCATTCTAGAATATATCTTCAAAATAAAGGTTAATTGACATATTACAATTTGTCAACTTATCAAGTAAACAATTTCAGCTTAGGTAAGTCACACACTAGCGAAGTATATAACTCGTCTCTCCCCTCCTAGTTCTAGACTCTTATCTCCGCCAGCGACCATATCCCTAAGCTCTGATGCCAAATGTGACTCCCCCAAAATTAGGTATACATCACCCATCTTGAGTCGCCAAATACATGGTACAAAATTCAAATACAACTTAATTATACAACAGTCGTGTAAAATACGACTAAACATATGCTGTGAGTTTTAATACAAATATTGACATCAAGACAATATACAAACTCAATGGGGTCCTCATTACATTTATTGTCACACTATTTAACAGAATAGTGAAGACTACTAATACTATCATCTGGTCCATCACTCCGTTCTCCGACTCGTCCCAGCTATATTCTCATTTCCTGAAGAGAACAGTGAAAGAAAGGGTGAGCTCAACTAGCCCAGTAAGAAATATTATGACTAAGATAATGCATAATAAATTATCATTATCCTTAAACAGTGTTAAACTGATACAATATAACAAACATCAAGTTTAACTGCAGCGGAACATGCAATCCATTAAAAGAGTCAAGTAGAAAATAAAATCTACTATCTTCTATGATTTAAAAGGTTTTTCATCACTTTTATCGCTGGGACTCAACTCAATAAATAATCCACATCATCGAATCATCCCTGCAATACAGGCCAAGGATATTCTTTAGTATCACGACCACGAATTATCCATGCACTACGAGCCAAAAATAATCGTGTTTTCATCAACGGTCCTGATCATGTCATAAAATAATTCATCTTTGCACCCTTCGCCAAAGAGAATCCATAGCCATAATCATACCAAAAACTATCCATCAATGCACTACGGGCCAATGAGGACTTTTTCACTAGTATCACAACCACAAATTATACATGCACTACGGGCCAAAAATAATCGTGTTTTTATCAACAGTCCTGATCATGCTATAAAACAATTCATCTTTGCACCCTTGACCGAAGAGAATCCATAGTCAGAATCATACCAAAAATTATTCATCAATGCACTACGGGCCAATGAGGACTTTTTCCACATCATTTGCAACATTACGGTCATGATTATACCGAATAATCCCTGGTCATAATCATACCAAGTCCATCTATGCACTACAGGCCACATATGACTTTCAACATAATATAAATATGAGGATGATGACAATATTATAAGCATTAATCAAACTAAATCAAGGATAAATATTAAAGACTTTAAATTTATCCAGAAATTATCAATTACTTAATAAAATCATAATATAATATTGTTAATACTATAACAATATTTTAATCACTTCTTAAACTTATAAACAATTTCATTTAATTGTTTACACGTTTCCAAATAATGCATTTAATCATTCAAAAATGTCATACTCATAATATTTCATCACCAATAATCAAATTACTCATCAAAAATCTGCATATACCTTATATAGGATTTCCAAGCCATAAAATCCTATTTACCAATTCTTCAACTCCACATAACATATTTAACTCATATGTTCGTAGCTAAACTATTTTCATAAAAAATACCAAATCAGTCCCAAAAATTATTCTTTTCTGGGATTTAGCATAATATAGTCCCATATTAAACATATATTTTTCTTGACATTTTTAAAATTCATTTACTATTTTTCAAAAATTAATTTCTAATTAATTTCTTCAGAAATTAGCTACCTCATGGTTAACTCCAAAAATTCCAAAATATTGGCAGGATCTTACACATGTTAACGTGAGCTTTCCGTTTAAATTTCATGGTCATCGGAGTTATAGAACTCCGGTTATAGCGTTTTTCGTCGAAAAAAATCAAAATATTGAAATGGTCATAACTTGCTCATTTTAAGTCGGAATGAGCTCTTTTTTGGACAGGAGGTACTTTATAACATATACTTTCATGTACCAAAAGGCCAGAATTTTTCTAAAAAATTAAGTGGCCAAAACAGCCCTTTTAAAATCGTGGCAGCAGCCTTTTTCATATTTTGCAGTTTTTCGTACTTTGCTAAAATCAGTAAACAAGAAAATCTACAACACCTTTTCCAGTGATTCCACTTGGATAAGTTATAAAACTCATAGACCTAACTCTAGAACTTGACCACACTCAAAAATTTGAAATATAATAGGAGATATGGTCAATTGAATTTGATGTTCCTTTTTCACCAAAATCTGATTTTTCAACCCTTAGTGATTTCTAAGAAACTTTCATGTTTTCATATAATAACCAATATAACTTATCATAACACTTACTAATACCACATATACCAATGATTTTCATTAGTCCAATGCTTTTATTATGACTTTCATCATAATCCACGTAAACAGATCATTTTCACAATTTAACAAGGAATGAAATACAAAGGATCGTTCACCATGCATGTGGTAATCCACATAGACAGGTTATTTCAACAGAATAATATTGAATGGAATAATAGAAGGATTCACCATGCATGCGATAGAGACCGCACAAACAGGTTATTCCCAACAGAATAATAAATACGGAACCAGGTCCGGCGTAAACGTACACACAAGATATTCTAGCAGAATAGTAAAGATAGAACCAGGTCCGGCGTAAACGCACAGACATGATATTCTGATAGAATAATAAATAACGTAATATTAAAAGAATTTCACCATGTATGCGGTACTTCGCATAAACAGGTTATTTCAACAGAATAATAAGAATGTAATAACAACAAAATTCATCAGGCATACGATAGACCGCACAGACAGGTTATTCCAACAGAATAATAAAGAATGGAATAACAGAAGTTCTCTTCATGAATACGAAAGAAATAATACTCCTTATGAGTACAACAAATAATATCCCCTACTTTTGAAAGAAGAGTATTCTGACTAGTAGGGCGAGGATATACTAGAAGAAAACTTGCACTACGCTCAAAGCTTTCTTAAACTCTAAAAAAAATACGCTCAAGATTATAGAAGAAGAACTCTCTCTATAGTTCCTCTCTCTAGAGTTTCAGTGAATTTGTAAGAAATAATGAAGGAATGAGCTTCTATTTATAGAAGAATGGACTGCATAGTAACTAATTCATGAACGGTCCAGATTGATTTACTTTTAATCGGACGATTCATATTTAAAGCAAAATCTTTTCAATAAAATATAATATATTCTATTTTTAATCTAATAAAACGAATAACTTTATAAAAGTATTCTGTTTTATATAAAAAGATTTTACTATGCAAAATACTATGCAGGCACTATGCAACGCCATGCATAATAAAATATAATATATTCTATTTATAGAATAACTTTATAAAAGTATTCTGTTTTATATAAAAAGATTTTACTATGCAAAACACTATGCACAATAGAATATAATATATTCTATTTATAAGATAACTTTATAAAAGTATTCTATTTTATATAAAAAGCTTTTCTATTTTATTACATTAATAATACTAATAAAACAAAACTGAGTGACTTATCACATAAGCATTAATAACCAAAACCGTGTGCTACTATGCAACAACGTGTATTACTGTACTTTTACTACCAGGTAGTTCAACAGTTTTAACGGTAACACTTCTGCCGTTATTTTATAAAAAGATAATTCTGTCATTTTCTAAATACGACAATACTTCTGTTGTGGGGCCCACTAATGATTGTGCCGTCGTACGGATATTTCCCGACAAAAAGAATATTCCCCGACCAATCAAATATTTTATAACAACTTGCATACTTCGAAAAAAAAAATTCACATATTACCCTTAACTTTAAACTTTTATCAATTTAACTATTTACCAAAGTAGAAAAATTGAATACTTTTATTTCATAAAATTCGAGGTCTCACAAATAGGCACACTTAGAAGGGGGGTTGAATAAGTGTTCGAACAACTATGGTAGATTTTTATTTTACTTCAAAACTTTTGCTTATTTCAGCTTATTCAAATACTTAAGTCGGTTTCCTTAAAAAACTGTCTAAATACTTTAGAATTTAGTAGAATGAAATAATCAAATATATATCTTAAGTTTCAGAAAATCTTGTTTATATATTAACTTATTATATTAACCTTAAATCTTTTTATCAATAAAATTAAGCACAAATAATTAAATGAACACCAAGAATATTTTACGTGGTTCACCTACTACCCTCTATAATAGTAGCCTAATCCACGTCCAATACCAACTAGTATTGGAGACTCACTTTATTTATTTCTTTATAAATAAACACTGATTATAAAACAGATTCTTTCAACAATTAATAACAATTAATTTCTCTTGAGCACTCTTGCTCCTTGTGCACCTATGCACTCCTTAAGCACCTTTGTCTCTTTGAACCTGTTTGTAAACTTTTTCTCTAATCCACTAGGATTAACACCTTTAGACTACACCTAGTCTAAACAGAAAATTTAATACAAATATAGAGGTCTATGATCAATGCAAAAATAATCAATTTAACGATTAAAGGCTCAACTAAATGCAATGATCAATTAGCACGAAAGGATAATCAATTAAATCTTACCAATTACCAGCTAAAAAGATATCAGAAATATAATTGCCCAGTTGATCAAGATTGCACCAATCAAATCAAATTGCTCGATAATATCAGTAATTAATGCAAATAGTATTTCATGAGTTGTGTTCTTAATTCCATACGATTTATATAGCCCATAATAAAGTTACTGTTAATTCCAGATTACATCTGTTCCATTAGTCCACAAAAACTGGCTTGATACTACATTACATATAACGGAACAAACCCACAACGGTAAAGATGAACACCCTTTTTAGTTATAATGTTTGGATGATATTCAAAGACTCTTTAAAAGATAACCCACTAAGAACAATCTTTGACTTTATCTCTCTTATCTTAAAATGACGTTGGCGTGTAACATCAGTCTTTTTTAAACTTCCTTTATCTTTCCAATATTCAAGGTATTTATAGTTCCAAGGTAACTATTCTTTGAAAACCTTACACACACATCATATCATAACCAA
Source organism: Panax japonicus (assembly GCA_020205505.1). NCBI lineage: Eukaryota > Viridiplantae > Streptophyta > Magnoliopsida > Apiales > Araliaceae > Panax > Panax japonicus. Next base: position 46,076,541 of record CM035100.1, read on the forward strand.
AATGTGTAGCTAGTTTCCTTTTAGCTACTAAGCATGCATACGACAATTTAGAATATATATCACCCAATAATATCAAGTAACATTTTATAAAACGAAGCTATTAAAAACCTTTTGTACTTGATAACATATATCTAACCTAATCTCAAGTATTTAATTTAGAAAAACGTATTAGATTTATTTTTCATTTAAGACGTATAAAACTAAATGTCAGTGATATGTCCTAAAACTTTTAAATGAAAAATTAATTATTATGCAATTGACCTTACGCTTTGTTTCCCACTAAAGAAAAAATCTTCAACCATTTGAATATCCCACCAATGTTCTTTATCATTAGATACATGAAATGTCATAAACCAATTTAGTATATGAGCAATTTATCATCAAAACTTAAGGATGAAATATGACCAAGTCAACAACATGTGATTAGAGTGTGACTAAAAAGAAAAGGAAGAAAAATTGGAGCTAATTTAAATGATATATACTTTTAAATAGTTAGTTACCTTTATATTTTGAGTCACATGATTTATTCCATTAAAAAATATTAAATTCGGTACCTAAAAATTTTAATTTATAAAAATTTAGAGACGTTAATATTTAATGTCTTAAAGTTAAAATTTTAAGGTTTAACTTGTAAAAAGTGAAAACTTTTATTATTTAAAGTGAATTTAAGCCAACATATTAATGTTTAAATACATTTTAAACCTTAAAGTTTTTATTTTTATTTTTTATACTTTTAATTTTAATGTTTTAACTTTAAAACCTACCTTAATATTTTTAATTTTTTTTAAATTAAACCTTTGAGCCACATACTTGTAACAATTGATTCGAAAAAGAGTACTTTGGTTAATTTGACTCTTAAATATCTTTGGAAGAAAATAAAATTGTAAGCACATGATTATTGTATGATGAACAAATTAAGTAGAAAAAATTAGAGCCAATATAGATGATATATACTCTTAAAAGACATACTTTTCTACATTAAAAAAATTTAGATATATTTAAAAGCACATAAAATTGTAGGCACCCGATTATTGTATGATAAAGAAGGAAAATATGTAAAAATTTCAGTTAATATAAATGATATATACATTTAAGATTTAATTGTTAGTGGCCAAAAGGTTTAATTTATAAAAATTTAGAAATTTTAAGATTTAATGTCTTAAAATAAAAATATTAAGGTTTAAATTGTAAAAAGCTAAAAGCTTGAAGGTTTTAAGGCTCATAGTGTATTTAAGACATATAACAAAGAGAATATAACTTGTTGGGAATAGAAATTCATTTTCATTCACCATCTGTTTTGTAGTCTGAATTTTGAAATTCGTCAAGTTTCAAATCAAACGATCATCAAATCAATGATGATAGGCTTCCGTCGGGTGCACAGGGCTATCAACAGCAGCCGAAGCGTAATCAGGGCCTTAAACTCTTATTCATCTTCTTCTGATTGTTGTGGGAATCGGAATTCGAGAAGATCGTTGGTCACTTCTGGCATTGATGCGGCGTCTTATCACCTGAGCGGTGGGCCTTCTTACATGCGTGGAGCTGTTTTCTGGGAACCGAATAAGCCTCTCACTTTCGAAGATTTCAATATGCCTCGCCCCAAAGCCGGTGAAATTCTCATCAAAACCAAGGGTAAATTATACTCGATAATATATACATATATTCTTTTTGACCTGAATTGAATTTCAACTATGCCTGTAGTAAATTGAGCAAACTAATTGAGTTGTTGTTTTTAGCATTGCGGTAATGTAAAAAGCTAGTAATAAATTTTGTTGATTTCTGTAGGAAATTTTGTACCTAGATAACCTGAGTTTTTGTGGCATTGAATTGACCAACACTTTTTTATAAAATGTTTAATGCTTAAAATAAGGTATATTGTAACCACATAATTTACGTTATGGAGTATAACTTGTGGCTTATACTTTATAGAGAGGATATAGCTCTAGATAGAAGATAGTGGTAAAAGTTGTTAATCTATACCAACTTTTTGTTGATTTTAGTTACCCATATGGATGTTAGACATGAAGGTCTAGTATGTGTGCGCCATGTGCAAGTGGATTCCCATAGTCATTTTTCATTAGTATCTGTAACTAAAGAATTATAAGCGACTTTATTTTAATTTTAAAAGTATAAGTTATACTGATCCTTTAAAGCACTGACATCCTACACAACGGGATGCACACTCCTCCCTTGGAGGGGGGAGGGGGGAGGGGGGAGGGGGGAGGGGGGAGGGGGAGGGGGAGGGGGGGGGGCGCTGAAGGGGAGGAGAGAAGAAGAGAGTTATAATTGGTCAGATGGAAAAAACCATCTAATTATCACCAGCGTAGAAACAGGTAGGAAATGATACAAAGATGTGGAAACGTCCCTTTCTTAAAAAATGTCAGGAAACGTCAGCCCTGTTCTAACCATCACATCTATAGCTGGCCATTTATATCGTGGATGGTCAAAATTATAGAAAATGGTTTAACAGTTGCCAATATTAATGGCAGACCACCACCACCCTTTCACAGCATTTCCCTTCTTTCATATATTATACAATTCACTGCTTTATTGGCAAAATTTTCTTTTTTGAAAATTTTATCCCATCCATAGTTCAAAGAAGCGGTTCCGTTACTGAAATAGGTAATTCGGTTTGGTTTATTTGGTCACCGCTCCTATAACGATACATGAATTGTAATTTCAAGCATCGTCAATGTAAGATAGTGTATAGGCGAGAATTTGCCTTAACGGGGAGAAATAACGGCATAGCAAGGAGCCAGGGAGAAATAAATGGCGAAATAATAGTGTAAAGAGGGAGTTATAAATAATAATAATAATAATAATAATAATAATAATAATAATAATAATAAATTTTGATATATAAATATGTATATGTTCGTAACTATGTACAAATAATAATAACTACAACTGAAACACAAGAAGATGATCATGCAGAGGAGAAGTAGAATGAGTATTGATTTATATCTATTTAGTTTCTTTTATTGTGTTTATGTACCTTTTAGAGTGTCATAAAAAATTTCTTGTTCAATTACTATGCAATATAGTATTAGACATATCTGTTTGTTTTGTCATTTAAACAATACCATGTATATTAGATTAGGTTTTTGTGTTCATCTAATTGATCCATTTTGTTCTTATTATTTAAAATTTTTACATATTTTTTAATTTTTTTTGAAGCTTCTAATTGTTATGGTGCGTATCGCTATTCGCTCGATACCTAAACGAATCCTATACTGATATCGAGTCCGAGTCAAGGAAACCCCTTTCCATCCTACTATTCTATCTCATACTCCTACATTTTATCTCGTCTTTAAGCCAAATTTCAAAGCTTCATATCTACTTTGTGAGAAACCATAGTTGGTCTATTGTCGTCTACTTCGTAAGAAACCATAGTTGGTCTATTGTTGTGAGAAAGGTCTCTAAAAGATCTTCAAAATAATAGGCCATGTTGATATGTTTCCATGTAATTAAAATGGTGACAAATGTTGTCAAAGTTCTTTATTTGAAGTATGCTAATGTTGTAAATATGTTTATATAAAATATTCTGATTGTGTTTTTCATTATATCAACATGAGTTACATGACCTATTGTTTTGAAGATCTTTCCTAAATCTTTCTTATAGATCGATAATTTATAATTTTTAATGAAAGTAATATGGAGTTTTGATATCTGGATTAAAGAAACGAGACAAAGTAGGACTAGAAGAGTCAATGTGTAGGAAGGAAGAAGAAAATACAAGAAAGAAGGCCCTACCAATAATACTGGTGAATTTTGTAATATGGTTGAAAATGGCACTATTGTAAGAGGACACTGCCAATAATATTGGCGTAGTCTGTATTAACAAGTTAGTTGACTCCAATTTTGGTTTTAAAAAATACATAATTTTGATTAGATCCCAGTCAAGAACCACAACATTTCCGCCATCTTTCTAAGTTATATATTTTTTATTAATATATATTGTACGCACACTTTAAAACATTTTTTTTATAATCCTGGCCAATACTGATCTAAGTGAACGACTATAGATGCTCTAATTGAAATTAGGACTATGACCTAAGAAGCACGAATTCAGTTACGAGGATATGACGGTTCACCAAATCTTAAAAGATGGAGATTCAGGTGCGGAGGATTTGTGACGTAGTTCACAAGCAAGACTAGATATCATTATAGTAAACGTACCCTAGAATCCACTAAGAGAAGGAAAAGAGAAAACAAATCCTTAAACTTTTATTTGAAATCATAGTCTTCCTTACAATTGTTGCAAACAACCTTAATATAGGGTCCACAAGGTAGAAAAAGAAATAACAATAAAAAAGGAAAGTTCTGACCAATTACATCACTTAAGGGAGTGACCTAAAAGTAAGAAAAGGTAAGTAGATAAAAATTTGCAATCAAATATTTTTTCCGATATCAAAGCCTGTCATCAAATATGATCCAAATATGAATCTGGATCATATTCTTGAAGGTGTTTGTTTTGACGATCAAAACGATCCAAAAATTATGCAGGAAATTCCTCTGCTTCATCCACAATTCTTGCAAGTCCTCTTCACCAGTTCGGCTCAAATTCTATTTTTAAATGTGTATATGTTTAGGTGAGTAATTATATGTATATAATAAAATATTCAACAAATAGATCTACAAGAGAGAAACAACAAACATCCAACAAACAATATAAGTTTCATATTACTATAAACATGAAGTCATAAACAAATGTTGGCGATTCATAACCAGGGGGAGAATTGGAATATCCAGTAGGGGCATATTGACAGTTCCCTGAGATAATGAAAAAAATCATGCTTCCTAAATTTTAACAAAATACTGGCTATGAATCACCAAGGATGGAGCCACACTAGGGCATCGTCGGGGTCGGGGTCGGGGCGGGGGGGGGGGGGGCTATGAAAATTTTGAATTTTTTTAAGCATATAAAATTTTGATTTTTCCTTAGGCCCCCAAGATTTATGAAAAAAATAAATAAAGTATATATAATACTCGTTGGAAAAATAAAAGAAATACCTTTTTATTTCAATATAAGAGTTGTTTTTTTAAAGTTAATTTGAAATCTGGGCAAATTCATAAATAAATCACTCTTCACAGTTTTTGGCTATCCTAATATGAATATCAAATTTTATGATCTCTCTTTGCTCCACTTTGCATACATATTGCAATACAAAGAAATGTTATTTTAGTTAGAAAGTATAAAATTATCCACTAAATTTAGCCCGAGGGCCAATGCCCCTGGACTTCACTAAATTATTCATGACCATAATATAGTATGTCAACCACCCCTCCCCTCAAAAAACTTTGGCTTCATCCCTGTGAATCACCTATATGTATAATTTTGTAAATATATATAAATATATTATGTACATTTTGAAATGAAAAAAAAGGAATTGGAATTGGAATTGTTTATCATTTATCCCCAACAATTTTATCCACTCCCGACTCTTCCATATTTCCAAGTTGATTGTTGACACCAATTTTGGTTATAAAAATATACATAAAATATTGATTCCTTTGCGTTTTTATGTTTTGATTATATCTTAGTTATGAACCCAACACTTCCGCCATGCTTCCAAGTTATTCTTTTTTTTATATAAAAAAGATAAAAGAAATTTAAGATGATTATATCTTAGTTAAGAACCCAACACTTCTGCCATGTTTCCAAGTTATTCTTTTTTATATAAAAAAGATATAATAAGAAATTTAAGATCATGTTTCGTAGAAATTCCCCAAGGTTTTCTAGAATTTTGACTTCCCAAATGTTTCACCTGTGTTACTCGGACTCTTCACTTTGCCCTGAAGTACCCGTGTCCGACACCGTGTCCAAAAATTGGATACTTCACTTGGATACTTCACTTTAGTGTAAAAAATTGGCAAAATTGAGAAGTACCCGTGTCGGATACCGTGTCCAACCGGACACTCCATCCGTGTCCGAGTAACACAATGTTTCACATGGATATGTGACATAGGGAGAGTTTTTGTGCTTCGTAGGAAACCATCGTCCTCACATAAATTGAATAATTGATCGAAACATTTAGAATCAAATTTAAATTAACGAACATTTATCTTTTATTTGTTTCATTAATCTCTCTCTCTCTCTATATATATATATACACACACGCACGATGCATTTAATAGTTTAAATAATTAGTTTAAAATTTGATTAGAAAAAATAGGGATAAGAGAGAGTAGTAGAGATAAAAGGGGGCAGCTATTCTAATTTTGGGTACTATGCTTGGTAATTAATTTTTTTAACCATATTCTATTACACAGCTTCCCCAAAACTTAACTGCTCCCCCACCTCTCCTTTGATATTATATATATATATATATATATATGGGTTATATGTATATACACAGTAGACCTATGGCGACAGATTTTTTGGGCTATAGCGACGGTAAACTGTCGCCATAGCTTAGAATAGCTATGACGACGGGTGAAACCGTCGCTATAGCCCAAAAAATCGTCGCTATAGCCTACTGTGTAATACACAGCTGTGTACATACATTTTTCCCTATATATATATATGTATATGTGTCTTGTCCTTTGTCTTTTTTTTTTGTTTGTAAGAGAGTTATTTTTTTGTTTGATATATTTATATATATATGTATATGTATATGTATATGTATATGTATATGTATATGTATATGCTTTATTTAAGATTTCCCTCTTTAAGTTGATTGCAAAGAGATACTTATTGACCGAGACATATATACAAGCAAGCTTAGTGCAAAGAGAGATAGTTACTGTCTAACATTATTTCCAAGCAATTGTAGTGCTCTTTTTGTCGTCTTCCACTACTCCAGTGTGAGTGGACTTATTGTTTTCTCTTTTTGTATTAATTAAAATCTACTTTTATCAAAAGAAAAAAAATCAGCCAATACAGAAAACTTTTCATACAAGTCCTTTTGGTCTTTGGCCTAGGTTGCTTCTGGCGTGATTGATATATTAAATTACGGAGGGATTGGAGGGCGGTTCATTGTTAGGACTTTGTAGTTTCCTCTTTTCACTTGTTCGGATCATGCCCGGTCCTCCTGCCTATTGTATAATCTTTTCTTCCTAATAAAATCTTTTCTATTACATTATGTTTTTGCACAACTGAACATAATTATACTGGAAATATTAGATTGTTCTTAGAAAATTTAAAATATAAAGGTAGGCAAACTATGACTCAATTAGCACTGCACATTTATTCCCGTGTTCCTTCTTTAACAATATAGGCAAGGGATTTTCGAATTTCGACAGATTTAAGATTTTTCAGAATATAAAAAAGTTGTCGTGTATCTTTCTAACTTGCCTCTGATCTTATTCATGGTACAATTTATGCTTCTGTTTGTATAATTAATTTCGGTTATGGGCTGTTATTTCTACAGTTTTGATAGTCTTTTATATCTTGAATGTTGCAGCCTGTGGGGTCTGCCACTCTGACCTTCACGTATTGAAAGGTGAACTTCCATTTGCTAGACCTTGTGTCTTGGGGCATGAGATCACCGGTGAGGTGGTTGAACATGGACCACTCACTGATAGTAAAATCACTGAAAGGTTTAGAAACTGACTTTCTTTTTGAAATATGTTTTATGTCAGTATTAATATAAACTAAACTTCATCATAAATTACAGCTTGGGTTTTGTATTATTCTTCAGATTTCCTGTCGGAGCTCATGTTATTGGAGCTTTCATAATGCCTTGCGGTAGCTGCTTCTACTGCAGTAAGGTGACTATATTAATGGAGTCGCCATTTCTTTTTATATCTGTGACACCATCATACTCGAAGAACATGCCTTGCCAATCTGACATTGTTAATGTTTGAGTGAAAACAGGGTCAAGATGACTTATGTGAGGACTTTTTTGCTTATAATCGAGCAAAAGGCACCCTCTATGATGGAGAAACACGTCTGTTTCTCCGTAACAATGGTAATTATTCTTTCTCCTATTAACCTTCTCACAAATTTTGAATCCCTATTTACATTCTCATTAATTTCAGTCTAGCCTAGCAATTTGGATTTAAGATGCATTACCTTTATATTTAGAATTAAAGGTTCAAATAGTCATATATCTCTGTGATCCTTATCTTAAGCACGTGAAGCATGGATTTTGGGTTCATGATTCCCATGTAGTGTTTTCCCCTTTGTCTTTATCATGTGAAACTTTGATGCATCCAAGTATTGTTTTTTAATGACTTTAATAACGCATTTCTTCAAACGCTTACTATTAAAGTAGAGAGAAACTATGGTTTTGATATTTTTATTGTAGGAAGAGAATAAAAGAAATGGAGGGTAATTGCAGTAAATGGAATAAATTAATGGAAGTTTGATCCTTGGTTGTGCTGGTGTCATTGTGTTGCATTGGTTAATTGAGGGCTTTGAATTTGCATGAAACTGGACAATAAATAAATGAGAAAGGGCATGCATTTTACCTTGATTAAATCAAGGTTTAAGTCGAAGGTTTTTGTTCAAGGGTTTAAATCAAGGGAAATCTTGTAGTATATCAAAAAATATCAAGTCGATGATTTTTTGGTTTTGTGCATACATTATCTTTTTGTTTAACCATCATCATACTACTAACCTGGTGGTAATTCAGCAGCACTCCACACTCTACGGAGTGGCGGATTTGGGTTATAAGGGACGAGCTCATTATGTGATGTACTGATGTTTGTGGGTGAGTTTGATATCCAAAAGATGAAGTTGATGAGGGAGGGAGTTACCTAGTATTGTTGTGTGAGATGCATGTGACCTTTTTGGCCTAGATTTTTAGTAGACTCTAATGAGAGGTCATTGTTTATTCGTTTTCCTCTAGGCTCTTATATTTGGAAAGTAAAGGTTCCCTCAAAAATTAAGGTTTTTATGTGGTCCTTAACTCTTCGTCAACTTAATATTAATGATATGTGTTAAAGGCATAGGCCTTACAAATCTTTATCCCTAGATGTGTGTATAATGTGTTTGAAGGATAGTGAATCTCATTATCATTTATTTCTTCATTGTTCGATGGCTTGGCAGTTGTGGTGCTGTTTGTTTATTGTGATGGGTGAAAGTTGGATGTCCCTCTTCAGTGGAAGATCTTTTACTAGGCAAATTCAAGGGTTTTGGTCATACAAGTGATATGAGGATCCTTTGGAGATGTGCTTGTTTTGCTATTTTGTGCCTTTGTGGTGATTTGGATTGAGAGGAATGCTAGAATTTTTTGCGATCGGAGTACAAATATTGAGTTACGTTTGGATAAAATATCTTTCTTTGCTTCTCTTTGGGTTCATGCAATGAGAGCTTTTGGAGAAATTTCCTTATCCGATCTTCAAAGAGATTGGCGGACGGTGCTTCATTAATATTAAGTGTTTTTTCTTCTCATTTTTGTTTTCTTTAATTTCTGTTGGGAGGACTTCTTGATCTTGTCATGCGTTGTAATTTTCTCTTCTAATCAATAAAGTATTCTTGTTTTATCAAAAAAATAAAAAGTAAAAAGCTACCACAACGTCTAATTATGACAGAAATTTGTTCAGGGAGGGACAGTTTTTATATAAACATCCTAATATCGTCATGTGAGATGCATGTGACCTTTTTCATCATGTTTCTTCATATAACCTAGGAAGGGTTTAATTGAAAACTAAAAAACTGTATATATAAGGCTTAGTATGACATAAAAAGTCCTTCCATTATCAATTCTTTTTCATTTAAATGTCTATCATGCTTTACTTTTGGTATTTTGATTGTTTTGCTTCTTTATGGGTCTATGCCATGGGTGCCTTTGGGGAAAATTCTGTTTCTGAACTCTGTAGAGATTGTTAAGCTACTTCATTAGACTATTTTTTTCCACTTGTTATAGGATGGGTGGACTTACTTGTTTTCCATATGCTTGTTGTATTCCGGGTATAAATTGGGGGGTTAATTACCTTAACTAAATCATAATTAGTGATAATTAATTCCTGAATTTATCCGTATCAAGAAATGTGGTGTCCGTCAGAAAATGGCTCCCGGTGGGCCCCACCCGGCAGGCCACCAAGGCACCCGTATTGCCACTTCATGTTTGGGGAACTCAACATACTTCTTAACATCCCTCACCATCTATCGTGAGTGCCCAAGAAGGAGCCAATGCAAGAAGTTGACTATCTCCATCCAAAAGGGTCAAAATTGGCCGAGTATGGGAAACTGACAAGAAAATGGCTAAGTATGGGACTCCTCACTATGTGAGCTAATATGAAGGGAGGCCTTATGACACCACATGGCACACACCTCACACTCCCAGAAGCAAGCAAGAAAGAATGAAGAAAAAGAAGATCAAACAAGTAAAACATGAAGGCATGCAATCGAGTAACCAAAGAAGCAAAACTAGGCAACCACCGTGAGTTGGGGACACACCCTAGGGTCGGCCCCAATGTTGTCCTCCCCTCATGGTGGGTTGCCTAAGTACTCCTTCATCCCATGTTCCCAACACTTATTCAAATTCAAGAAGGAATGCAAGAAAGGGACAAGTGGGGAGAAATTGAGGAAGGGAACCACCATGAGGAGGGAGCACCCCATAGGGTAGCCCCCAACCTCCATAGGGTAGGCCCCAACACGGTTCTCCTCACGGTGGAGTTGCTCTAAGGGTCTCTCGTCATATCTCACCTCCAATACTTCGTCAAATTCAAGAAAACATGCAAGAAAGGATCAAAATTGGGAAAAAATAAGAAAAGAACCACCATGAGGTGGGCGGGTATGCCCTAGGGTTGGCCCCAACCCCTAAGATCGGCCCCAAGGTATGCACCCCCTCATGGTGGAGGTTGTCCTAGTGTCCTCATGCTCAACACTTTGTCAAAATTCAAGAAAGTTGAACAAAGAAGCATCAAAGCAAGAAGGAACCAAGGACACGCCACCATGAGGTGAAGGAGCCGACCCAATGTCGGCCCCAACATGGTCCTCCCTCATGGTGAGGGTCCTCACATACTCTATCATCACATATCATATCCACACATAGCCAAATGCAAGAAGGTGCGCAAAGAAGAATAAAATGAAGGAAGGCCAAAGAGGGAGCCACCGTGGGTTGGAGGGGATACTCTAAAGTCGGCCCCAACCCTTAGGGTGGGCCTCAAGTGGTGCTTCTCCATAGTGGGGGCTGCCCAAATGCTCTCTCCCCACACCTTACTCTCAATACTTGACTAAATTGAAGCAAGAGAAAGGCTACCATGGGGTGGGAGGCCACCCTAGGGTCGTCCCCAAGGGGGGCTCCCCCTCATGAGATGCCTTTTCACTCACCTCATGGTGCCGATACTTGGCCAAAATTTTGAAGTATTCCCAATCAAGAGGAAGAAAAGAAAGATGTACCTTTAAAAGTAGGCTCAAAGTACACAAGTAGGCTAAGCTCCAAGTGAGGAAGTCAAGCAACTCAAGCTTTCAAGCAACCAATTGGCACCATGAGCACAAGGTGCATGCCAAAGCTTCAAGGATGAGGTTATTTGTTAGAATGATGATGTCATGAGCGACCGAAGTGATGTCATAATGAGGAGATAGTTCTTTCCCAACTGTTCCAAATTGACCCAATATGAAGAATAACTGTTAGAGATGGCTATTTCAGGCAAGACGGATTACCTCTCTAGCCTCCAATAGAGGGTCGAAGGGGTTGTCTAGAAGTGAGATTCGGTGAGTGGTTTGGGCTGGCGATGGAGAAGTAGGGCAAAATGGACTCTGAAAAGGTAATATTTGCACTTAGACTAATATTGTAGTTAAAGTTTATAAGTGACAGTTAGGTCATGTGCACGGCACATGAGTGGACCCCTCATGAAGCCTATAAATACCCCTCTTCATTTGAGAGGTGGTTGAAACTTTGGAGAAACTTGTAAGAGTTTGAGAGCTTCTCTCTCTAGAATCCACTTTCTATCTCTAGAAGTGATAAGCACCAAGTTGCTATCATCAAGAAGTCTTGTTTGTTGGTCTTGGTGGCTAGGTTCTGTGATAACCCGGGATTTCGAATAATCAAAATTTACGAATAATTTTTTTTTTATTTAATGTTGACATTGACTGTTAATATTGTACTGAATATCTGTGATACGAGTCTCGAGAATTAGTCAATTTGTGTATTGACTGAGAAATTAGAATAGAGTTGTGCTTAACAACTTTAGAAACCCTAACCCTAATTTCTGGATTGGGATTCGATAGAAAATGCAATTAAAATAATTGTATCAATGAATACGTGTTTGTACTATATAGAGATTTTGATCAATGATTGATCGGATAAGGTTCGAAATTAATAAATCGTAATAAGAGATTAGAAACCCTAATCTCAGGATTAGAAACCCTAACGCGCACTTAGAAACCCTAATCGAAAGTCGGGAAACCCTAATTTCATATTCGGGAATCCTAAACCCTAATTAGGAAGCCCTAATCCTAATTGGCGAGCATAATATGTTTATTAAACACTAATATGATTAGGAAAACTTAATTTAATTAGGAAACCCTACTTTTAGTTTTAAAATCTTAATTTTCTAATTAAAAAACCCTAATTTGAAAATCCTAGAAAGCTAAAGTTTTAAAACCTAAGTGTTAGAACCTTAGGGTTAAACCCTAAGGAGTATGCCATTAAAATTATAATGCTAATGACAAAAATATCCTTTTTCATTTTCTTTAATTGGTAACTTGTAAAATTACCAAGACCTTTAGTAGGTGAGCAACTACATTGACTTTGTGGCATGAAATCTCCAGCAATATCAGCTCTTTATATCAGATCTAGCAACATATCATCATATATATAGATTTGGGAGAGAAAATCACAAAAAGCTAGCCATTTTGCTCTCTTGCTCTCACCAACTCTTTCTCTCACTTAAACCTCCGAAATTCTAAGGTAGAGCAGTCCTAAAAATAGCCCTTGATCAACCAAGATCAGTTAGTAAGATCAAGATCAAGAATTTAAGCTAGAAGGTATAAAACCCTACTTCACTTTGATCTTGTATGCTTTGTCAAAATTTGTGTTTTTGTGTTTTTATAAGTGTTATATAATGTTTTTAGTTGATCTATGTTGATCCATCATGGATCCATAGCATCAAAGTGCCTTAAAATTGTGTTTTTCAAAACTGTTCTCGAGCTTGAACTGTGGTCTGACAACCAAATGTCCGTGGCCACAAATCCTTGCTTGTTTGTGCTTTTTATTGTTTTATGTTATGGATCCGTCGTCTGGTATGAGGTCTTTGTTCTGCAAGTGAAATAACAGTTGTTTAATGTCTAGATTGCAAGTTATAATCGGTCAAAGTCGGTTGACCGACCATGACCAAGTATAAATCTGGGCAACCCAGAAAGTGTAATCAGCGTCTGACAGTGTTTTGGGAGGCCTTGATTTGTCAGAGTGTATGTTGTTTAATGATGTGTTTGTATCTAGATTATATACTGATATGTGAACTCTAGAACCTTGCTTTTATATCTCTTAAACAACAAACAGATCGGAAGTAGTGGATGGTCAAAGTAGACCATCCGGTAACATTTCATGTTTTCTGGAAAACCCAGAAAAAGTAAGAACAAGCTTTCTGACAGCCTTTGACCGGCTCATAAATCGTGATTATGTTGTTTTTTTAACTGAAATGTTACTTTGTAAATGTTCTATGACACAACGACTACGTAATTGACCATTGAGATCACATGAAACATGACAATAACATATAAATAATTGAGCCACAATAAGGCCCCACGAACTGCCTGGGTTTCTGAAAAACCCAGGAGCCGTTTGACAATGATTTTAGATGGCCAAATCTTCTTGTTGGTTTGTAGTATGATCAAACTAAGTATTGTGACTTGTAGTGTAATATAAACACTACAAGATCTGAGTTTCTGGTTGGACAGAATATGCATGAACCGAGATTAAAGTGTGGTCAAACATGACCCCTTGTACACTGAGATTGTCAGTGTTCTAGAGCCAAGAACACCTAAGACGACAGATAAGTGTCACTATAAGCTTTAGCGACGGTTTTTATTTATTTTATTTTCTGATTTTCTGGAAAATACTTAAAAATAGAAAATAAATTATAAAAATTATTAAAAATGGTTTTAAAAATTATTTTAAATTATGAAAAATAATTTTTGACCAACTGGAATATTTTTCTTTAATATTTATAATTATTTAAATATTAAAGGTATTTAAATTATTTAATTAGTGTATTAAATAAATTAGAGAAAAAGGATTTAATATTATGAAAAATTATTTTAAATAAGAATAATGTATTTAAAAATTTTTTGAGTTATAAAATGTAACTTTTAATATTTTTAGAGAATTTTCATTAATAATTTAATATTAATGATATTAGATTTATTTAATTATTGTATTAAATAAATAAGTTAAAAATGATTTTATTGATTTAAAAATCATTTTAAATGAGAATAAAGTATTAGAAAATATTTTGAATTATAAAATATAATTTTCAATATTTTTGGAGAATTCTCATTAATAAATTAATATTAATGATATTAGATTTATTTAATTATTATATTAAATAAATGAATTAAAAAAGGTTTTACTGATTTAAAATTCAATTAAAAATGAGAAAAATGTTTTAAAAATATTTTAAGTTATAATTAATGACTTTTAATATTTTGATAATAATTTCATTAATATTTAAATATTAATGGTGATGATTTAAAAATGATTTTTTATTATTTAAAAAAAATCATTTAAGTAGAATATTAATGATTTAAAAATATTTTAAGTTATTAAAAATAACTTTAATACATTGACAAGTATGTTATTAATATTTTTATATTATTAAATATTAATGATAATAAGATTAATTGATAATTAAATCAATTAAAAATGGTTCCGATGTTTGAAAAATTATTTTAAATTATAATGATTTTTTAAATATTATTTAAAGCTTTCGAAAAATATTATAAATGATATTTGACTTATCTAAAATAATATTGAAACTTAGAGACCAAGTTTAATTGACAATAACTGTGTTAGTTGTCGGGTAGGGTGACCAGAACACCGAGAATGGACCAAAGTTCAACCAGACCGAAATAGTTAGACTTGATAAGTGTTTATATAGGTTATAAACACTGATGTGACTATGTGATAATGTGCCTAGGAGAAGTTTGACTATAGAATACAGTGATGCGTGTTGTGAATTATTGTGCTAATTGTGAGACCGATATTGTGATTATAGGTCTTTCAAACGCAGATAAGTATATTGTGTAGCTGTAATCAGCGGAGAAGGCAAGTTTCCTAACTCAACCTTGAGTTAATATTGTTTAAATATTATAGTGGTTAATTATTGTTAATTATACCACGTCCAAGAATTTATTGTTGATTATTAGCAATTAGTGCATGTTTAATAATTCAAATTGAATTACTGATTTGGAAAATATACATTCGTAGAATAACTGTTGTTGGATATTCATATCCGTAGAAGCTAGTATTGACAGTACAGATAATTCATGTTTATTGTCGAATTATGTTGAGAAATGTCTTAGCTAATTATTTTGGCTAGACGAACATTTGTTAGAACTTGATAGATTCGAGAAGAGAATTCAATTGTTATTGACAGATCGATGCCAATTATTTCGGCTAAATCAAGAAGTAATTAGAAATTGAAATCACAGTATTTCGTTGTTAAATCAAAATCTTGATTTTGAGACTGAGAAGAACAACCTTTTATATAAAGGGAACATTTTATTGATCGTATATTCGACTTTTGCGCGTGATTAAGTATTATGCATAATATACGGTATAATAAAGCTGATCACTTTATATACTTGCAGAGGGGTATGATTTAATCTTTATAGGTATCTGATACACCTGGGTATATCAAAGTCAAATCCTTGATAGTTACTCGAGAAGAGAAGTTCGAGATCCAATGGATCGCTCAACATAAATCTGGAAAACATTCCACTTTGCTATTTTGTAGAATTAATACTTGATTATTCATTTGAATATCGTAGAAAACCTTGAAAGCGTTGTACTCTTTCGTTATCAGATTATTGTTGCGTAGAATGCGAGAAGACTTGTTATTCATTCCTATACATTTATTGTATGTCTTAACTTGCGGGACAAACTTGTTGCTCACCCTTGCTAATTAAAATTTTCAGGTAGGGACGAAATGACAATAAAGGAAAAGGCATCGTGATAAATTAGTATAATGAACATTATTATTATTATGTCGTATTGTAAACCTTTTTTGTATATCTAAGAGGTATGTTTGTAATGTTAAGGTTAGCGGACCTGGAACTAATGTATTAACAACATATGTTAATGTGATATGTATTACTATTTCCGTATGAATGGGTAGTTGGATGGTATTATATTATGGATCATGAACACCAAACTCGGGGGTCAGGTAACCCGGACTTGGGGGTGTCACAGGTTCCATACTTGGTCTCCACGGGCCCAAGGAACCTCTCCAAAGGACTTAGTTTCCCAAGGAGCTAAGTCCTTAACACACCCAAACCCACAAACACATACACACACAACCCTAACACCAAGGGTTCTGTCCATATTGCCTTGAAGAGTCCACCTTCGAGCTCTCCCCTCGTCCAACACTCCGTCCAATCTCACATGCCTTTGTGAAATTCTTAGCTCACCCGATCAATCAACGAACCCGAGCGCAACGGGAAGTGTAATGGTATAGGATATCATTGTATTGTATTGATTAATGGAAACATCATTTCGTTAGTTAATCTTGTTTGAGTAGTCGTTTAATTATACTTTACATTTCCCGGTCCTACACTTGTATTCTCTCTTTTCATCTAATATAGTTTCTTCTTTTATCCAAAAATGTTGTATTACTATTACGCTTCTTTTACCACATGAATTTTAAGTATCATTTCTCAATTCTTCTAATCCTATTGCTTGCTTTTGTCTTTCTTTCATTTCTTTCAGTCGTATGCTTACTCTTTTTCCTTTTTTTTTTTGGATAAGGTGAAAATAAAATTTAAATTTGGCACCAAGGGGGCACCACTCATGTTGATGCAGTGAAAAATATCAAAGAAGATTTGAATTTCCATTTATTTTAATTTTTATGGAGATTGACATATTGTATGTATATCTATGTATTATTTAGGGGAATCTAGTAGATTAATTTATTTTTGGCTCGTTTATATTTTGGTCTTATTTTTCAAATTTTTATTAGGATTTTATTATTTTCCTTTATTTTGTGTTCCTTTACCGAATAATGTCTTTGTATTCGGCTCAATCCTTTTACTAAAAGATTGGGCCGAGTTTAATTGCAATTCAATTAAGAGCGAAGGGATTCGATTTCACCTATGATCAGATCAGTGGGCAACCATAATTTACTTGTTTAGTAGTCTTGATAAAAACCGAAGATTCGGAAACTGAATCCACATAGGAACGATTAGAGGTTCAGCCCCCAATTTGAAGTAATTGTAGGAAAGTTGTTTAACACCATAAATATGTTATCTTGGTTTTTGGATTAATCAATCTTTGAAAATTATTGTCAATTTCTCTTTTGAGAGTTTTTATCTTCTTTGCAGATTCAGTTTTATCTTTTTCGTGTTAGTACGATAATCGACCATCAACATTTGTGATATATACTTGTTGTCTAACCACTATTACGCTACATCAAGTGTCATAATAGCTTGAATAATTGTATCCGTATGACTGAAATAACAGTTGGAATTTCTAAGTATTTTGGAGAAAAATTGAATTCTAGATCCGGCGATTATGTAACTTGTGATGCTATTCACCTAGACTGAGGTCGAGACTTGTGCATAGTTTCTAAATGTTCTCTGTTCATCCAGTCATCCCCGACTACAATCATCACGAATTGCAACCATCATTGGAAAACTGCTACCACCACCAACTTGACGCCAGGTGGGTAGCGATTATCCTGCAGGTTGGTAAACAATTGAATTCACAAATAAAGGAACAAGAGATTCACCAGAAAACACAAAGAAATCTCTCTAATGTGTATAGTGTATTTATCAAAATTCAAGTTATCCAATTCAACCCACAAGACGGGTTTATATCGATTGCAAACTTTATCCCCAAGTCACTCTAGAATATTCCTAGAGATATGAAATAAAATCTTTCTAGGGATGTAAAAAAGATTCTAACAAACTTCCTAAATTTACGGAAAAATAACAACCTAACAAGTAATAAAATTTACTTAACAAAAAATAAAAGAAACAATTTAGATTATGTGATTTGTCGAGCTTTGAAGTAAAGTCGCCTTTCTTTCTCCGGAAGTCGAATGTAGAAGTATTCCCAAAGCGTCCCAAAGCGGAAAGGATTAATGCCGAAGGTGACCTCGTCGTTTTTGACGATCATCCCGTTCATGATACTCCATGGCAATCATCATATTATCTGATAACTCGGCATCTTCGGTCTCAGACCATCATGTATCAGTCACCCCAGGTTGAGAAGAACTCGTCCTCGAGTTCTTAGTTTGTTCAGCAGACTGCTCGAAATAGGGGCTTAGAAGTTTAACGTTGAAAACGTCCGAAGTTCTTAGATGATTCGAAAGGCGTAACCGATATGCATTATTGTTGACGCGCTGCAGAATTTCGCAAGGGCCAATTTTTCGATCTTTAAGTTTATTATATTCGCCAACAGGAAGACGATCTCGTGCAAGTACAGCCCAAACATGATCTCCAACTTTTAAAACAACTCTACGCCGATGTCTATCGACCCGAACCTTGTATTTAACATTGTTGTCCAAGATAGATTTGTACACTTGATCATGAATAACCTGAAGATGATCTGCCATTTCTTCTGCTTTGGGATGTATTCGACCAATCCGAGGAATAGGAACCAAGTCCAAGGCTTCATAAGGGTTCTGTCCACAAACTATTTCAAATGGACTCATGTTGGTGGTTCGATTCTTCGAACGGTTATAAACAAATTCTGCTTGAGGAAGTGCGTGATCCCATTGCTTTGGCTTATTTCCAGCCAAACACCTCAGATCCCATTGCGTTCCGAGCTTTTCCCATAGACTCTTCCAAAAATTACTCATAAATTTAGTATCTCGGTCAGAAGTGATATGCTGTGGTATGCCATGTAAGCGTACAATCTCCCGAAAGTAGAGATGGGCTATCCGAGCAGCATCCATGGTCTTCCGACAAGCTACGAAATGAGCCATTTTAGAGAATCGGTCTACGACAACCATAATAGAATCTGAAGCTCTTTGAGTTCGGGGTAGGCCTAAGACAAAATCCATGCTAACATCACACCAAGGCCTTTTAGGAACAGGTAACGGAGTGTATAATCCTGCATTGGTAAGAACTCGTTTTGACTTCTGACAAATAGAACACCCTCTTACGTAGTGCTTCACATCGCTCGAGATCTTTGACCAGTAATAGTCAGCTGCGATTAAGGCCAAGGTTTTATCTTGTCCGAAGTGTCCTTTGTGAAGTTTACTCATTATCTGTTGCTGAAGCGAACAATCAGGAATGCACAGCTGGAGTCCTCGAAATAAATATCCTTTATGTAAGATAAAATTAGATTGTCGACCTTTCTGTATGTCTTGAACTATCTTACTGAAGGAAGGGTCTCCTTCATACATCCCAGTGAAGACTTCAAACTCTACAATCTTGTTTTGCATAGTACTAAGGAGTAATGCTCTTCGGCTTAGTGCATCTGCAACTCGATTCAGACTTTCTACTTGATGTCGAAGAGTGAAAGTGAACTCTTGCAAGTTTTCTACCCACTTAGCATGTCTTCAGTTGAGCTTATTCTGACCATTAATATACTTTAAGGCTTCATGATCAGTAAAGAGAATGAATTCCTTATGTATTAAGTAATGACGCCAATGCTTCAGTGTTTGGACTAGGGCATAGAATTCCAGATCATAAGTAGAATAATTTTTTCTTGACCCTGATAATTTTTCATTGAAGAAAGCCACTGGCCGTCCTTCTTGACTAAGAACACCACCAATACCAATTCCTGGTGCATCACAATTTACCTCGAAGACCTTCTCGAAGTCAGGAAGTGCTAGTACGGGTGCTTTGGTCTTCTTTTTGATCAACTGAAAGCTATCTTCGGCTTCCTGGGACCATTGAAATGATTTCTCTTTAAGGCATTCAGTGATAGGCGTGACCAACGTGCTGGAGTCTCGAACCGTCTGTAAAAAGATGCTAATCCATGAACGCTTCTGACGTCATGTATGCTCTTCGGTGTTGGCCATGCAGAGATTGTTTCGATCTTGGTTGAATCGGCGTGAACACCTTCGGTGGAGACAACAAAACCGAGGAAGGTTACCGAAGTTGTAATTCTGATGTCTTGTTGTATATAAGGATGTCGTCAAAGTAAACAATCACAAATTTGCCCATGTAAGGTCGTAGCACCTGATGCATAAATCTCATGAAGGTGCTAGGCGCATTGGAAAGTCCGAAGGGTGTAACCAACCACTCATATAAGCCTTGTTGTGTTTTGAAGGCTGTCTTCCATTCATCTCCAGGTCTCACCCGAACTTGATGGTATCCACTCTTCAGGTCGATTTTTGAAAAGAATCTTGCCCCGGACAGCTGATCTAACATATCATCCGGACGAGGTATCGGAAAAACGATACTTCTCTGTGATTTTATTAATTGCTCTACCGTCGATGCACATTCTCCATGAGCTGTCCTTCGAAACTAATAGAGCTAGTACTGCACAAGGGCTCATACTTTCCCGAATGTACCTTTTCTCTATCAAGTCCATCATCTACTTTTGTAGTTCTTCAGACTCCTTGGGGCTAAGTCTATAGGCTGGTCTGTTCGGTAGACTTGATCCTGGGATAAGATCTATTTCATGTTGAATATCCCTTAATGGTGGTAATCCTGATGGAAGTTCTTCGGGCATTAAGTCAGCGAACTCTGTTAGCAGTCTCTGTACATCAGCTGACACTTCTGTAGTTCCATTTGCCGAACTGTCTTCACAAGGAAGTAATGCATACATAACTCCTTCATGTTCCACTTCTGTTAAGAACCTTGTCATAAATAGTAGGTTCGGATTCCCGACTACTCGAGCCGAACTGTCTACCTCTCGCCGAGGTACTAACACAACCCTCTTCCCTTTGATGTTGAGGGAGTAAGTATTCTTCCGACCATCATGGATGACGCTTCGATCATTGCCATGGTTTGCCCAACAATATATGGCAAGCATCCATTTTCACCACATCGCACCAAGCGTTATCAAAGTGCTTCTTTCCAATTGAAAAGGATACTAGACACCTTCTGTCAACAGTTACTTCACTGCCTTTATTTAACCAAGACAACTTATATGGATTTGGATGTCTATCCGTCTTTAAATTCAACTTTCGAACGGCCTCTTCGGACACCACATTCTCACAGCTGCCACTATCAATAATTACCTTGTAGACCTTCTCCGCCACTGTGCAAGTAGTGTGGAAGATATTGGTCCTCAACCAATCCTCTTCGGATTCTTCTTTCAGAGTTAGCAGACTTTTGCGAACGACTAGGGTCTCCTGCCCGTCTCCATACAATACATCTCCGTCCTCGTACTAATCATATATAGGCTCTCCGAACTCCTCTGCTTCATCAATCATGCCTTATCCTTCTTCAATAAGAAGGTTTTTACCCTTCTGGTTAGCAGGCTTTCGGCACTCGGTTGCTTTGTGTCCTGGTTCTCCACATCTGAAGCACTTGATGCTAGAATTAAAGTTACCCCGAGGTTGGGGTATAGTATGGGACTGTAGGGATGGGTTCGGTTTGTTGAGGGGATTGCTCCTTGGCATCAGTCTGCTGTTCTACTGTTGCTCTGCCTCTCGAGCTCGTTGATATGCTTCAGAAACAGTCCAAAGTGCATGGAGACTGAGGGTGTTTTGCAACAGCTGCTTCAATCCTCCCAGGTACCGTGCCACCATTTGTTCTTCAGTTTTTGATAGATCATTCCTTGCTATCAATTGGTAAAATTCTTCAGTATAATCATCCACATATCGAGTACTCTGCATCTTTTTCTTCATCTTTTCCCACTTGGCGATTTTAGTTTTTCCTTGTCTCTCCCGTGAACGCCTCATTTGTTTCCACCAAGTAGATGCTCGGCCTTTTAGTTTGAAGGCCACCAGTTTTACTTTAATGTTATCTGGAACCTCCTTATAATCGATTATGCGCTCCACCTCGGTCAACCAATCGATGAATCCTTCTGCGTGTAGTGTACCAGAAAAATCCGGTAGCTCCATTCTGAAACCCAGATCACTACGACGGTCCTCACGGTCACGTCATTCCCTTAGTTGCCTCCTCTGGTGGTAAGGGTTTTTGTAACTCGATTAAGAATCATAGGATTCTTCATCGTGTTCAAGATGTGGGATTTCCTCCTCTGGAAACTGTCCACGGCGGCCTAGGTGTGGAACTTCTTCCTCCGGAACCTGTCCACGACGCCCCAGATTTTGCGCTGCGAGGCGTTGGGTTAGCTCTGTAACATGTCTCTGTAAATCCTCAATCATCACGTCCTAAATGCTACGATCACGGTGTGGGACTTCCTCAGTCGGAATTTGTCCTTTACGACCACGACCACTAGCCATTAAAACCGATGAGTCTACTCCCAGAAAGATGCTTTGAGCTTTGATACCAACTGACGCTGGGCGGGATAGCGATTATCCTGCGGGCTGGTAAACAATTGAATTCACAAATAAAGGAACAAGAGATTCACCAGAAAACACAGAGAAATCTCTCTAATGTGTAGTGTATTTATCAAAATTCAAGTTATCCAATTCAACCCACAAGTCGGGTTTATATAGATAGCAAACTTTATCCCCAAGTCACTCTAAAATATTCCTAGAGATATGAAATAAAATCTTTTTAGGGATGTGAAAAAGATTCTAACAAATTTCCTAATTTTACGGAAAAATAACAACCTAACAAATAATAAAATTTACTTAACAACAGAAAATAAATGAAAACAATTTAAACTATGTGATCTGTCGAGCTTTGAAGTAAAGTCGCCCTTCTTTCTCCCGAAGTCGAAGGTGGAAGTATTCCCGAAGCTCTTCGAAGCGGAAAGGATTAATCCGAAGCTCTTGTCTCGAAGCGGAAAGGATTAATGCCGAAGGTGACCTCGTTGTTTGTGACGATCATCCCGTTCATGATACTGCATGACAATCATCATATTATCTGATAACTCGGCATCTTCGGTCTCAAACCATCCTGCATCACAACTTTAGGCTTCATCAAATCCACAAGCCTTCATCATTGGCAACCAAAGTCACTGGCATCTCAACCTCCTTCAAATTCTCAATCAAATACTTTCTACCAAAACTGCCATCCAAGAGCCATACCCACCAGAATCATCATCTTCACAACTGCCAACAAATTGAATCCCTAGTTGTCGCTGCCAAACAAAATCACTACAGTGGCACCACCATTCTCTTGCCGCACTGTTAGTCGGGCTTGTAAATCTTGGGACTGCAATTCCATCTGCCACCACAACTGGAAATCCAAGCCTCATTACCAAAATCCCAAACTCAGCTGTTTGCAAAAATTGAAAAACTGAAAGCCACTGTTTCCACTTCTTCTTCGCTCTGATTTGGTGAAACAGAACGACCAAGAGCTGTATTTCTCTGCATTGAAATTTGGCTACTTTTCTCCCTCTACAACCAGCATTTCTGACCTCAGCCGTTGTGCGTCAAAATTATACCCAAAGGCCATTAATAAAGCCACCGCTGTGGTGTTTTTAAACTGAAGCTGTTGGCAGATTTCACAAGCCATTGCTGCCTCAATCATTGTGTTGTCGATCCCTCTTTCTTCTTTGGTGCCGACTGTGAGCCCAAACATAAAATTAGGGCTTACGTGTGATCTAAAGAATTAAATGAACTGGGAGAAGTCTCCACGGGTCCCGAGGCAGAAGGCTCGTGGAGACGATTTATTTGGGAATTGATTGAGGGATTGGATTGGTGGCTAAAAGGACAGGATGATTTAGGCATTACTTAAGTAATTAAGGGTATTTTTGGAATTTTCTCTGAAATCACATGCCAAGCACAAGACTCAGACATGTGCAAGACACGTGACTATTTTCCAGGAAACTCTATAAATACCCCTTTTATTTCAATAGAAAGGAACTTTTGATTCTCTCTGAACTGAAGACTTTGAAGAAAGCTCTTGAATCCTAAGAGTTCTGCCACGTGTTACTCGAGCAATTGCTTACATGTTCTTCTCCCCTCTTCAACCACTCAATCAAGACCGTACTCTTTGCGGATTTTTCTCCTCCTCAGTCAACATGAAACCCTAACCCTAGTAGGGTACGGTTTCCTTACCCACATTTATTTGGCGACTCTGCTGGGGAGGTATAGAATTTGTAAAGGGCATGCCCACGACTCGAAGTGGGAGAACTATAGGAAAAGTTTCACCGACACCCAACATTACTTCACCGGATCCGGTTCCGAGGCAGACAAATCAACATTTCCAAGGCACGGATCTGGATCTCGAACAACCCCTCGTAGAAGACGCTTCTGAAGGAAGTTCAACATCACCACATATGGCTGATCAACAACAAACCAATGACAGGCAGATGGGCATAGGAAGACAAGGTGAGGAACCAAGTGGAGAACAAATAACCACGAATGTTGTGCAGTTGGAGATGTTCAAGGCCTTAAGGGAGGCATGAGAAGAACAAGGGATGATGATGGCCATGATGTCAGAAATGCGGAAGCAACATGAAGAGATGGAAAATTTTTGTCAGCAGTTAATGCAGATTCCAACCTTCAAAGCTATGTTTCCAGGGAGTTCGCAGGTAGAACGAACAGGAGCGGATGTCAACAAGGACAATCAGAATGTGCCTCCAGCAACGGAGAGTCAGCCGATTCCAATCATCCATTTAGAGCCTCAAACCAGTGGTGATGCACCACAACCCAGAGTGCAAACAAGCTAGCCTCAACCAATCGTCATTCCCACCACATTCCCAGCATTTTCACAAGTGCAGATACTGACTATACCAAGCCACGCCCAACAAACAAGCCAACAAGTACAAGGAATGCAAGCTTTGCATGATGCCAGTGTACACCAGCCGATCTCCTTACCATATACACCGCCTGCATAACAATATATTACAACCCCTCAAAAAGTCCATACGACACGTCAGTATGTGACAAAGGATGATTCAAACCAGTGGTGATGCACCACAACCCAGAGTGCAAACAAGCTAGCCTCAACCAATCGTCATTCCCACTACATTCCCAGCATTTTCACAAGTGCAGATACTGACTATACCAAGCCACGCCCAACAAACAAGCCAACAAGTACAAGGAATGCAAGCTTTGCATGATGCCAGTGTACACCAACCGATCTCCTTACCATATACACCGCCAGCATAACAATATATTACAACCCCTCAAAAAGTCCATACGACACGTCAGTATGTGACAAAGGATGATATGCTTGACGTAATCAATCAACTCCGAAGACAGACTACCAGACCATCAGAATTGGACATCACTCCACCATACCCGACACATATACGGAGACAGCCTTACCCAGCAGGGTATATTGAGCACCCGCCACAATTTCCAAAGTACAATGGAGAGAAAGGGAATGCGAGAGAACATATAGCCAGGTTTGTAGAATCGATGTCTCCGTGGTTGGGTTATGATGAAGTAATCAACCACAACCTTTTGCTCCGTGAGTTCAGTAAAACGTTGACAGATAGTGCCTTCAGTTGGTACTACAATCTAGAGAAAGGCTCAGTCCAAGATTGGGACGATTTGAAGTTACAATTTTTTAAGAAGTTTTTTTATATGCAGAAACAAGTGACCATCGTGGAGTTAATGAGATTCAAACAAAAGCCAAATGAGGAGCTGTCAGATTACGTAGACAGATTCAGGGCTCAGGCGCAAAAATGTGTGGAGCCGATTGAGGAGAAGAATCTAGTGAGCATATGCTCAATGGTGCCCTTGATACCTTTAAGCCTCACTTGGTCACTAAAGCATGTGATTCCTTTGCAACACTCAACATTTGCACAAGACTTGGGAGGAATTATGGCATGACTGTTACGTGGAAGGGCAAAAGAACCGCTACTGTGGCTTTGGCAGATTCTTAGCAAAAGCCACAAGGGGTCAAAAGGGAAAAGAGTGGAAAGAATGAAAGGAACCATGGAAAACCAGGAGACAAGTTTTCGAGATTGCCAATCCCAGGGGCTATTACGTGCAGTGTAAAGGCATTTAGGGATTTGTACGAGCAATGGGTAGAACATGGAGTTGTAAAACCTCCAAGGCCCAGATTTGTTGTAACATAAGAAATGAAGAGGAGACCGGACTTCTGTGTATACCACCAGTACGCCAGACACTCCACTATAGATTGTTATAGTCTACGAAGGATCTACCATGAGAAATTGGCAGCAAAAGAAATTGAACTAGGAGGAAACAATGTATTGGACAAGCCACTTCCTAACCATAAGGGGAAAGACACGTGCAACACTATTACTCATAGTGAATCACTAGAGGGAAGAGAAGTGGAGATGATGGAGAACACAGAAATGATGAAGGACAATCCTGATCCAGGTCTGCAGGTGACCACATTGATGAATAGAGCTAAGTTCAGGAAATTTTTTGATCTGATCGGATTGACCAAGGAAGCAGGGATAGAAGCGACCAAGTCAATCATCAAAGCTGTCGAGGCACAAGAGACTTGCATGGCAATCAGCAAAGGGATTGTGAAGACGGTGGAGGAAGAGAACAAAATCACTTTCTCTAAGGCTGATAGAGAGGTGAGATATCCACATAATAGACCACTATATGTGACAACAATAATTAATGGCATAGAAGTGCGGAGAGTGATCATCGATAATGGAGCATCTGTAAATATCATGCCTTACACTGTCTTTAAACATTTAGGTCTGCCAGAGAAGAAGACCGTGAAGGAAAAGACAAACATCACGGGGTTCGCTAATCAAAGCACGAGAACCCTCGGATTCATCAAGGTGGATATGCAAGTGGGGAAGATCCGAGGACCTGTGATGTTCCATGTAGCAGAGGTTGAAGCAGCATATCATGTGTTGCTAGGAAGAGCTTGGCAGAATGATTATGGGGTGGTACCATCAGTTTTTCACCAGTGCATGAAGGCAATTTGGAAAGGCAAGGAGGTTAAGGTACCAGCAACAAGGAACCCTTTTGGGCCGGAGGAGGCACATATCACTGAAGCAACTTTCTTCGATGATGTCGCCGAAGAAGGAGAAAACCATATTGCCAAGCCTAATTCTCTGAAGCTAGCAAGCTGGGAGGATGTACAGGAGGACAAGTTTGTGCCTTTGAAAAAGGAAAAGAAGCAGACCTTAGAAGAAGGTGAATTTTTCAAAAATAAGAAACATGTATTAGTAGATGTAGAGAAAGAAGAAAAAGACCCGAGGAAGCGGGCAGCAGACTCAGAGGATGCCCGAAACATAATTAATGCCAAACGGACAGCCCAATCGGAAGCTGACAAAGTAAATAAAAGAAAAGAACATAAGACAAAGCGGGAAAGAGTAATCAAACTCGATGGAAAGATAGTGTTTCGCTTGTGATGGTGCAAGGGGTAGGAGCTCAAAGGTACACCCAAACCTGAGGACTCAGGAGAGGCCCCCCACTCTAGTAGCAACACAAAAGGAAGAAATCGTACAGCAGAAGGTGGAACCAGCTCCGGAATGTTTCGAGGACCGGCCAAAACCTCAACAAAATGAATTGGAGGAAGTTGATTTGGCAACAGGAGAAGGAACGCCAAAGCCGACTTACATTAACAAGGAGTTGAACGTCAACAAAAAGGAAGAGCTGGTGAAGCTACTACGAGAGTATGGGGATGTGTTTGCTTGGAACTATAATGAGATGCCCGAGATTGACAAGGAGTTGGTAGAGCATAATTTGAACTTAAGCCCGGGAGCTAAACAAGTGAAGCAAGCGCCTCGCACCTATGCACCAGAAGTTGAAACACAAATAAAAGAAGAGATAAAGAAGTTGTTAGATGTAGGATTCATCAAACCAATTCAACATCCAGTATGGTTATCCAGCATAGTTCCAATAAAGAAATCTAATGGACAGTTACAAATATGCGTGGATTTCAGAGACTTGAACAAGGCTTGCTCAAAGGACATGTATCCGCTACCCAATATACACTTTGATGGATGCAATAGCAAATCATGAGATGATGTCATTCATGGATGGGTTCGTAGGCTACAATCAGATAAAAATGTCCGTAGAGGATGCGGAGATGACATCCTTCCGTACCCCATTTGGGAATTTCTACTATGTAGTATTGCCATTCGGGTTGAAGAACGCGGGAGCAACTTACCAAAGGGCAATGCACGCCATCTTTCACGACATGATTCATGACATTGTGGAAGACTATGTGGATGACATAGTGATGAAATCTAAAAAGGAGACAACCCACGTAGAGGATTTAAGAAAGGTGTTTGAATGTTGTCGCAGATATAAGTTAAAGATGAACCTGAAAAAGTGCGCCTTTGGGATGACAGCTGGAAAATTTTTGGGCTTGTTGGTGCACAACAGAAGTTTGGAGGTAGACCCAAAAAAGGCAAAAGCTATTACAGATATGCCCCCACCAAAAACGCAGAAACAATTGAAGAGCTTTCTAGGGAAAGTTTCCTACATGAGGAGATTCATGCCAGCATTAGCAGAAGTCACGAAACCTTTCGGAAAGTTGCTAAAGGGAAAGACAGAATGGGACTGGGGGCAGGACCAGCAACAAGCCTTCATGAGAGTAAAAGAAATTTTGGCCTCGGCGAAAACGATGGTAGTACCACAGAAAGGAATACCATTGCAGCTGTATATCACATCTACCGCAAAGTCTGTAGGAGGA
Source organism: Panax japonicus (assembly GCA_020205505.1). Taxonomy (NCBI): domain Eukaryota; kingdom Viridiplantae; phylum Streptophyta; class Magnoliopsida; order Apiales; family Araliaceae; genus Panax; species Panax japonicus. The sequence goes on from CM035100.1 coordinate 46,105,213, forward strand.
TTGATCACACAAGAGCTAGATGGGGAAGAAAAGCCTGTATACGACATTAGCCGAATAATCAGGGGACCAGAAACCAAGTATTCACAATTAGAGAGACATTGTCTGGCACTGGTGTTTGTCAAATGCGTCATTATTTTTTGGCACACAAAGTAAAACTTGCAACGAGAACTGACCCGATCAGATACTTGCTAACTAGGCCAGCGTTGGTAGGAAGACCTGCAAGATGGATGATGATCCTTTCAGAATATGACATCAAGTGTGTAACACCGAAGGCAATCAGATGTCAGGCATTAACAGACCTGCTCGCTCAGTTTCCGCATGGAGAATATGAACATCCTTCAGAGGATCTTCCAGGGGGAGAAGTAGAAAAATTTGACGTGGTGGATGAAGATTCGGAGTGGTGGAACTTGGCCTTTGTCGGGTCATCCGCAGAAAGACAAGGAGGAGCAGGCGTGTTATTAACTACCAAGGATGGAAAGGAAGTGGCCCTGTCTTATAAACTGGATTTTCCTTGCACGAACAATGAAGTAGAATATGAGGCATTCATATTGGGATTATTAAAGGCTAGAGAATTGGGAGCCAAGTGCCTCAAAGTAAAGGGAGATTCAAATCTGATAGTTCAACAAATAAGAGGTCAATTCGCAGTAAAAGAACCTATCTTGGCACCATACCGAACTGTAGCACAAAAAGTGATGGAAGCCTTCAAGAAGGTAGTGATTGAGTACGTGCCGAGAGTACAAAACATACAACCTGATGCATTAGCCACAGTAGCATCTAGAGTGTATGTCAAAGGAGAAAACTTGGATGTGAAGGTAATCAAAAGGATCCTCCCAACCACGGTGTTGGAATTATTCCCCAAAGATTTGACAGAAGATTGGAGACATGACATCTCTCATCAATTACAAACAAAACAAAGGAACATATCACCGGTGGAGCTTCAGAAATACCGCATCATTAAAGGAGTATTGTACCATAAAGAAGCAAATGGTGTTTTGACAAGATGCTTGGGGAAGGATGAAGTAAATAGGATTTTACATCAGGTACATGAAGAAAATTGCGGATTGGCAGATATTGGATTGTATCGAAGGTTGCAACGCCAAGGGTATTATTTGTAACACCTCAGTCCCACATCGAAATATAGGGGGGAAAATTTGTCTGCATATAAGGAATTAAGTAACTACCAATAGTACCTTCAAGTCATGACCTTTTGGGAGCCCGTGGTGGGCTAGATGACCCAAGAAGATACTATTGGGCCAGTGGTTTGAGGCCTTATTTGGATGGATTTGATTCGATTCGGACTTGGGATTTGACCCAAGATTTGTTCCGGACTCGGGATTTGACCCGGGTTGTTTCATATGGTACCAGAGCCAGTTTCTCGAAATCTCGGGTCGGGTCATCCGATCGAGTTGCCGGAGGTGAGGACACGAAGGCTGATGGTATTATCCCACAATGGAGAGATGGTGGTCCGGAGGTGGGGACACGAAACCAGCCGGTATTATCCCACAATGGCTAGGGAGGCAAAGATCTTTGGGCCGTGTGTGTGATCGGTTCTGACGGGGACGTCAGAAATTTAAGTGGGGGAGTTTGTAACACCCCAGTCCCACATCGAAATATAGGGGGGAAAATTTGTCTGCATATAAGGAATTAAGTAACTACCAATAGTACCTTCAAGTCATGACCTTTTGGGAGCCTGTGGTGGGCTAGATGACCCAAGAAGATACTATTGGGCCAGTGGTTTGAGGTCTTATTTGGATGGATTTGATTCGATTCGGACTTGGGATTTGACCTAAGATTTGTTCCGGACTCGGGATTTGACCCGGGTTGTTTCATTATTGGCCCGAAATGAAGAAAGAAGCAGATGCACTTCAACGACAATGTCTTTCGTGTCAAGAATACCCTGGGAAGGAGGAATGTGTCTTCATCGACGACATAGCAAACTGGCGAAGCCTATATATGGAGTTTTTACAAAGCGGTATTCTTCCTGTCGAAAAGAAGGATGCAGTCACGATAAAGAAGAAAGCACAACGATTCTTCTTACAAAACGGAGAGTTGTTTAGAAGAGGGTTTAACGGCAAGCCCTTACGGTTATCATCCTGCCATTTTTTAAGGTTGATGAGCCAGTAGCTTCAAAAGTAGTATAGCGCCCTTGCCGAGAATCATCTGGTATAACGAAATGAAGAGACCATAAGGAGCAGTAGATGGTTTTGGATACTCCCATGCAAATGAGGATGATGTGGGGACAAAATTGAGGAGAGCACTCTCGTAATCCCTCTGGCAAGAGCGGCCGAAAGGTCGATTCTGATCAAATCTAAACTGCCTCATAACTCTGAGGAAAGTAAAGTACGGTGCCAAAACCATCGTCCTCAACAAGATAGGGAAGTTCCGCAGCTCGGAGGAATATGAACCAAGAAAGTGAAGAACCAGTCAATTCCTTGACATTTGGAAAATAACGGAAGTCCCTCTTATATAAGCGAGGCATAGAACCTCCCTCTGGAATAATGGTGTACGGACGGACAGTGAAACAGAAAAAGTTATCAATATAAAGCCGCAAATCTGAAGTAATTCAGCGAGCGTTGCGGGGAACAATATTGGGCGATGAAAAACGGGATGGATATTTCCTTCGTTTCTGGGACAAGTGCACAGATGTAGAATGGCCCCAAAAGTGCTCGAAGAGGAAGATCTGAAGAAAGGAACATGGAACAAAGCAATTCACGTCATACTTGAATAAATGGAAGAAATATTGATAAGCAATATATATATATATATATATATAATAAATGAGTGAAACTGAAAAGGGGTACCTTCCGACAGATTCTTCATGGCGAGGACAGTTTCATCCAAGCGACGATACAAGGTCCCCAAAAAGAGAGCAACAAGAGGAACCTTCGGACCCTGAGACAACAAAGCCGCTAAGCTAAACATACGAGTCGAGGGACCGTCCATAGGTAACCCAGGGAAGATAAAGTGGGACAACCACATAGCTAGATAAGCAGCTAAAGGAAAAGGACAAGGTTCCTTATGAAGAGCAAGAACAGACTCTATAAACAGAACTATTCCAGTGGCCAGGCCTATAATCCCGAAAGAAATAACGGACCCAAGATAGCTAGGAAGTCTCCGGATGGTTGGTCGTCTCAGTCTGAAAGGATTATATTGTCTTGGAACCTCGTGGTGTAATTGGAAACACGCTTGAAAGCTTCTGTCAAATACGCGACACATTCGGTATCCCTAGAGGACATGCTGGATGAACCACAAGAAGTTAAAGCAGCAGCAGGAAGGCTACAAGATATAGTTCAAAATAAATACATAACCCAAGAAAAATGAGGATGAATATACAAAACAGAAGAAAGAATTACTGGTAAATGACATAAACATCCTCTAGAGTAGGGGTGAACTCCCCCAAGCGGTGACAAATGTACATGTAGAAGAGCACCATCGTGAAATCAATAAGGTTAGGGCGCCATAGTCCTGTTGGATACGAAGATCTCTACATAATTGAACACAACGCAGAATCCCAGCTTTGTCCAACAACTTCACATAATCGGAATTCCCGAGGATCTCGTCGGTCCAAGTTTGCCATCCCTGAAGGCGACTAGATGAGTCAGACAGGAAGCGAACGGGACTGAAAGGGTACTCTTGTTTTTCGATGCACATGCGGAGAATGTGAGCAGAGCAGGGAAATCTATCTGCACTTTCGCTAGCTGCAGCATATAGAAATACACCTCCTTTGTCAGGTGGATGAAAAGTTGCACGATCAAAATTCTTCGTTCGTTCCCAGAAATTGTCAAAAGGCCCAAAGAAGGGAACTTTTCCCCACTCGCTAATGAAGGGGATGTCCTTAGTAGTTTTCGGGTCTGCAGAACGTTCGTCAGAGTTGGCCTACAACAAGGGGGATTTAATATGAGAATTCTATGAAACAAGAAAACGATGTGGAAAGCATTCGAAATATAGTACTTACCATGGTAAAAGAGAAATTATGAATACCGAACAAACAAGGTCGCCTTGAAAACAATCTCCTTTTGACAATGTTCGGCGCGGAAAAGTCTAAACTTGAATAAGAAGATTTAGCCCGGAAAAGGAGAGATTAAGGATACCTGAAAAGAAGAAGGAACAAATTTATCAAACGACGGAAAACCTTCTAGGGTTCGGTCACATCGGGATTCGACCACATTGAGATTCGGCTTCCTAAGGTTCAGCCACCCTGGGATTCGGTCCTTACTAGGGTTCGCCTGTCTAGGATGGTCCAACTACGGTACTTTCTTGATTCGTTATTTAATTGATCGAAACGAAGTGCCGCTTGAAGTTCCTTAAAAGTAAGTTTCTTTTAAAATAAATAATAAACTTTTTGGGTCAATTCCTGATTTTTATTTAAATTAATAATAATAATAATAAAAAAAACAAAAAAAAACGCGTCAGTGTGAACCAAAAGTTTTTGAGCCTTATAAGTTACCTTTTGTTTCATATCATATAATATGTGATTTCAACTCAGTTAATGTTGTGGCAGTGCAGGAAAATTATAGTTTGCTATATATATATATATATATATATATATATATATATATATAAAAGAATAGAGCCTTAATGGGCTTGCATAAGAAAAAAAACGTAATAACGTCATAGTTTGTTCTCCCCAATTCTAATTTGCAGGTTCCATTATCATCATTTAGTATAAAGATAAAACCTGCATTAAAAAAAAATTATTATTATTTTATTTTTTGATACATCACGTTTGTGGATTTACTTTTGCAGGTTGCTTTATCACCATTAAGATGGTATAAATTACTATAAGAGTTGAGCCTGCAGATTAAAAAAAATAAAAAAATGCATCCTTATATCATGCCGACGACATGTGAATACCAATTTCTATTTGCCAACACTTGAAGTAAGATATTGGTTATGAATCATATGTAAAATTTTCTGGATTCATGAAGGCCCAATTAACTGCCTGAAGTGGAACATACATGAATCAAATAGCTGATGACGTACACTTAACCTACGTTACATAACTTGCTTCTTGATTGATAGCCTGGAATTTGATATTAGACTTCAGACTTCCTGAACTTAAAAATAAAATAAAGCGCACCTTTCTTTTTTTTGGATTAGCTTCTTGAATCTTCTCTCCAATACAATACTACTGATATTGTATTACTTCATCATTCACAAAGAAGAAACACAGTCCTTTCCTTTCTATATATACACAATGAAATACAGAGTATGTATCCTACTAAACTTGTTATTCTACAAGAATCAATATTTGCGAAATTGTTTTGTTTTAGAACTCTAATTGTGGGTGTTTGAGGTTTGAATCAATTTCAAAATAAATAAATATTATATTTATAAAAAAAAACGTGTTAAGCACTGTTTTTTTAATAGAATATATACTTATATATCCTAATGTTTTATTTATATGATGTCATTAGTTTTTACCCACAAAACCAAATTCTTCTTGAAGCATATTTTACTGTGGCATTTGTCTTTCTAATTAATGCATATTGTCAAGTATTCTATTATGCATCTTCATTTACAAATTTTGAATAATTTATATATATTATTAATTGCTGCAACTAATCCCCTGATTGATAAGTTTTCAGATTTAATTTGACTGAGCAAAATTTGGAAACAAATTTGATAAATAATTTTCAAAGATATTTTGGGAGAGTTCTCTAAGGGTTTCTTTCTCATAAGATTTTTTTTTGTTTTTTTTACGAGGATTACAAGATCGAGCTCCGCGAATTGTTCAGAAAATTTGAAGCAGGATTCAAAGACTCGAAATATTTTTGCACGATCGTCACTCCGAAGGCGTGACTCACGTGCAGGGGGCAATTGTGAGCTCAAACATAAAATTAGGGCTTACGTGTGATCTAAAGAATTAAATGAACTGGGAGAAGTCTCCACGGGTCCCGAGGCAGAAGGCTCGTGGAGACGACTTATTTGGGAATTGATTGAGGGATTGAATTGGTGGCTAAAAGGACAGGATGATTTAGGCATTACTTAAGTAATTAAAGGTATTTTTGGAATTTCCTCTGAAATCACATGCCAAGCACAAGACTCAGACATGTGCAAGGCACGAGACTATTTTCCAAGAAACTCTATAAATACCCCTTTCATTTCAATAGAAAGGGACTTTTGATTCTCTCTTAACTGAAGACTTTGAAGAAGGCTCTTGAATCCTAAGAGTTCTGCCACGTGTTACTCGAGCAATTTCTTACCTGTTTTTCTCCCCTCTTCAACCATTCAATCAATACCGTACTCTTTGCGGATTTCTCTCCTCCTCAGTCAACACGAAACCCTAACCCTAGTAGGGTACGGTTTCCTAACCCACAAACTACAGAGGTAATAGATCTAGGTTTCAAATAAACTTGGAAAAATACTGTTTAGATCCCTCTTTTTTGTTTAGTTGATCCTTTAGGCTTCAAGTTTTGTAAGCTTCAAGTTACACCCTTTTGCTTTTAATATTTTGAGATTCAGGCCTTGAACTTGAGTTTTTGATGGAACTACCCTTGAAATTTTACAGTTTGGTCCCTGAAAATCTTTTTTGGTTGAAATTATGATTTTATTATCTCATGGATACAAGGAAACCTAGTGTGGATTTTTTGTGTGCACCCACCTATGATATTTGTCATTTTTGACTTGCTGAATATGACAAATGATTTTGTTCATTGCTTGTACGACATTGTAAAATACTTTATCATTATTGTATTCATGAACACGATAAAATCAGATTGGTAACTCGTTAACTTTGCTGGTATGCATCAAGATGGTGGTCTAGCATATACTATGCATTCTTGCATAGAGGTATGAGTGAAATTTCTTTTTGGTCAAGGATGAAATCTCTCATAATTCATGAATTTTATCAACATGACTTCACATATATTACTTCTACGTTGGATAGATTGGTTGCAAATTTTTTGAGATATTATGATGAGTTTTATACTTAACCATATATTGCTATCCAAAACAAGTGAAAGAAGTTATTATTTCCCAACAAAAGGTTTCAAATATGGTATCAAAAATGTAACCGCATGAAAAAGACTGTGAGTCCAAGAAATTCATTGAGAGACCAAAGATTGTTGAAGAGTCGAAGGCTATCATTTTAGTTTATGCATTTGAGAAGGTCATTGATTCAAAACTGATGTTTAAGGACTCAAATGGAGAATTCAAAGACGAGTTTCAGATAAGGAGAAGCCAACTTAAGAGATTCAAGCATGTGCTATTTTCGAAGTTTAAGAGATTCAAACATATGATATTTTGGAAAAAATCAGTTTGAGATTGAAGCTAATAGTGTTGAAGAATCCCCAATTTTTGACGAGTAACCTATTATTGTGGAGAGCATAGAAGATGTCGCAAAACCTAAGGATGAGAATCCTACATCAAACATTATTGCTCATGAGATTGTTCCTATGCAAGATCAAGGACATTGAAATTATTGATTTTATTATTCTTGAAAATGTCATTGTCATGCAGGTAAATTAAATTGGAAGATGTTGGTATTTTCTAACTTAATTTTAGGATTATTCTTTGAGAAGCAAAAGTATGCAGTTGTGATCCAGCAAAGAGTGAAGATTCGTTCTTAGTTTGATACTTGTTTGCCTTAAAAATCAAGGACGAATTCTTTCTAAGGGGAGACTGATGAAATGGAGAATATGAATGAAGTCGGATTTCCATTTATTTTAGTATTTTTGGAGATTTAATATATTGTATGTTTTTTACTTCCTCCGACCCATGAAAAGATGACTTGATTACGAATTTCACATAAATTAAGAAAAACTAAAGTGGAGAAAAGAGAATAAACAAGTTCTAATTTTATCCACAATGGACCCCACATAAGTAAAATATGATTGTTTCCTTTTTCTAAAAATAACGGGCCCTACTTGAGTACTTTTGATGGTAAAATTGTTTTCGTACAATATTTTGAATTTGATTTGTGTACTTTAGACATCTTTTGGAGCAATTTTTTTTGTACTTTAGCAATCTTTTGTTGGACGGAAGGAGTATTATTTATGGTCTAGTAGTTTAATTTACTTTTGGCCTGTTTAAGTTTTGGGCTTATTTTCTAATATTATTAGGATTTTATTGTTTCATTTATTTTAATTTTCCTTTTCCAGGTAGTCGTAGGAAAGTTGTTTAGAACTATAAATATATTATCTTAGGGTTTTTGGAAAAACCAATCTTTGATTTTTTTAATTATCAATTTCTCGTTGAGAGTTTTTATCTTGTGGATTCACGGTTGTTATCTTGTTCATGTTAGTACGATAACTAGCCATCAACTTTTGTATTAGAGCATTACAGTCTAACCACTATTCGGTTGAGTCACGTATACACCCGGAGCAAACATATGGTTGTCTTCGAAAAATCAAAATTCTTATATAATAATAGTTTTGAGACCTTTTTCAAGCACTTCTATTGATTTGTTTACCAAGTTTTTCATCATTTCCTTGAATTTATAGCTGTTCTTTTTTATACAAATTGAAGTAGAGATATAAGGGTGTGTCTAATTTGTAATTGTTCTACACCATTTCAGGAGTTATTATTAATTATTTTTTTTGATATCGTTAATACATGAATGTCTGCATTTTTTTTACTCATTTCTCAACAATTACTTGAAACATACATTCACAAAGAATTTTAATTTCCTCTAGCTTCTTTGTGTATTCTTGAGTGAGTACACGAACTGTGAAGCCCCAAAATTCGGGTACCTTTAAACCCTGGATATGGTGTTACGCGGTACTACAACATACGAATACATCTAACTATATAATCTTAATGACACGGATGTAATTACTATATTATTACATCATATCCGTTCAATCCCAGGTTCTATGACCATTACATGCTCAAAGCATAATAATATTATCTGTAACATAATAATACTATTCTATTACAAGTCTTCTATTCGTTTATCTTCTTCTTTCCCTTGTCCTTACCAGATCTTTCAATAATTTAAGCAAGGATGAACATTAAATTGCCCAACAAGTATAACATCTCAATAACAACAAAAGCAAGAATCATATGATCATTATTCAACAACTGAGCAATAGTTGTGAAATATTCCGAATAAACAAGAATAACAAACTTTCTTTCATTTAAGACATTTTTGAAACAACATACTGAATATTTATACCGGGAGGTCATTCGACCAAAAACTTTCTTTTACTTCCTTTGAAAATGTTTAACAGTAATTCAACCGTAAACCGTCATTACTTATGAGTACTTTTAGGTGATCAGCCTATGGTACTCTATGTTGATCAACACTTACTTTTAAACGACTATATGCGTTTGTTTTGGACACCTTGTGTGTCAGCCGAAATATTCGACCAACACTTTGGTTTGTTCATTTTCAGGTGTAACCTTTGAATCCGTACCAAAATAATTTGGTTTAGACAGCTCTACTTAACATCAATAATATTTCAATGATTCAATCTCAAATCGATAAAACATTTTAACATTTGTTTAGTCGAAACAAATGACATCGACACTTGCTTAAACAGTTCCGGGATATTGAACTTTAAAGCTTTAACAGTTTATGTCATAGCATAGCTTGGATACTTGTACAAATACCAAGAGATTTGCATAGGCATATAATTCACACAATCATACAAGAATTGTGCACATTTGATCTTAAAAACATCACATAACATTCATAAGAACATAATCAAATGAAGTTAAAAAACTTGCCTTAGTGTTCTTCTAAACTTTCCTTTAACTCCTTTCGAGTCCTACATGATATCATCACATAGACAAATCAAATTAGTCACAAATAGACTCCACAATATGGTTTTTATTACTCCTATTTCATTTCTTTCCATGTCCATGTCGTTTAGACTTGGATCAATTTTTTTGTAAGTTTGTTGTAACTTGTTACAACGTTTCGGCGTTTCGAAAGAATCACCACGCCTTGTGCCTGATTGCACTACAGTCCTAAAAACGCCTAATTTTGACCTTGATCCTGATCTTAACTCTCAATTCTTATTAAATGAAAGTTGTAGGTCTATTTCTTATCTTTCCGGATCATCTTGAATCACCTCAATCGGAGTTCATACAAAAGAATTATACTCAATTTACTAAAGCACGTCAGAGCTGATTTTGGCCTAACATTTGACCAACGTATATATGCAAAATTAGCCTTTGGGCAGTGTATATACGCCCAAGTGCAGAAACCCGACGTATACCCTCCGTATATACGCCCAAACCTTGATGCTTAAACCCAATTTTTCAACTTTTGCTGCACCTACTTCGCCGCTCCATTACTTTGTCATTCGATATTTAAATGAGTCTGTGATCACATCCTCTATCAATCCCCTCGGGTGGAATAATTTTTCTGATTCTATAACAAGCCTAAAATTTGGCTCAAAAATCCTTCGTAGCCTTGTTTTTCAACTTAACGATCTTAATGTCTATTCTACAATTCTTCGTAACTAACTCACCCGCAGTTAGAATGAGTTCGTTCTTGAGCTCACGGCTCTTTTTTACTACTATCTACGCTATTCCCACAAAAAACAGTTTTTCGGATTCGTTAATTAGGCATACAATTCACCCGGAAATCGTACCAAGGTAGGGTTTTTGACGTTCAACGCCTTTTACTAGAATTTTTGCCATAACTTCGTTATAACACATTTTTGTCGGGTTAAATGCTTTTTCAGTCACTGTTAAGGCTCTAAAATGAGCAAACAATTCGTGTTCAATTCGTACTCGCTCGACTAAAAGTTCGATTTGAGCTCGACTCAAAATATAAATGAACCAAATATGAGCAAATTTTAAAGTTCGATAAATTACTCAGATCATATTCGTTCGAAAAGTTCAAACGGTTCGGGCCCGATTCGGGATGATGCTCAACTCGGTAGCTAAATGAGCCTCAATCAAACCTTATTTTATACTCGATAAAATTTGTGAACCAAATCTGAGCAACTCAATACTCAGTTCGACTCAGTTTATTTACACCCTTAGTCACTGTACTATATGTCAACTTACAGATAGATAACTGAATTTTTTTTTTCTTACAGTCAACTCACTGAACTCGACTTTTCTAACATAAAATTAAAAAAACTGTTAAATGCTTTGACTTTAACGGAAAATGACAGCTAAGCAGCTGAGTTGTCCGTTAAAAAGCTGATGTGACGTCCTTGTGTGACGTGGCAGTGATTATGTGGATTTAAAATAAATTTTTTATGAAGAAAATGAAAAAAATATTTTAAAGTATAATATAAATTTAAAAAGTGTGCCAAAAATTAAGAAAATAAAAAAAATATATTTAATTATTTTTTTAATTAATATCAAATAAAATTTTATTTATAATTAAGCCGTTTATAAAATATAAAATTCAAAAATATGCTAATTAAAATTAAGGGGAATGTGAAATATATTTAAGGGGGAAATGAAAGAAAATTATAATAAAATCAAAAAATTTAGCAAAAAATACATGGTAGAAATTAAAAAATTGATTTAAGAGAGAAAATTGATTTTTTTAGGAAATTAATAATAAATATAATTATTTAAGAAATTATAAAATTAATTTAATGTTCATCTTAAATAATTTTATAATTTACTGTTCATCTTAAATAATTTTATAATTTATTGTTTTAAGAGAAAGAAGATGAACAATAATTTTAAAATTAATTATTGTTTATAATTTTAAAATTAATTTATTGTTTATAATTTTAAAATTAATTACTGTTTATAATTTAAAATTAATTACTGTTTATAGTTTTAAAATTAATTACTGTTTATAATTTTAAAACTAATTACTGTTTATAATTTTAAAATTAATCTCTTAAAACAGTAAGTTATAAAATTATTTAAGATGAACATTAAATTAGTTTATAATTTCTTAAATAATTATATTTATTATTAATTTCCTAAATAATCAATTTTCTCTCTTAAATCAATTTTTTAATTTTTACCATGTATTTTTTGCTAAATTTTCTGATTTTATTATAATTTACTTTCATTCCCCCCTAAATATATTTCACATTCCCCTTAATTTTAATTAACATATTTTTGGATTTTATATTTTATAAATGACTTGATTACAAATAAAATTTTATTTGATATTAATTACAAAAATAATTAAATATATATTTTTATTTATTTTTTTATTTTTTGGCACACTTTTTTAATTTATATTATACTTTAATTTTTTTTTCATTTTGTTCAGAAAAATTTTCCTCCAAATCCACATAATCACTGCTACGTCACACAAGGATGCCACATCAGCTTTTTAACGGACAACTCAGCTGCTTAGCTGTCATTTTCCGTTAAAGTCAAAGCTTTTAACAGTTTATTTAATTTTGTGTTAGAAAAGTTGAGTTCAATGAGTTGACTGTAAGAAAAAAAAGTTCAGTTATCCATCTGTAAGTTGACATATAGTACAATGAATGAAAAAACATTTAATCCCATTTTTGTCCGTTCCACTTGAAACATTTCCATAACTTACATATGTATATTTCCTTCTTCCCGGATTTTAAGATTTTAATTCTTAGCCTACGAACAATGATTTACACTAGTCGAATAGACTGAATCAATAAGATTTTCATGCTTTCTTAGCTTGGTTCATTACTTTAACTTTGTTTTCACTTTGTATGCATATATTGTCGGTAATTATTAAGTCCTCTAAGTTTATGATCCTTATTTCTTTGGATCCTTCATGATCCACCACCACAACCACCACCACCAACAAAGCATTACAAAAGCTTACGAAGACGATGAAGAGTTAGGGTTCTTAGGAGTTACCTTTTTTGTAGCTTGACTTTGGTGTAGTTATTTTACTTGCTTGCTCTATTTACTCCTTCCTAATTCGAAATTCTCTCTCTCACAATTTGTGTATAGTTTCTTTTCTTAATTTGAAAGTAGCAAGGATTTGTGAAGGAAAGGCTTGCTATTAATAGGAAATGCAAGAGTTTTGGTATTTAGCTCGTTGAAGCAACTCTTCCAATCTTATTAGTTGATCACCTAGCTAAGGGTCTTGCATAGTCAATCCCCTCAACTTCTAACATCTTATAAACCATCTCCTTATCATTCAACACCAAGGCTAATCATGGTTGAGTTAAAATGATCAAAGGAGACTTTTTGGTTAAGGAAATAATGGCAAGTGGTTGGGGCATTAATGGTTGCTTGTTTAAGCACAAAACATACAATTTATGGAAAGTTTTGGCCAAGCTTCTCCTTGAAGCTTCATGTGGCCGGGTCCCCCCTCCCCTTTGGTTCTCATTCCACATTCATTTCATCTACTATTACAAGCTTGGAGGATACACAAGCTTCTCACCTTGACCAATTTTGACTTTGATCAAATTGGACTTAGTTTTGGGCTTCTATTATACTTTGTTTGGGCCTTGATTAAATCATTCTTGGGCCTCCTACATTAACTTTCATTGGGCTTCCAATTGACAAAGCCTGAAGGTTTAACAATTAAATTGATTCTCAGTTGACTTTCGTACTTCGTTCGATTAGCCGAAAAGCTGTGTTTTTCGTTTTTGAATTTTATTAGAGATTACGTCTCGTGACATCATATAAACGCTATGGCATCATTCGAAAAATTGAAAAAACGTAAAAGCGTTTTCTGCGTGAATAATGTTTTTGTCTTTGTTCCGAAAATTTTTATTTTCTTATAAGAAACCTAGTTTGTAAATTCTAACACGTAAACATATTCCAGGTCATAAAATCGACTTTTAAACACATAACACAATAATATTAATAAAATCTCATTTTATTCAATAATATTCTTCAACCTATTTACAAGGTTAAACACGATTGCTCTATCGTTACACGAACACTCGAAAAAAATAAACAAAATTAATTGCTTGGATATTGACATTCACCAAAAACTGGAGGTACCTCGTGACTCATGCAGTTGACTAGATAACACTATTTCATTTTGGATGGCTGTAGATAGATATGATATCTGCTGGCATTTGCAGAGTCTTCTTGGTGTTTTTATGTTATTTAGAATATCATTTTGTTTCAACTTTCATGGGAGTATTTATTATGTATTTTTATTTCGTTTTGGTCCCTGTGAGAAATGCTAGAATTTTTAGTGATAGTTGTTTCCTCCATATTACAAGATAGAGTGTTCTTTATTGCTTCCATTTGGGAATTGACTTTTGGGGCTCTTAGAGGTGTTTCCCTGTTATCTCCAAAGGGAGACAGGCAGTTCTTTTTTAGAACTTTGTACTCTTTTCCAATAATTATTCTTATTAGGACTTATTGTCCTAATTTTTTTGTTTCTATCTTCTGTCAAATAAAATTTTGTCCTTTCTTTAACAAAAATATATACCCAGAGAAATGAATTGTGTTTGCTTACTTTTGCAGGGAAACCAGTCTATATGTATAGTATGGGTGGCCTTGCAGAATATTGCGTTGTGCCAGCACATGCATTGTCTATTCTACCCGACTCTTTGCCTTATACAGAATCTGCTATTTTAGGATGTGCAGTTTTTACTGCCTATGGTGCTATGGCTCATGCTGCAGAGGTGCGTCCTGGTGATGCTATTGCTGTGATTGGGATAGGGGGTGTAGGCTCAAGGTAAATATCTAAGGTTGAGAATATTAAAAGGCATGTCTTATCTTGAAAATTGACTGATACAGACAGGGATTCAAATAATATTCCCTCCGTTCCAAAATCAAAAAGCCATGAAATGTTTTCATTCCTATATGATTTGGATCATTTTTTTTACTTTTTAAAGTCAATTTGAGATACTTTCAAATTCAAAATTTATATTAATTTATTTTAAAAAGTTCACTTGTGAAAACTGTTAACTATGTAAAAACTACTAACTACTTGCAAGATTTATTGTTTACAAAAGTTAAATGAATCACGCCAATTTTGAATTTGAAAATATCTCGGATTGACTTTGGAAAGTTATATTTGATCCTTATATTTTGGAACAGAGGAGTTTGTGATATGGTTACAATGATAAATGTCATTCAACAATTATTAGAAAATTATACAGATTGGGCTGCATGTTTAAATGGATATATATTTAGTGCTCCCTTATTCTCGTTTCAACTTTCATTTTTTGGGATGTCACTTTCAAAATCAATTTACCAAATCTCGTTATGATATAGACTGCTTTGAACGTGGTGAATTTACTATGTTAAAAGTAAGATGTTCTTAAAACTTTTGATTTTAATTAGCGAACTCTCAATTTGTAAATGGAGGTACCAAAAAAAAAACTCATTTACAATTTGAAAGGACGTAGTATAATATGTCTTCCCACACTGGATAAAATAGATTTGGGCTTTTATAAATGCGAACATCTGTAATCCTTCAAATTAAACATACGTGTGAACCAATTGGATGCATTAACAAATTCGTACTCCATCCGCCCCATTTTATTTGACGAAAGTTGACTTGTATAGTCAAATTGACCATTTAAATTAGTAAAGCGTACAAATTCTTATCACTGAACTCCCAGATTTACCTATTCTCATGACACCTCTATTTGTAGAGTTTTCTTTTCAATTTAACACTTTAAACACAACAAAGCAACGTTTCATTATAGATCTATTCAAGTTCAATAAGAAAATGAAAGAAAAAAAACAGCGATAAAAGTCGGTGGATGAGTGAGATCATAAAATGTAAAAATATATATCCATTCAAAAAGGATACAATTTTCCAGGACCTACAGGTATGTTAGGTATTGTGCCTGACCCAAGGGCGGTTATTTATCTCTCAGTTCAGCTTCTATTCATATGTCACATATGAACATCCTTCTTTCTCATATTTTATTTGTTTATTTATACTCCCTCCGTCAAACTTTACTAGTTCTAGTTTGAAAGTACATGCCTATTAAGAAAAATTTTTGATATCCAAATTACCCATCTTAATTACTTTATAATCATCTTTTTTATTTTATTTAATCTCCCAAGTCTTTCTTGGAACAATAAATAAGTGGAGAGAGAGAGAAGAGGGAAAAAGGGGTGTGATTGTGATTCTAATGTCAAAGTTAATAGTGCTACTTTTTTCAATGTATATCATGTTGTTTTGAATGATTTTTTTAAAGTTAAATAAGGGTATTATTGGAAAAGTAATGTCAAAAATAGCATTAAAAAGAAATAGGACAAATAAATTTGGACAAACCAAAAAGGAAATTAGGACAAGTAAACTTGGACGGAGGGAGTATTTAGCACTTTTAAGGGATTACAATTCTATTTCGCAAAAACTAAAAGACTCTTCACTGAGTATATTTATCTCTATACGTGTAGGAGATCTAGTCATGTTTTATCTGAATTTTCTTTTGTTTTTGCAATGTAATTATGACGGGCCTCTCCTGTAATGATCATAACCAGATAATATGGTCCAGTTGCCTGCAGATAGCACGGGCATTTGGTGCCTCTGAGATTATTGCTGTAGATGTACAGGATGAAAAGTTGCAGAATGCTAAAGCGATTGGAGCCACTCACACCATAAATGCACGCCATGATGATGTCGCTGGGAAGATTAGAGTACTTACTCTTCTTCTATAAACTCAATTTACATGTATTATTATTTATTGTTATATTCTAAAGGTACCACACCACAAAAGCAATTGGGCTTTCTCCTCTCTTTTCTATTAATAAAACAACTTATTTTATCTAAAAAAAATAGTAACCACTTTAATCACTTTAGATATGGAAGAAACTGAATCATTAGATCTGGCAGTAGTTTTTGTTATCTAGAATAATTTTAGTTAAATTTCAGTCCTGGTATGAGGAGATTTATCCAACTTATATTGGAGTCTGGAGGTCTGGGCTGGTGTTATTTTTCTAAGGGGCACAATACTTGGATACTAAGTTACATGGACTCGAATGGAGTGTCCGGTCACAGTTGGAGTTGTCGTAAACATGTACTCCTCAATTTTGCTATTTTTTTTACACTAAAATAAAGTGTCCGGCACTAATACCCTTGTGTAAGTGTCGAGTATTAGACACGAGTACTTTTGGGTAAATTGAAGGGGATGAACATGGACCATTTGATGTGCATCAGCTAGGATGATCGTCATTGATAGGGAGTGTGAGAAAGATCTTAGGTCTCTAAGGCCGCATAGACACTTCTCGAAGGTCGACGTATTCGTGTCGGACACATGTCGGACACAAATACTCCTCGGACACTTCCAGAAACGTGTCTTGATACTCTTAGATAGTCCAAATTTATTATTTTTAATCTTTTTAATTTTGGACATTTTCGGATACTTTAGGGATACTTCTAGATAATTTAAGGATACTTATGGATACATAAAAGGCATTCGGATGTTATGTTATAGCTTGTTCAATGATAATACTAGCTTGCTTCATCTTATTTTTAGTTTACTGCTTTGGTGTCTTATGACTTGAAGATGATTATGGTTTTTTGATGTAATGTTGGACTCCTTTCTTTTACCTATGTAATGATAAATTCAATGCTAGTAAAAGTCTTAGGACTAAGTGAAAATGATGATATTTGATGTGAAATGTAAAGTTCCTACCTTTTGGTCAAGTCATAATAGGTGCTATTATTTTAAATGAATTAAACTTTTGAAGTTAACACTTGCTTATGGTTAAGTAATATAATTTATTTATTATATAGATATATGTATATCTATAAATGGGAAATATCCATAGCACGTACGTGCTACAGATCCTTACATGGCATACATCATCTCTACCATCTATTTTAAATATCAAAGGATGGGATTAAAAAAGCCAAATCAGTCTTTTCCCTTACTAATGGTACCGAGTGGTTAAAAAAACATAATCCATACGCTACTAATACTAGCGGACGCTAATCAAAATTTTCCATCCTTTCCACGCAAGTAAGGGTTATACTTTATTAACGAGGGTTTAAGGTTTATTAACCTGAATTTAGGGTTTATAAACTAGAGTTTAAGGTTTATTAAATAGAGTTTAAGATTTATTAACCCCTTTATTAACCAGGCTTTAGGGTTTATTAACCTTATTAACCTCTAGTTAATAAACTTTGGTTGCTAAACCCCGATTTATAAACCTTAAGCCCTAGTTAATAAACTCTTAGCCCTAATTTATAAACTCTGAATCCTAGTGAATAAAACCTAGTTAATAAAGCCAAACTCGTGGAAGCTGATTAGCGTCCGCTACTATTAGTAGCAGGTGGATTGTTATTTTTGAACTGTTCGCTACTAATAGTAGCGGACGATCACTGGTTTGACTTTTTTAATCTCGTTCGTTGATGTTTAAAATAGATGCTAGAGATGGTGTATGCCCTATAAGGATCCGTAGCATGTACGTGCTATGGATCATCCACATTTATATATATATATATATATATATATATATATATTTATATATATAAAAAATTTATATCGTATCCTACTTATTTTGAAAATAACATCAAGTATCACGTTTCGTGTCGTTTCCGTATCCGTATGGCATATCCATATTGGTACTTCATAGGTTTCATGCATAGCTAGGAAGTAGGGGTGCAATACTTAGCACACGAACTGCGCACTCCATGTGACGAAGGTGCTGGTGCGCAAGGGTGCAACAACTCTCACGAAAAGCTCGAACAAGCTTCATATGCCATATCCCTAAATTTTTTACACAGAGAGTTCGTCTCCCACCACAATCGAATATAGAAAGGGAAGAGATCTGAAAAGTGGATACTAGAAGAGAGAAGAAGAGCGAAAGAAATAGAGAATAAGAAAAGGATAGAAAACCTACTTGCCATTGCGTCGTTACTCCTCCGCCCCCCAAAAAAATCGACGTAGCCTATGTTTCAAACCTGCATATATTCTATTAATATAATGGTCAAATTACATAAAAGTACCATACCGATATTTCATAATTCTAATTGTAGTCTCACCTTTTATAAACTTTTTAATCCCACCCCTAAGGTTCCAAGTTAAATTATAGTGGTAGATTAAAAATTAAAAAGACTTGCATATTTGTTGGAGTAGCATAAAATATTTTACTTTGTGATACTTTTATAATATATTTAATTATATACATATATAATAATAACAATTATAATAATAATTAAATATGTGTCGTTTCCCGCCGCTCCTATTTTTTAAGATTTGATGACGTGGATCTCTAAGCAGGCCATCTTCAACTTGTGTAATTAAAAAAAGATATTTTCGAATATCTCTTACACATTTATTATACATTAGAGGGTAAATATGTCCAAACAAATTATATCCCATTAAAATTAAAAAAAAAATCACTCCTTGTATCATCAAAAACACAACTCTCTTTAAATAATTCAGATCAAAATCAACACCATCGCATAAAAAATAATAAATAAAAAAATAATTCAAATAATTTCATCCAAACTTCTCTATCTGCTAAATAAGATCTAAGGAACCCAATTAAATGGATTAATGTTGGAGCTTCACAACTAATATCAAAAAATAAATGAATCATTTTTTATTTAGCTTTACTAATGATTTGTCCCGAAGCAAAACAGAACTCCTCAAGGAAATCTATCATCTATCATGACTCTCGTTTGATCCTTAATGGCTTTTCCAAAGAGAGTAAGTCATCTCCAAAAAATAAGTAGAATATGTGAGGGAAACAACTATACCATCCATAAGCAAAATCAATTTCACCATTTCACCCAGATCTAATAACCATCCTAGCCGGTACGAGAGATTGAAGAAGTTAGGGTCTATCGCCACACAAACAAGCCCAGATCTCTCAGATCTCGTCGACTGCGAAACATTTACAAGCCCAGATCCGTCTCTAGAATAAAAGGAGAAAAAGAGAAGATTCGTCGGTTACCGTGGTATGTACCGCGGTTGGTTATCGTAATAAGTACCGCCGTTGGTTATCATCACTACAGACGTTAGCTCTGTACTCGTATTCTTCTTCATATCTTTCGTTGACGGATCAGTTGCGTAAATCTTTTAATCTAAATTGAGTTGGGGGATCTGAGTAGGCTTTTTATTTTTGGGGTAACAATAGAGGAGCTAAATCAAATACTTACTTAATCGAACTATCAACACCGTTGAACCATTGATTGTGATTCTCAGTCCTTTGCCGGAATCGTTGAGCAACAAATTCTCAGAGTTGGGGCTTTTTTCGATTCACTTTGGGGTTTGCTTTTGATCTCGATTGTTATTGTTTTGAAGCTTTTGATTTGTTTAATTTGTCTAAATGTATGGGTTGTGACCATTTTACCCTCTATTATATCAGAATTGTTTAATTCATATGACCCCACCCAGATAGCCACGTCAGCAGCTTCTGACGTGGCAAACTCAATTTGTTGAAATTGGAAAAAATTAATAGTTCAATCATCTAATTGACAAAATTGAAAGGTGGATCACTAAAGTGGAATATGCCCTATACTTTAGAGTAGTAAATTATATTTAAGCCTATTAAAAACAACTTCAAGGGACAGATAGAGGATAAAAGATGCAATAAAGTCATTACACATCACAAGTCAATTAAGTGCAAAATGCTACATATCACCAACAAATAATAAATATATAAAACAGGAAAACACCAACCAATAAAAGAAGAAACAATCCATTTTTTGTACATAAACAATATTATGATACTAACATTAGAATTTAAAATAAAAGAAGAAAAAGAAAGAGAATCGGTACTAAGTTGAGCAAGTCATCTGAAAGCGGCCCAAGGTGATGCGTTGAGAATCTGAGCGTTACTTTGTGTCTGGCAGCAAGTCATGCCCACGCCTTGCCTCTTCCCCACCGACTGGACTACTGCAACGACTTGACAACCATGGTTTCATACTAATAGGGTGGTTAATAAGAACATTAACTACCCATTTGGTAGAGCAGTATATTTTAGAAAAGAACTTTCTCTAGTAGAGTTGTAAAAATTATTTTGGCTGCTGTCATTGATATTGGTTTTGGTAACTATCTTTTTAATAGCACTTTACAAAGATATTTTTTTGAGTAGTTTAGGTTTTGAGTAGCACCAAATTTGTAGCTTCTCTTCCAAGAGTGCAGTTACATCAAAAAGCTTTATTCATAAGGTCCTAAAAGCATTTTTGTTATGCTACTAAACACTCTTTATGTAAGTTTTCTAATTAAATGACTTTTATGCCACCATACCAATTCAATAAAGGAGCTTTACCAACACTTCATTAACTTGGTCTCTAAGAAGGGTAATTAATCAAGTTTTGGAACTTTAGGTTCATTAGTTTGGGGGACTATTGTGTACAAATTTAGACGTCTGGGAAAGGTATTGGAGTTGACCCTTTGGCTGATCACAACATCTTTCTACGTGCAAGGCAGGTTTTGGATGCTGCCTTACTTGCAATCAATGTTGTGGATGCCGTTATGAAAATATATTGTCAGGTCTTGATTCATTTAAGTAGATTTTGAGATGGATTTTATAAGGCTAAGTAGAAATTTGTGGACACGATGATAGAGAGAAGGGTGATAAGTTGAGAAAATGGGCTTAGGTTTAGGATGCTACCTTACTTGGGAACATTGTGGTGGAGTATGTTAGGAAAGGAGTTTGTCAGGATTTGATCTTTAACTAGATTACCTTCCTTGTAAACAAGGTGGTGGAGTATGTTAGGGAAGGAATTTGTTGGGATTTGATCTTTAACTAGATTTTGACTCGCCTACAATAATGTGAATTGGAGATTTATGGGTGTAGTGATATTGAGAAAGGGTGATAATTGGAGAAATGTGCTAGGTTTAGGATGATGCCTTACTTGTGAACAAGATGATGAAGGATGTTAGGAGGAAAGTTTGTCAGGTTTTGATCTTTAAGTATATATTGACTCGTCTAAGATGAGGTGAATTAGAGGTTTGTGGACATGGTGATAGAGAGAAAGGCTGATAGGAAATTAGAGCTGCTTTCTTCATCTCATTTTTTGGTCAGATTCAACGTGGTACTAATAATTTGTTCAAGCTTCTTGGTTGTTAAGACATAGGATTCTTCCCAGTTGCCTTTTCACCTAATAAGTTCTATGGATCCAGTGGAGAGTCCGGTCGGACAGAGGTACTTTGAAGAGTTCGATATGGGTACTCCTTAATTTTGCAAATTTTTTACACTAAAATGAACTATGCAACACCCATGTCCTTGTCAGTACTTTAGGGTAAGTGAAGAGTCCATGTAACATAACTTTTCACTTTTGTTGTGGATGTACTCAGTTGCATCATTAGAAATAGTGAGTAGGCTGATTTCCAACCTGCTTCTTGCAGATGATTCTAATTATATATATATATGTATATATGTATGTATATATATAAGGATCAATTGGGCAATTTGTTTTACTTTAAAGCTTTGTCTCACTTAAAAGACAAGTATCCTATGATGTGAAAAGAAGTAACAACTATTTATAGAAGAAATGCTCAACGGGGGATATAATTTTAATTTTGAACATATTGAAATATTGTTAATGGTGCCCTCAACTAATCTCCTTGACAATGATCTTTAGATTTTGAGTTTACAATTGAATTCAACATATAGGCAGCTCCCTTTTATTCCCTTTAAAAATGTTTAGTGATGAACTGCCACATTTTTATTTTTTAAGTTATTTTGCATTGTTCGACAATGAATGGTTGTACGATTGTTTATTCTTCGCCATCCCCTTTTCTACTGTTTCTCTACTTTCTGCTATCTATAACAATATATAACAAGGCAAATACTGAGTCATTTTGACTCGGTAGCTCAAAAGGCTTTTCTTTTTCTCTTTTTTTTTTTGATTTTCATGTCTTCTAGGTCATAAATTTTGGTTTTCCCAAAAGTCAACTCAGAAGCTCAAAAGTTATGTTTTTCATAAAATTTTATTATACATTTATTATTAAAGATACAATTTATCATTTGTCACTAAGAATTGAGTAAAGATAAAAAAACAAATAAAGAAAAAACTTTTGAGCTATGAGTCAGCAAATTTAGATTGCTTAGTTAGATCAACTAAAATGTCGTTCAAAATGTTATATATTAAATATACTTGATAAGTCACTTTTAAGCTTACCCATGCTTTTGCATGGGTTATTAAGCTTGTGTTCTGAATTTTATATTGCTTGTACCTAGTTAATTGTTTATAAGACAGACAAATATATCAATTTCTGCTGAAATCATTTCCAATCACCAATGAACATATTTTTCTTAAGAGGATCCCAATTATCTGGTATAATTGATCAGGAACTTACTGGAGGAAGAGGTGTAGATATTGCTGTTGAAGCCTTGGGAAGACCGCAGACATTTATGCAGTGCACCCAAAGTGTGCGAGATGGAGGAAAAGCTGTAATGATTGGCCTTGCACTCTCCGGTGCTAAAGGCGAGGTAGATATTAACCATCTGGTTCGTAGACAGGTGCGTTAACTGTATCTTCCACTGAATTTATTTTTTGCAAGTTTGTTCTAAAACTCAATTAGTAATCCAAAGAGTACAAGGACAAACAGAGAGCTACAGTATTATATTATATTTGTTTTTGATACCCACCTGCTCCTTTTTAGGAAAAATAAATTAGCTTGTATTAAATAACTTTATTTTTTTCCTTTCTATATTGCATTTTTTGGACAATAATCTTTTGTAAAATAGCTTAATTTATAATTTTATATACTTAAACCAGCATTTATCACTCACGTGGTACTCGGCTACTCCTATTTTTCATATCTTTTTTTTCCTGTTCAGCACTGAATTGCCACCTAATGAGTCCACTTCCAGAATTTACAAAGTGGCTCATTGATTTGTTTTAAATCGAAAAGTTAATTTAATCCATTCCTTTATTAAAAAAATTAAGAGGATTGTTGCAGTTGAACATTAGCAGAATTAAGGGTGATTTTTTAATCAAGCCTAGATTTATTTCTTAGTTGTATTGTTAGTCCTAATCAATTCAACTCAACTCAACAATGTACTCTATTCTAACTAGTTATTTGTCCTAATAAACATGATTTCTTATTACTCCCCGTCCCACTTTACAAGGCAAAGTTTTAGTTCCACTAAGTTTAATAATATGGTATTTTTCATAATTAATTATAACGTATAGAAAATTTTAATTCCAGTTTTATTAGTGAAGTTTATAGCTTTGCCTGTACAGGTGTGTTTGTGAGTTTTACTTCGTGCACATGGGGGTGTAGGGGGGTAGGGAAATAAAGTATCCAACTTTCCCTTCCTTTCCCGGAAAAATAAAACTGAGACACACATAGTACAACTTTGAAAGCTGTGATGATTGGCATTCTTCTCCCCACCACTCCCCACCAAAAGAAACCTATACATAATGGTTTCCAGCACTTTATATACCCTAAGACGGAATCCAAAACAAAGATACATAATGACCAGACCACCAAATAGACACACACCGAACGAGGAGAAATAGACTCCACGACACGCTTGCGTGAAGTGGTCATCGCCCGGATCGTTTCTAGCAAAGTTATAAGAGTGGAACTCTCTCGACACCTCAACCCAACGTCTATATTGAGAAGAGAATCTTGGTATAATTGATCAAACAATGAATTCTGCGTTGAATGGAACACCGACGATACCTAAACCCTGTGTTTATATCGAAACGGGAACCTCGGTAAAATCGACGATTGATGCGGTAGAAGACACCACTATGTATTGTTGTATGATAAGTCAAAATGAATCTAAAGAAAAACTAAGGAATTAACTTAGGAATTCTTTAAAGAATCAAAAAAAAGAGAATAATCTCACAAGAATCGATAAATCTGAATATTATTGAATGTTGTTATCAATTACATCAATAAGTCTTTAATAGTAGTAACTGAAACCCTAGAATCCCGATAAGGAATTACAAGTGTTTTTAAATCAAATCTTTGAACTAGAAGCAACCTGACTACATTAGAAATCTAAAGCATGCTGAAAATAAGTAATTTAGAAAGTAAATCCGCGTCCCAATCTGTAAAAATGCGTAAACAATCTAGCTGAAAATAGACGAATTCGCTGGGGCGAATTAAAATGAACTGTGGGAATTCACCGAGGCGAATAGAGTGTCGGGGCGAATTTAAACTGCCTTGCGAATTTGTCGGGGTGAATAAGGACAGAGCGATTCGCTGGGGCGGATTCAGAAGTGGTCGGGGCGAGCTGGGACAGAGAGGAACTTGGGGCGAGTTTGTTAAGGCTTCTGAATTTGCTTGGACGAATTCACGGAATTTTCCAACTTCTGAATTTTGTTTTCCTGGCTTGAAACATTGCTTGCATTGAAGTCATTGCTTTGGTCAATCACTTCTATCATATACACGAACTTAGACTCTTATCTCCAAAGTTCTCGAACTCGATCCTTTCCCATTCCAAGCTGCTTGAATAAGAACAAGTAATCCCTCCTTGAATCGTTTAGCTCTAGTCCTCGTCACTGGTCCAACTGGAACTTGCACCGGATCCGATACATGACCTCCATTTGAATCCAAGCTAGACATGTTCTCATCATTCCTCTCCTCTTGAAAATGATTTACCCTCAAATTATCACCTACATCAAACGGACTTTTATATTAGACACATTGAGAGTTGCACTAACATTATACACACTCGGTAAATACAGTTTGTAGGCATTGTCATTAATGTGCTCGAGAACTTGAAATGGACCATCTCCCCTTGGAAGCAATTTCGACCGTATTTGAGCTGATAATCTTTCTTTTCACATATGTAACCACACCCAATCTCCCGGTTCAAAGATAACTTGACATCGACCCTTGTTGGCCTGCTTAGCATATTGCTTCGTCCTCCTTTCAATGTTGAGGCATGCGTTTTCATATATCTGCTTAACAAATTCAGACTTTTTCTTTCCATCCATATTAGTAAATTCAAAAACAGGTAATGACGATAAATCCAATAGAATTAAATGATTAAAACCATAAAACAATTTCAAATGGTGAAAATTTAGTAGTAGAAGGAACTGAAGGATTATAAGCAAACTCAACATGCGGTAAACATTCTTCCTAATGACAGACATTCTTTTTAACGATAACCCTTAACAAAGCAGATAAAGTTCTATTTACTACTTCAGTTTGACCATCTGTTTGTGGATGACAAGTACTAGAAAATAACAGTTTAATTCCTAATTTACACCACAAAGGCTTCCAAAAATAGCTTAATAATTTAATATCTCGATCAGAAACAATTGTTCTAGGCATACCATGCAAATGTACAATTTCTCTAAAGAAGAAGTCAGTTATATGGGATGCATCATCAGTTTTGTGACATGGAATAAAGTGTGACATCTTTGAAAACTTGCCAAAACCACAACTATAGAATCATTACCATACTTAGACCTAAGCAAACCTAACACAAAATCCATTGATATATCAATCCAAGGTTCATCAGGTATATGCAATGGTGTATAAAGTTCATGGGGTTGAACACAAAATTTTGCTTGTTTACAGGTATTGCATCTATCACAAAATCACTCGACATCTCGTTTCATATTAGGCCAATAAAAATGTTCTTTCAAACAAGATAAAGTTTTGTCAATACCAAAATGCCCCATCAAACCACCCCCATGTGATTCCCTAACCAATAACTCGCGTAAAGAACATACAGGTACACATTTTATTTTCACGAAACAAGAATCCATAAGTGTAAAATATTTACCTACAACATTCTTTTCACAAGTCTTAAATTCTTCTCCAAAATCATTGTCATTAATATATAATTCTTTGATTCGTTCAAAACCAAGTAATTTTGTATCAAGAGTATTCAACAACATATACCTACGAGACAAATCATCTGCAACGACATTCTCTTTACCTTATTTATATCGAATGACATATGGAAATGTCTCGATAAATTCTATCCATCGCTCATGCCTCTTATTCAACTTGTGCCGACCCTTCAAATATTTCAATGACTCATGATCAGTATGGATCACAAACTCCTTAGGCCACAGGTAATGTTGCCACGTCTCCAATGCTCTTACCAATGCGTACAACTCCTTTTCGTAGGTAGGATAGTTCAAGGCTGCGCCACTTAATTTTTCACTGAAATATGCCACCGGTTTAACTTCCTGCATCAAAACAGCCCCTATTCCCAAACGTGAAGCATCACACTCAATCTCAAAAGTTTTAGCAAAGTTAGGCAAAATAAGTAAAGGCGCATTAGTCAATTTATCTTTAATCAATTTAAATGCCTTTTCCTGTTCATCACCCCACTTAAAGCCTACACTTTTCTTGATAACCTCAATTAATGGTGCTGTAATTTCACTGAAATTCCGAGTAAAAACTTGCGAGTCCATGAAAGCTTCGTACTTGACTCACATTTGTCGGACTCGGTCAATCTCGGATTGCACGTATTTTCTCCTCATCAACTTGGACTTCCTGTGAACTCACAACAAAGCCAAGAAGAATAATTTTATCCGAACAAAACATGCATTTTTCCAAATTAGCAAACAACTTTTCCTTACCAAGTACACCTTAAACAACTTTTAAATTTAATGCATGTTCTTCCATTTTTTTGCTATATATGAGAATATCATCAAAGTAAACAACGAATTTACCAATGAATGGACGCAAAACATAATTCATTAGACGCATGAAAGTGCTAGGTGCATTAGTTAAACCAAAAGGTGACTAAACACTCATAAAGACCATATTTAGTTTTAAACGTTTTCCATTCATTACCCTCTTGCATTCTTATTTGATGATATCCACTCTTTAAATCAATTTTAGAAAATATACATGACCCATGTAATTCATCTAACATGTCATCTAAAAGAGGGATGAGATGTCGATATTTTACCGTAATATTATTTACCGCTCGACAATCAATGCACATCCGCCATTTTCCATCCTTTTTGAGTACTAAGATCACCGGAACTGCACACGAACTCATGCTTTCTCTCACGAACCCTTTTTCCATCAGTTTGTCAACTTGTTTTGTAACTCTTTTGTCTCCTTGGGATTACTCCGATAAGCCAGACGGTTTGGAATGACTCCTCGCATTGGCGGTAATCCTTGTGGAAGCTCCTCGAAAAATACGTCAACAAATTCTTGTAAAAGAGATGAAACAACACTTGCAAAGAATCTTTAATGTTAGTATTCAAAAGCGCCTCCTTATGCCGATGTATAATCATTAGCTGTTTAGAAACCAAAGCTCGCCTCAGATTAACTTTTTTTGCAAAAATATTTGTTTTTCTCTGTTCTTTTTTTTTTCCTCTTATTTTTCTTTTCTTCATTCTCTTTTTTTTGAACATTATCTTTTTGCAAATGAATTTGATTCTCATGCACCTGTTGTGGTGATATAGGACATAAAGTAACCTTCCTTTTATGATGTACAAAAGAATATTCATTTGTAAAGCCATTGTGCTTCACATGCCTATCAAATTGCCACGGTCTCCCAAGTAGTAAATGACCTGCCTTCATAGGAACCACATCACACAAAACCTTATCCACATATTTTCTAATAATAGTAAATAGAACCAGTACCTGCTTTGTCACCCTTCACATCTCCACTATCATTAAGCCATAGCAATCTATACGATTGAGGATGTTTGGTTGTTGACAATCCTAATTTCTCTACCATGGTCGTACTTGCCATGGTGCAACTCCCCCCATCAATTACCACACGACAAATTTTCCCTTGAACAAGGCATCTTGTGTGGAATAAATTCTTCCGCTGCTCCAAACTTTCTTCTTTCACTTCTCGTAACCAATACCTCGCCATGCATAACAACCTCCCTATTATCAACCTCCGCTAATGGTGGCATAGAATCGGTCACTTTCTTCACCCTCGGTGTCCACCTCCTCATTGTCGAGCAATAACATAGTTCTTTGATTTGGACATTGACTAGAAATATGTCCTCGGCCTTGACATTTAAAGCATATGATATCTCAATTTCGACTAGAAGAAGGTTGTTCCAGTTTACCTTGTTATCCTTTGTTATTCGTTCCTAGCTTGAACTTCACTTTGGGTTTGATCACAGCTGGCTTCTCCTCGCTCTTTATAACATTAGATTTCCATGAAGAACCTGCTGTAAAATTTAAACGTTCACCACCTCTCCTCTTAAGCATCTTTTCAATTTTGATAGCCATGTGTACCATATCCCCCAATTCCACATAATGTTGTCGTTCCACCAAATCAGCTATATCCCAATTGAGCCCTTCTGAAAATCGAGCCATTGTTGCCTCACCATCTTCATCTATATTGGCTCTAGCCATTAATAACTCCATCTCCTTGAAGTAATCCTCTACGCTCCTACTTCCTTGTTTCAAATTTTGCAAACTTCGGAACAAGTCTCGGTGGTAGTGGCTTGTCACAAATCTCTTTTTCATAACTGCTTTCATCTCCGCCCATGTTTCAATTAGACGTTCACCACACCTCCGGCTGGTCATTAACTGATCTCACCAAGTAAATGCATAGTCTGAGAATTTTGTAGCGGCTAATTTGACTTTCTTGAGATCTGAGTAGTTATGACAATCAAATACCATCTCCATCTTACTCTAAATAAGCCTCAATATCACTCCTACCTTGGAAAGCTGAATTTTCATTTTAATGCTATTCAAGTAGTTGTCTTCTCTATTCCGACCTCCTCTTTCTCTAGCACCTCTTTGCCTTTGATGTAAGAAATCAGATTCAAGATCTTCACTGAATCCACCTCCGAAGTATGTTTCCTCCGTTCTAGATTCCCGTTGTTGCGTCCTTCCCTTTTTATGTGCCCCATGAGGAATTTGAGATGATTCTCCTCGGGTCTCACTTAACTGATCAAGACGTTCATTCATCATCTCTCATCTTCTGTTCCATTCCTTATTGATGGCGTCCAATATAAACTTCATATCGAACGCTGAGGAAGGTTGTTCTTCAAAAGTTCTTTTATCCTGAGCCATAAATATTTTCTGCAAAACAAGGGTTAGTAGAAAACAGTTTCTCACCACTCCTTTACGTGTTTCGCTCGAACCAATGTTTTCACTCGTGTATATGCTCAACTTGGCTTTTACCCTCAGTTAATGTCACTACTGAGCCTTTTACCTCTAAATATTCTCTCTAATAGGTTCTTTTTAAACTCACCAAGCAAAATTCACAGTTTTACTAATCTATTCAAAAATAACTTATCACGAAACAATTATAGAAGGTATGAATATCAACGATAACAATTAATCGAATAAAAATCTGAAATATATATATAACTTAACAATTCAAATAGAAAATTAAAGATAAATAACTTGCTAGGAACTTAGCTTTGATACCAAATGATAGACTCCACAGCACGCTTGTGTGAGGTGGTCGCCACCCGGATCGTTTCTAGCAAAGCTGTAAGAGTGAACTCTCTCGAAACCTCAATCAAACATATATATTGAGACGAGAACCTTGGTACAATCGATCAAGCAATGAATTCTGCGTTGAATGGAACACCAACGATACCTAAACCCCATGTTTATATTGAAACAAGTACATTGGTACAATTGACGATTGATGCGGTAGAAGACGCCACACACAATTATATATTATTGTATGATAAGTCAAATTGAATCTCAAAGAAAAACTAAGGAATTAACTTACAAATTCTTTAAAGAACCGAAAGTAGATAATCTCACAAGAATTGATAAATCTGAATATTATTGAAGTTGTTATCAATTACATTAATAAGCCTTTAATAGTAGTAATTGAAACCCTAGAATCCCAATAAAGAATTACAAGTGTTTTGGAATCAAATCTCTGAACTAGAAGTAAACTGACTACATTAAAAATCTAAAGCATGCTGAAAATAAGTAATTTAGAAAGTAAATCCGCGTCCCAATGTGTGAAAATGCGTAAACAATCTAGCTGAAAATCGATGAATTCATCTGGGCGAATTAAAATGAACTGTGGGAATTCTCCGGGGCGAATTTAAATTGCCTTGCGAATTCGCCGGGGCAAATAAGGACAAAGAGCAATGCACTGGGGCGGATTCAGAAGCGGCCAGGGTGAGTTGGGACAAAGAGGAACTCGTCGGGCGAGTTCGTTAAGGCTTCTGAATTCGCCTCGGCGAATTCACTGAATTTTCTAACTTCTCAATTTTGTTTTCCTGGCTTGAAATACAGCTTGCATTGAAGTCTTTGCTTTGGTCATTCACTTCTATCATAGACACGAACTTAGACTCTATCTCCAAAGCTCTCGAACTCGATCCTTTCCCATTCCAAGCTGCTTGAATAAGAACAAGTAATCCCTCCTTGAATCGTTTAGCTCTAGCCCTCATCACTGGTCCAACTGGAACTTTCACCGGATCCGATACATGACCTCCATTTGAATCCACGCTATGTATTTCCTCATCAAGAATCCACCCACTCAAAGCAATCTAGTCTCCTAACCACCCGCTCCACCACAGTATCCTAAAAAGGTTGAGCCTTCGAATTACCACCTAAGGGAACCCTGAGATAGTTCAATGGCAGGTACACTACTCATAACCAAGCTTATATCTCAAAGGTTTTTTGTCTGATTTAGATAAACATTGGAGGGCTGTTCTACTGTTCTACAATGAGGGTGATGGTTTATCCTACACTTGTTTGATTGTTACTTGTTTTCCTTTGCATTGTATCCTCTTTCATTGTCTCAATAAAATCTTCTTTCATCTTTTTTTAAAGAAATAGAATTAATATATTTAAATTTCACTTGCCAGTGGAGCGTCTTTATTGTGAAATATATAGTAAAATAAAGCATAGTTATCTTGGTCATATGTCCTTAAAAATTAATTGGGTGCAAGCGTGCAACCACTTTATTTGATGTCAAGTACATTTAAAAGAAGGTTATAATTGTAATATGCACATACTAATCATCCACTGTGTAGGTGTAACTTTTTCATCATGTACTAATCCTACATTTGTTTTTTTATCTTTTTTTCCCCTGGTTAGACCTTTGTCTTGTGTCTCCATTGTTCTCTAATGAATTAGCTCATGTATAGTGCAAGGAAACAACGCTATAATTAATTTCTATCCACAAACCTAAGAATACATAGTTGAAACCAATCAAAGTAGACGAAGGCCAGTTCACATCCGAGTAATCTCTGATTTTGAACTCATATTCTTTAACCGATATTCCATTCACTTCCCGTAAAATCCACACACAATGGCTCACATTGTCCAATTGCATCCCCCAATTTCGCCAGATAATGGGTAGACCTCCATGTAGGGGTGTGCATTTATTTCGGTTTTTGGACGAACCGGACCGGTCCGAACCGGCCGGTTCGGTATAAATATGTACCGGTTCGGTACCGGTACAAAAAACCGGTATGTACCGGTTAAACAGTACCGGTTTCGGTTCCTTGTTTTCTTGGTTCGGTATAAACCGGACCGGACCGGTCCGTACCGGTTTTCTAATTTTTTATTATTACTAATAAATAATAATAATAATAATAATAATAATAATAAAATAATGATTATAATAATAAAAATAATAATAAAAATAACAATAAAAATAAAAATAATAATTATATTAATTTTCGGTAAAAATCGGTACCGAACCGGTACCACCGGTACCACCGGTTCGGTATACCGGTCCAACTGGTACCGGTATCAAGATTTTGGCGGTTTCGGTACCGGTCCGGTTCGGTCCGGTAAAAACCGGTTGAACACCCCTACCTCCATGGGGTCCTGGTCAAACTTGGAATTTTTCAGAATTGATGTCGAATGAACCAATAGTATTGCACTAGTCCTCATTTTTCGAGTTGACTATCCAAAACAAAGTTTCATCATATTCCACATATTCTCGATCACGAAGCCGAAATGGAACACTATAAGATTCCTCCAATTGTTAGAACCAAGAGTGTATATTCTACCATGGGGTGAAATCTCATGTTGGTGGGACTCCATTGGAATACAAAAATGAACAAGTTTATATTCATTGCTAGATAAACAATAACAAAAGCACCAAAAGGCTATCAACAGATTTGAACAATATAAATCAAAAGGACCTTTTGGCACTTTCAGTTTCTCCCTAGTAATCGCATTCCAGATGTAAAGCCTTCTCTTTGTGCTGGCGTGATACGCTACCAAGCCGCATCCTAATATGAGATTGAGTCGTGTTGTTGCATCTCACATCTTGCACATCTACAGAGAGGATAATTTCTCTGAATATTGACCACCTTTTAATCGTATAGTTGAGAGTTGTTAGAATTGATTTGAACCTTGAAAACTAAAAACAATTTGAATTTGGCATTCACAATTTAATACTGTGGACGAGACTTATTTACAAACGACGTCGTTTACTAGTTGGCCATACCTAGCGTCTGCAGTTTAATACTGCGGACGGGGGACATTTACAAGGAGGGGTATTTTAATCATTTGTCCCGTCCGCAGTATTAAACTGCGAAATACTGAAAATTAAATTGTGAACATGAGCCATATTAATCGTTCGATATTCGGATGAGCGCTTAAGATTTGTTGTAAGGCTAACCTCTTTTTTACAACATTATCTATGGATCAGTTTCCTATATATATTGGGGAATGATCCATAACAAGTACTTGTTATTGATCAAAAATGGGCAAACACTATCTCTATCGTTCAATATAGGAACCAACGACCAAGATTAGAACCGAAAAATTTACGTCCGCTACTAATAGTAGCGCAGACGACGGGTGTCATCCGCAGACGGCGATACTATTTTCAGCAGCATCCGCTACTATTAATAGCTGACGACACCCGTCATCCGCTACTATTAGTAGCAGATGTAACTCATCGTCTGTTACTAATAGTAGTGGACGTGAATTTTTCAGTTCTAATATCGGCCGTTGGTTCTTGTATTGGACGTTAATGATGGTGTTTGCTCATTTTTGATTCATATAAAGTACTTGCTATGAATCATTTTTCTATATATATGTTATTCTTCCTATTAGATTACTTGTCCTAGTAGGATTAGGGTTTATTGAGTCCTATATATTGTGGAAGAGAGAATATTTCAGCAAGCTTTTTGCTGATAACATATGGCATTACTAATTTCTTATGAGGGTGTCTCTTATGATGGAGGATCCTAGTAACCATTCTTTATTCTCTTTCTTTTGTTGTACTTTTAGTTTATTTATGGGCAAGCTTTTGTTCTACCCTTCAACTATTATTTTAACCAAGGTTTTAAAACTCGGACCGGACTGCTAGACAAACCGGTCCACCCAACAGTCCAGTTTGAACCATTGAACCAGTTTTGATCAAAAACCGCTAAGAACCGATGAACTGGCAGTCCAACCGGTTGACCCAATAAATCGGTTCACGTGTTTGACCGGTTTGCTGCTTGAAGCCATTAAAAAAATAGTCTTGTTGGCCTTCTCTTCTCAACATCTTTCCGTCCTTCACCACTGTTACCTTATTCAATAGCTCCCAATTCAAACGGTTGCCTCCACAATCTCGACCCATTTTCCATCAACTTACCTTTCCCGTTGGCCGTCTCGAAGTACGTGACTGCCACGTGTATTCTCTGCAATATTTCGTAGAACTCCTCAACCTCATAATCCTTCGACTCCTCTCCGTCACTCTCAGGCTCCATCTTCTTGCCCGCCCCTTTTTGCCGTCAGTGTCTATTTGTTTTCTCTTATCTGCTTCCATGACAGAAGTATTAATACGACACGTGGGTGGGTAATGAGTCCATTGATTTGTTATATATAGAGAGATTAATAGAGATACTAACTAGTAAAGAAGAGAGTGATGTTTTATTGACTATATTAGTCGACTCAATTAAGCATTTAAGTGAATGGATGTCAGCAGCACGTGATGTGTGAATGGTAGCTAAAAGGCAACAGTTAAAGTCAACAATTTGACTATTTGCATTGTATATCAAGGTGTGTTTAGTGTCCTACTTAAAAAATTTCAGTTACTTTAATACTAATAATTTTGGTTTTGAAAAATAAATAATCCTGTAAGTTTGGACGGAAAGATGTTGAGAAGAGTAAACATTATACAAATAGGTTTAGCTTTTTTGGGTAGATAAATTGATTATTTATATATTTACTAAATATTATATATAATATATAAAAATAATTAATTTATTTAATTATTTATTATTTATTATATATTAATGACGTCACGGGGTCAATAATTCGACTACTGGTTGGACCAGTGACCCATTCACTCGGTACCTTTTCCGGTTCGATTAACGGTCCGAGTCTGAAAACCTTGATTTTAGCTAAGCATTGATATCTACTTGCAGCTTCTAATTTTGCTTATAATAATTACTTGCTACAGATAAAAGTAATTGGCTCTTATGGGGGTAGGGCCAGGCAGGATCTTCCCAAGATTGTTAAACTAGCAGAGCAAGGTATTTTCAATCTCTCTGCAGCTGTTTCAAGGAAATGCAAGTTTGAGGAAGCAGGAAATGCATACGAAGATCTCAACAAGGGAAAAATTGTAGGCCGTGCGGTAGTTGAGATAATGTAATGTTCGTCTCCCCGACAGGTATCGATGATTTGTTAGATGTTGCATACATAGCTATATGCGGTATCTTCTGTTATAGGACTGAAGAAAGTGCAATACTTGTATCGCCTGAGAAGTGGGACACACTTTATTTTATTTACTGAAAACAGACATTTTTAAGCTAATAAATTGTTTGTTAGGTTACCGCCATGATGCTTGTACTTTGCAAATTATTTAAATAAAATCCGTTTTTTTCCTGTTTGGTTGTCTATATTTTAACCTATCCATTTTCAAATGGTGAACATATTTACCCTTGTGCTTGATATCAAATAGGGGAAACTTGCTATCAGAAATTGCTCTTTGGACAGTAGTGGAAAACAATGTTTGATCAAATACCATCTTGCTAGTTTTCGGACAAAAATAAGCTAATTGATAGTGATAAAACTAAAAGTTTACCAGCCCTTATATTTTATCGGGAACTGATATTTCCACATGTTCATGTGAGGGAATCATGTGAAAATATCATATTTTCATGTAGAAATATCAGTTTCCCTTTTCTTCAATTGTAACTAGTGAAAGAGGCTGAAAAGTTTGAAACATAAGATCATTGTTGGTTTGTTCAGTAAAGCTCCATATAGCTTAGTAGGCACTATTTCGTTTTTTGGGTTACTCCTTGAAACGTTCAACGATTCAATTCTGGTTGAGAAAATTGATTGCCTCTCAAGTTATTTCCAGAAAAAAAGTATTGGTTTTAGATACATGGAAATGGGAGATATGCAACATGAGTCTGTATGTGGATTATATTGCTAATTTCAAACGTTTGTAGTTTATATTGACAAGCAATTGAATAAGTAGTGCTATGGCAAATCAAAAAAGTTCAATTAGATGGCAAGGGATATTGCAATAGAAGCAGGATAAAGAAATGATATTGCAGCAAAGCAAAAAGAGGTTATGACAAGATCGGCTTGAAAGTTGGTAGTTGGCAGAGAGGAGATTTGCAGCACAGTTTACAGAGGTTCAGTCTTGTAACACATGAGAACAAAAATTAACATTTCGTAGGTTCAGTGAAGAAGGAAAGAGTATTAGTTTTGCCAAAAAGCATTGGTTGTATTTTAAAAGAATAAAACACAATTTGCATCCCCTATTTTATCAGTTGTGTAACTCGTTTGCCCCTTAAAAAAGTTGTGCAGCACATTTCTAACGCTGCGACTCTTTTTGACGAAATTTCACTGGGAGTGTACAAAGCGTTAAAGTGTTTAAAATTGTGGAGTGTTACGTATCAGTTTAAAACTATGGAATGCAAAGTACAAAATGGGACAAAATAAAGAATATAGTGTCATGTACTCTTAAAAATAGGCTAATAATTTGTGATAAGTATTGTCTCAGGACACACTTGTAGTATAACAAGAACAAAAGTTTTCTGCATTTTGTTATTGCATTTAATAAAAATCTCGTTATTTTTGCCATTTGCTGAAAAAAAAATGATAACAATGACTAAAATGCAAAATTGTCCCATGTGTTGTGCTTGTGGGTATTTTTGAGTCTCTTGACCTTGAGTTTGACTAATAACAATCCCCTCTCTCAAGGTTTAATTATTAGTGCAAAAATAAAGATTTTAATGAATAATTAGTAGTGTAAGACTGTAATGCTCTCAAAATTGGGACTAACTTAACCCCAACCTTGTACGTTAAATCCTATCTTTATTCAGCTTTACATCATACTTGAATGAAATAACAGCTAAAAATACGGATAATTTAAAAATTTTATATTTTTCTTTCCTTTGTTTCATTTCCTGAATCGCAATATTTACGATTATATATTTTAGGAATCATATTTATTTAATGATTCTTTTATCAGAGTAGTCATTATATAATTCTACATTTCAAAGTAATCAACACCAAATATTCTTATTTCAGAACAAACATTCCTTATTCATTGAACATTTTTAATTGTACATAATTGCCAGATACACATTAAAACTATCTACATAGCTCTATACAACTTCTAGTTCACGTAAATGTAATCCTTCACATGTCTTTTAATCTTTATCGTTCAGAGGTAAACAATATTTCATTGCATCTTTAATCTGCAAAAAAATTATTTTTACAAGATTGAGCTCGACAACTCAACAAATTTAACAGCTTTCATGCTTAATTCACATTGCACATAATTTCAAGCTCAGTTCATATCTCATGATTATCATAATACTAAACAATATAATTTATATGCTTAGCATATCACATATCACTTATCACATCAAGACTTGAGCTCCAAAACTCAATCAATTTTTGTCATAAGTTGACTTTCATAATTTAACAAGTATAAAGTATAATTTAGCATACTTGTGAAAATCACATATAATATCAAGATCACATAACACAAGAATTGAAAAACTTATCTCGGTCCGTAGTTTATCATTTACATCATTTGCATATACAATTTTTTGCTTCAATCAATAACCTACATTGTACATAAGGATTTACTTTAATTACGCTTAAATCATTATCTTTGAATAATAACCGTTGGAAATTATCGTAATCTTACTCAGTAATCGTTCTCCTGACTCAATACAAATATAATTGTTCTCTCACATTATACTTACTATTTTCATAAAAATATATACTTGACAATCAAATAGACTCACATATCACATATGAGCATATTCCAATCGGTATGAATTATTTTGATAATTCCCGACTTTACAGTTTTTAATTGTTTTAATTTCGTTGAAAGTCTAATTCCTCCATTAAGCCTTCTTACCGACTTCATTTCTTTCCTCTTCTGACCACAAATGTATACATATAATCCATACACAAATAATTTTATTATAATTTTTCCTTTTCACTATGTATTTTTCAAAACCCATTTTAGTTCGTAACTTAGCAAAATTAGTTATATCCTGCTTAACTCCAAAAATTTCCAATCTTAGAAGAATATTATACATATCAAAGTGAACTTCCACTTTAAATTTTATGGTCATCGGAGTTATAGAACTCGAGTTATAGCCATTTTCGCCGGAAAAACCCTAAAATTAAAATGGCCATAACTCCTTCGATTTAAGTCGGAATAAGCTCATCTTAGGACAGGTGTGACGCCCCCAAATTCTCTACACTCCCCGTAGTAGATTTGGTGCTCACGTAAATATTTCATAAGTTAATAATTTCTATCAATCCAAGATTCACAGTATTTCATAACAAATATTAGTTCTCCTCCGAACAATTACTGTGTTTTGATACCCCCACATGAATGTATAAATTTATAATCTCATGGATATTTCTTTTATATCGATAATTTCTATCTATCTGACATTCACAATATTAATGATAAGATTGTTCCTGGAACTGAGGGGCGCAACCTCAGTGCTTATAGAACTCCCAAGATCATTCAATACCCTCATTCAGATGTATAGTTCATATAGATATTGTACTTCTTTCTAACTTCTCAAAGAATGTAAAAGCTAAGCAATTGACAAAAGCTAATAATATATTACATATTCTCAAATTTGATTACATAGATCCTAAATCACTACTAGAAAAACAAGAATACGTGACAGAACTTTGTGATAATTTTTAAAAACAATCACAAAAGATAGTAATTTGTGATTGACTTTTTAAGCAATCACAAAATAATAGTATATATGATGGTTCTTAGTGATGACTAATATTGCCATCAATGTATTATAATTGTGATGGTCATGTTAATCACACCAAATTTTTCATGCAAGATAAATTTTCTTTTTGTGACGCACTAAGTCATCACTTATATACCTTTTTCGTGATTGCATTTAAGCTATCACGAATATTTTAATGTAAGAAATAATCAAAACAATATTTTATGACAACCATAATAATCATTAAAAAATATATATTTTTGTGACGACTTTTATTTGCAATTACAAAAAGAAGGTATTTTGTGATGGAATTTTCAAGCCATCACATAACAATAAAATATATGATGGCTCTCAGTGATGACTAATTTTACCATCATTATAGAGTATTTGTGATTGCCATTGCAATCACCAAATCTTTTGTGGAAGTAATTTTGTTTAGTAAGTCAACTCATAAATGTTTTCTTATATATATATATATATATATATATATATATATATATATATATATATATATATATAAATTATAATCACGATCTGAGCTTTAGTGTAGTGGTAATACTCGTTATTTAGTTTGCAAATGGGGGGAGGGTTCAAATCCTACAAGTATCATTTTATACAATTAATACAGTGAAATAAATTATATGTAAATAAAGATTCACGTTCTTACCTTTGATCCCTAAAGTCTTATTTTTTGTGATGACTTTGCTAATCACAATAGATTATATATTAATGTGATTGCATTAATCATCACAAAAATACTAAGCTTTTGCGTGATTGCCAAAACCATCACGTAAAACCTTTGGGCGTATACAAGACGGCCATTGGGATGCTTAAAGCCATCACGTAAACCTTTCGTGATAGTTTTTCTACATTTTGTAATGGATTTTGGCCATCACAAATGACCATTTTTTTAGTAGTGAATTTACATTATTATTACATTAGATTTTGTAAATATGTAACCAAATCTAATACAATTAAACTTGATTTAATAAAGTCTATTTATCTACATGAATGAGTACTGGAACTTCTGAAAATATCAGTCAAAGCTGCAAAGAAAAATAATTTTTGCAAGGATGAACTTCAAAGGGCTCATCAAGTTTTAAACAAGTTGTACTTTATACTCACATTTTATCTGAATTGAATGAATATATAGTTCAAAGATTTTTCAACATATATATAGTGTGGTTTGTCTGTCAAACCCCACAACATTCAAGTTTCTGTCAGTCATAAAGACTTAGCTACCCGAGGTTAATTTGTTCAACTTGACATAACAATCACTCCCAGAGGTCATATAGAGTTTGGAGTCATTAAGTTCGGATATTTAACAAGTGATCAGCCTATTTATACCTAGGAGTATGCATATCATCCTACCACAATTGTCACAGACACAAAAAGGTCAGTTAAGTACTGCCTATAACCCTGGTTATTGTATTACTGCCGGTCATAAATAGTATCAGTATATATATCAGTACGAAAAATTATTGGTTTCATCATAGTTTATGCTTTGATATCAAATCAAATCCAATTTACGCAAATAATAGCTCATTTCAATAAGTTATGCTTGAACAATAAGCAATAACCTCCCAACAATAAATATCACGAACAAAGTATATAAACAAGTTTATACAGTAAAAATAGAAGACTTGCATTTAATACAAAAAATAAATGAAGTTTGAAAAACTTACCTGATCGAAGTACAAATATTAATTGCTATTTGATGTTGTTTACGCAACCTAACTATGTTACCACGCATTTATAACAGTCGTTAGAACTTATAAAACTAATATCTAATCAAACTAATTAAGTCTGGGTTGGTATTGATGTCAATTTGGTGTTCTATTACTTTATCAGATAATTATCGAGTTAGCTTTTCAAAAAAACTTTATTTAAAAGCTTCAATATTATTTTATAATAATTTCTAGAAGCTCATACTTAATTTTAAATAATTAATTATAATTTATAATGATTTTTAAAACATTAATAAAATTTTTAAATAATTTATTTAATATAAATCTTAATTGATTTTATTATCATTAATATTTAAATAAATTAAAATATTAATAAATTTTATATCAAAATATTAAAAGTTATTTATTATATCTTAAAAAGATTTTTAAAACTTATTTATTAATTATTATAATGTATTTACTATTTATTTTAATTA
The DNA here is from genome assembly GCA_020205505.1 of Panax japonicus. Taxonomy (NCBI): domain Eukaryota; kingdom Viridiplantae; phylum Streptophyta; class Magnoliopsida; order Apiales; family Araliaceae; genus Panax; species Panax japonicus. The sequence continues at coordinate 46,146,153 of CM035100.1, forward strand.
TTATTATTATTTCTATTTAAAACTATCGCTAAAGGTTTTCGCGACAAAAAGTGTCGCTATATCTGTTCTTCAACCGATGAAGAACAGTTAGTCAACCTTTTAGAGCCTACTTTGACCGGATTCATCTTTTAATCGATTAGCTTTTTGGGCATGTAGGTGTATACAAGTTGTAGTAGTGATGTAATACTACAAGTACATACTAATTTTGTTGCCTAACTACATCATATTAGAGAGATATTGATGGTCAAACCACCTATCTAAGCCTGTTCTTGAGTTTATGAAAATTCCAGAAATGGTAGTTAATGTCGGTCAACGGTATGTAGGCTTTAATAACTTTCGTTCTGGGTTTTATTTAAGTGATCTAGTTTCACAATTAGTTTGTAGTATAAATATCAGGCTACAAAAGTGTGGCAATTGATTGCTCTAAACATATCACACATGAAGGATCTAGGTTGGTCAAACGACTGTCAGACAGTGTTCTTCACGTTTTTTGGAAATTCCAGAAAACTGGGTTTTGTGTTTGATTAACTACAGTTGACCATTAATAACTTGTATCCTAGTAATTCAATATGTGATCTAATGTCATGGATTTGTAGTGTACATGACAGGGTACAAAGTGTTACACTTAAATAGCATAACAACATCATAGTTCGAAGATCTAAGTCGCCAAAAATCTTGCCAGGCCTCTGTAAATTTCTGGGTTTCCAAAAATGAATTTATGGCCGGTCAACATGTTTTGACCGTTAATATCTTGCAATATAAAGATCCTATGAACATGATTTCACTTCCAGATTACAAACCTCATTGCATACTAAAATTACAAAGCTTAAACATGTCTAAACATTAACATAATATGATTTATAAGCTCTGACATTTGGTTGTGAGACCTCGTTTTTAACATTTTTGGACACTTGCTTATTTCTTCATTTAGATGTTATGAATTCATGTTTAACCAACCCAGATCACTTAATAACATATTGCTTAACATATTTAAACACTAAAACATAAAATCTACCGAATCTTTAAAGATCTAGCACGAATTTAGGGTTTTTACATTTTTAAGCAATCTTTTTATTTTCTCTTTCTGATTCTGATTTTGGATGGTTATGAATTGATTATGGATCACAATATAATGTTTTTTCAGTGTATGACTCGTGGATTTAGGTAATGAAGGCTTAGCTATGTATATAGAAATCAAAGTTGGTCTTTAATCCTTTTCCTTGACAACTACGCTTTGATTCAATGAATGATCTGAGGTTAGGTGCCAAGTTGTGGCTGTAAAAGATTATTTTTAAGCACATAAAGTATCTCGAAGTGGTGACTCACCAAGATTTGTTCTTATCTCCTTATTAAAGGAAGAGAAAAGTGTATTTTGGTAATTTCACATATACATTTAAGGGTATTTTAGTCATTTCACACGTTTCCTTAAATTTTAACCCTTAAGGTTTGCTAATTAGGTTTAGAGTTTGTAAATTAGGGTTAATGTTTCAAAATTTGGGTTAAGGTTTCTAAATTAGGGCTAGGGTTTCCTAATCTTAAATTAGAGTTTCCTAATTAAGCTTAGAATTCTAAATTTATGTTATCATAATTAACTTTACTAATGTTATATCTTATTTATTAACATATAACAATACTAAATATTAATCACATAATACACATAATTTCTAAATACAAATATAATAATACATTTATTTAAGAATCTTTATTAATAATCCCTATTAGGGTTTGGATTATTACATTCACTCCCCTTATAAGAATTTCGTCCAGAAATTAAGACACATTCTACGAAAACAAATGTGAAAATCTTCTCAAGCTCCCACGTAGCTTCGTCTATGTTGTAATTATCCAAATCACTTTAACCGATGATATTACTTTATTTCGTAACTGTGACGCTCCCAAAATAGGTTCAATCCATCCAACCTATTCTGAGTCGCCAAATACATGGTACAGAAAATAACTACAACTTTATTACTACAACTGTCCTGCAAAATACAACAACACATATGTTGTGAGTTTTGATACAAATATATATACCAACTGTGACTCTCATCCCAACCTTGGATAGCACGTCACAATGACACCTTACGTAAAAGTACATTCAAAAACTGTTTTAGAAATTAGAATCTTTGGGAAGTGCTGAAGGAAACCTTCGTACATTGGAGGCCATGCGTCTAGGTTATGATAGATATCATATGTTCACAGAATTATCCTTGGTTGACCCAATAGACCCCTAAGAAAAACGAGAAGATTACTACCATGTTATTTCTAATGGTGAGTCTTCTCTTGACATATAACTATCTCCACTGTCTATAATAAAAAATTATATTTCAACCAAACTCCTAGATTATATAGGTAGTGCTCGTAGATATACTCAGCAAGTGGATGTGCACAACCCTGTGTAAGACCCCAAATTATTAATAAATGAAATTTAATTTCCTCTATTTATCATTTTGAAATAGTAAGGGTAGATTTGATTAATGTGGTTAGTTATGGGTAAAATGCGCAAATATTTTAAATAAGCAAGTGGTTATAAAATATTCATTGTTGTCGGAGAATATTCGTTTGGTCGTGGAATATTCTTGCTATCGGGGAATATTCGTACGACAGCGCAGCCTTGTGTGGGCCACATAATGGAAAGCGATTGGATGAAGAAAACGACAAAAATAAGTTATTTATAAATAACGGCGTAGTTGTTACCGTTAACACTGTTGGAATACCCAGTGGTTAAAACACAGTAATACGCGTTGTTGAACAGTAGCAAACGGTATTGCACCAATTATTGATTCTTAGGTAAGAAGGCACTACTCAATAATTGTTACAGTAATTACTGTTCAGTATTTTATTGATTCAATAATTGCTACGTTGATATTTTATATTACTGTTGTTTTAATAATTGTCACTACACAGTATTTTCTATTATCGAAACAATAATTCATATTATCTGAATAATATTATTAGATAACATTATTGGCAATGTCTAAAAAGTTCTGTCTAAGGAGAGGTTTGGTCACCTAATTGCGCGCCAGTAAGGAGAGATCCTTATTGGAGAGCCCCCTCTTTTCTGGGAATGGCCTGGTTGCCAGTACTGTGATTCTGTAATATTATTTGTGAATAATTAATTATTGATTTATATGATGAGGAAAATATTGATTTTATGTGGATATAGATGGAGAAAATTTTTAAAGTGACAATTGTTAAAAAAATGATATTTTATCTTTTCTGATAAAATAATTTATTATTATATTTTAATAATATAATAACGGTGATAGTTTTACAATGAATGTGGGATATATGAGTATATGAGGAGGAAGAATATTTTTATTGCATTAAATAATTAACACATGTTTTGTGTGTCGGTGGACCCCATTTCTTGACTGAAAATTGATTATAGCTTGTAAAATCACCCGTTTATGGATTTCAGTCAATTTCTATTTGGAATTTGGAAAACCTTTCTTCTGTAAAGTTGTAGAGAATTGAATTTTCTATAAAAAGTCGCGAGATTCAAATTTTCTGATAAAAGGCTATTTATTATGAATTATTGAAGTTCCAAAATAATTGATTTTTGGAAGTTTTATTTATGTTTTAAAAGAAAAACGTTTTTTAAATGTTTGTGGACATCTTTAACATGTGTTAGATGGCTGAAATCAGATTTCAAAGTGGGCGTAGGAATTTGTTTTATATATAATATTATTATATTCAATTTTCTGCTTTGGTGTTCTAAGCATTTTCCTATAAATAGGGTGCTTAGGTTAGAATTGAAAATCACACCAGAAACACAAGTTTTCTCTCTCTTTCTCTCTCTATATATCGAGCGTATTTTTGTGAGTATTTTAGTACTTTGAGTATTGCTATACGGTGCAAGTTCTTTCAACACTACATCCAGTATTCCAGTCAGAAGTACTATTCTTTCTGAGGTAATGGATGTTATTTTATTCGAAAATGATATTATTTCTTCAATATCATTATGCCAAAATATTGGTTGGAACTTTTTATCAAGTTTGAAACTTTTTCATGTTTGGTTTACTATTCATGAGTTATTATTCACGAGTTACCATTCATGAGTACTATTCACGAAACATGATGATTTTTTTTGTGAAATTTCTATCTTTTAGTGTCGGAGTTACTATTCACGTATATGACACTATTCACGTATATGACACTATTCACGAATACGACACTATTCACAGAAAAATTAAATTTTTTTTTTTGTGTCCAAGATCATCTGTTATGATTCCTATATTGGATTGGATCTATGTTTTGGTCTTCATTCTTGAATTTTACTCCAATCTGATTATTTATGAAGTATTTTTGAACTTGGATTGTTTAAAGTACTAATCCTTAATATTTGTTCTTTTGTTTCACTGGATTCGTTTTCTTTAAAATATTTTTCATCATCCTCAGTCCTAAATGATGATATAACTGAATATCTTTGGCCTATAGTGCAAAGATGAATGATTTTATGATGAATATCTTTGGCCCGTAGTGCAAAGATGAACAGGTGTTTAGATGAACATGACCTACTGGTGAATATCTGTGGCCTGTAGTGCAAAGATGAATATTTGATTTATGATGTATATTGATTGATGTTACAGGGATAAAATATTGATTATGGACTTTTAAATTCATAGATGATAGTAGATTTTATTCTCTACTTAACTCTTCTAATGAATTGTTGTTTCCGCTGCAGTTGTTGATCTAAAACTTGTTGTCTATTGTATTCTATCAGATTTTTCCCTGTTGAAGACTAATGATAATTTGTTGTACATTATCTTAGTCATAATATTCTTTACTGGGCTATTTGAGCTCACCCTTTTCCTTTTTGTTCCATTTTTCTTCTCAGGAGACGAGAATATAGCGGGAACTAGTCGGGGTGTGGAGTAATGGTTCAAGACAGTTGTTTTAGTAGTCCTCACTATTTTATAAAATAGTGTATCAATAATTATAATGAGGACTTATTTGAGTGTGGATATTGTCTAGAAGACAATAATTGTATTTAAACTCATAGTTTATGTGTTGTCGTATTTTGCACGACAATTGTATTAATGAAGTTGTAGTTGTTTCTGTACCATGTATTTGGCGACTCAGAATGGGTGATGTATACCTATTTTGGGGGCGTCACACCCTGTCTTATGATGACACAAGATTGTATGTCATTAGACATCTTATATGATAGTGGCAAAACACCCTTTCAAAGTTGGGTTCGCCTCACCCTATTTGATTCACCAAATATAACTACTAAATGATGTATAAAATATAACACACTTTTCTATACTATTTAGGGAGAACCTTCACAGCTAGAGACGACCGTTCTATTCCCCTTTTATCCCCACTCGACCCAACTACACTCTTATTACCTGAAAGGAATTGTGAAGCAAAAGGGTGAACACAACTAGCCCAGTAAAGAATATCATGACTAAAGATAATTAAATTATCCATAGCCTTCGTCAGTAATGAATCAGAGATTTAGAACATATGGTAGATGATAAAAACTTTTCAACCATAGTTGCAGCGGAATGAACAATCCATTAGAAGAGTCAAGTAGAACATAATGTCTACTATCTCCTCTAGATCCATCGTTAATATTTCATTCATGTAATACTCATCAACAGTTCTTTCCTATACACCAGACAAAGAGAACTTTCATCACCTGTCTTCACCTGAACCACCACAGATTATAATTAAATCACAGTTCATATTTATAATCAAGTAAATCAATAGTCTAACTTTGCTCTACAGGCCAAAGATATACAACTGAAAAACTAATAACCAACAGTCCATCTTTGCACTACATGCCAAAGATATACAACTGTAAACCAATAATCAACAGTCCATCTTTGCACTACAGGCCAACGATATACAACTGTAAAACCAATAATGATGAAACTCAGCTTAATAGTATCACGACCACGAATTATCCATGCACTACGGGCCAAGGATATTCGTGTTTTCAATCACGGTCATGATTATACCGAATAATCCCTAGTCATAATCATACCAAGTCCATCTATGCACTACGACCAAAGAAGACTTTTACCACATCATTTGTAACATTATGGTCATGATTATATCGAATAATCCCTAGTCATAATCATACCAAGTCCATCTATGCACTACTGGCCATAGATGACTTTCAACACAATATAAGCATGAGAATGATGACAATGATATAAAGAATCAATCACATAAGATAAATGATAAATATTAAACATTTATAATACAATTTATTCAGAGTTCAAGAATATCTAAATTATCAACATGATACTGCTTTGTGGAGTAAAATTCAAGAATAATATTATATCAAAAATGATTTGAACAGAAAATAATATTTTAACGAATATTTAACAAAGATAATAACATTATTCATTATATTATAAACTCCATTTAATATTATTCATTATATAATAACATTAAATTCATTTACTAATATTATTAATATTACCACAATATTATAATCATTTCTTAAACTTATAAACAATTTATTTTAATTGTTTACACTTTACTAATTAATGCATTTAATCATCCAAAAATGACAAACTCATAATATTTCATCACCAATAACCAAAACCCTCATCAAAAATCTGCATATACCTTATATAGGATTCTCAAGCCATAAAATCCTATTTTCTAATTTTCTTACTTCACATAACATATTCAATTCATTTACTCATAACTAGTCCATTTTCATAAAAATACCAAATCTGTCCCAAAAAATTTTATTTTCTTGGATTTAGCAGAATATAGTCCCATATTGAACATATATTTTTCTCAAAATTTTTAAAATTCATTTACTATTTTTCATATGGCCAAAACTGCCGAATATTTAGACATTTATCGTAAATTGTATTTTTTTTCCCAAAAATTCTAAAATTACAGATTATACTGTTGTTATATACATGTACTTCCAATAAAAATTGCACCAATTTTGGAGTTAACCACAATGAGTTATAAGAGTTTACTTTTAAAATAGTATTTTCTCATAAAATTCATAACTCATAATTTATACATCCAAAAATTGCCATTTTTGGACACAATCTAGAAAACTCATCCAATTATCATTTCAAATTTTGCCAGAATTTTTGAGGGTCGAAAAAATAACGAAACTGAAAAACATAATAACCCTTACAATCCCTTACCTTAAAAGAGCAGTATTTCTGACTGGAATATCAGATGTAAAATTGCCATTTATACATCCAAAAATTGCCATTTTTGGACACAATCTAGAAAACTCATCCAATTATCATTTCAAATTTTGCCAGAATTTTTGAGGATCGAAAAAATAACGAAACTGAAAAAAATAATAACCCTTACAATCCCTTACCTTAAAAGAGCAGTATTTCTGACTGGAATATCAGATGTAAAGCCGAAGGAAACTTGCACTGAATAACAACTCTTAAAATATCTAAATACTCACAAAAATATGCTCGATAATATAGAGAGAGAAAACTTATGTTTCTGGTGTGATTTTCAATTCTAACTTAAGTGCCTATTTATAGGAAAATGCTAGAACGCCAAAGCAGACTAAAATAATAAAATAATATTATAATTTTTCTAGGCATGCATGATTTGAACAAAACTCAGCCACCACAAGTGGGTCCCACCAGAAATCAGTCATCTTTCCCAATAACCAAAAGTGGGGCCTACACATATTTTTAATAAAAATATTTTAATTTCTGAAACTTTAATAATTCATAGTAAATAGTCTTTTATCAGAAAAATAAGAATTTTATGTCCATTTCATATGAAATCGAATTCTCTACAACTTTGTAGTTTTAAGTTTTTCCAAATTTCAAACGAAAAATAACTGAAATCCACATACGGACGATTTTCAACACATCTTAAAATTCATAACAAATCATACGTTAATCTTTAACGGTTCAGAATTTGTGGACATATACTCAACTTACATATGTATAACATATCCAAAAATCACAACAATCCAACAGTCGAATTAAAATTATAACTCACGCAATAGAGCTTTAAGAATATTGATTTGATTTTTAATACCTCCATTCTGACAAAATACTGATAAAACACCTTAACATTAATTCCTTAATTTATAATCACATAAAAAAAATATTTTCCTATCTATCATTTATGTCCACATAAAAATAAATATTTCCTTATCATATAAATCAATAATTAATTATTCACAAATAATATTATAGAATCACAATTATGACAACCAGGTCTTTCCCAAGAAAGAGGGGGATTTTCGATAAGGATTTCTCCTTATTGGCGCGCAATTAGGTGACCAAACCCCTTTTCTAGACAGAACTTCCTTAGACATTGCCAATAATGCTCTCTAATAATATTATTCAAATACAAAATTATTGATCTGATAATGGAGATACTGTGCAGTGACAATTATTGAACAACAATAATATAAAATATCAACGTAGCAGTTATTGAATTAATAAAATAAAATATTAAACAGTAATTACTGTAACAATTATTGAGTAGTGCCTTCTTACGTAAGAATCAATAATTCAAAAATACTGTGCAATACCGTGTGTTACTGTGCAACAACGCGTGTTACTTTATTTTAATCACCGGGTATTCCAACAGTGTTAACGGTAACAACTACGCCGTTATTTATAAAAACTCAAATTTGTCGTTTTCTTCATCCGACAGTTATTCAAATTTGTCGTACGAATATTTCCCGACAGCAAGAATATTCCACGACCAAACGAATATTCCCCCTACAACAATGAACATTTTATAACCACTTGCTTATTTAAAATATTTACATATATCACCCTTAACTTTAACCTTTTATCAATTTAACCATTTACTGAATAGTAATTATAAGAAAATTTGAATACTTTTATTTCATAAAATTTGGGGACTTACAGTAACACTTATTCTTTCTGGTCAATGATCTAAACAAGTTTGTAGTTTATAACGTGTTTATAATTAGGTTTATGCAGTCGTAGGACAGACACATGAAACACATTATGAATGTGTTCTAACTCAAAAGTTAAGGTTATCTCATCTATGTTCCTCAATATTTGAAATGCTCCAATGAATCTCGAACTCAATTTCTTTTTCTTACCAAAACGTATTTCGCCCTTCAAAAGATACACTTTCGAGAATACCTGACTCCTGACATTAAACTCTCGTCGTTTTCTATATTGATTCACACACTTCTTCTGTCGATCCTGAGATGCTTGCAATCCTTTACGTATAATTTTGAACTATTTTAGTGGTCTACGAAACTATCTCTGGTCCTAGCATTTGACTTTCCCCCGACTTCGTCCTAGCACAAAGGTTTTTTACACTTCCTACCGTACAAAGCTTCATATGGTGGCATTCCTATGCTGGCATGGTAACTATTGTCGTAGGCAAATTCTACCAAAGATAACTGATCCTTCCATCTTCCTTTAAAATCCCTAATACATGTTCTCGACATATCCTCTAATGTTTGAATGGTTCTCTCACTTTGTCCATTTGTTTATGGTTGATATGATGTACTTGACCTTAATTGAGCTCCTAAGTGTGTTTGAAAACTCCTTTTAAAGTTTGAAATAAACCGTGGATCTCAATTTGACACTATAGAAACAGGAACTCCATACCTACAAATTATTTTATTTATATAGAACTTGGCTAATTAATCTAGAATAAAAGTAACCTTAATAAGCAGAAAATGAGATTGATTTGGTGAGATGGTCAACTATTACCCAAATAACATTGTGGCCTTTCTGTGTGATAGGAATACCTATTACTAAGTCCGTGGTTATGTGTTCCTACTTCAACTCAGAAGTTTGTAAGGGTTGTAACAATACCCTCAACTTTTGGTGTTTTAATTTTAACCTTTCATTATGTAAGACATTTACTTACTCCCTCCACTAATTATCATTTCATGTTCGACCACTCAAAGTGTTGACTCAAGTCTTTATACATATTAATACTACCCGGATGCATGACGAATTTAAAGCTACCAGCTTCATTTAAGTTTTCATTTATTAGTGCTTGTTCTGAGGGAACCCAAATTGTATCCTCATATTTTACTTATATTAAATCCTATCTTAACTGGTATGAACTAAACCAACCTTATTACACAATTATTATACTCTCATTTTCATTCTGAAATTTCTAAAATTTTACAAATCATCTACTCTTTTTCAATTTGCCTTGACTCTCTGTCAAGTCAAACATTCAATAACTCATACTATGACTTTCTATCTTAGTTTTAATATTGCTGGAACTCAAATTCTTCCTTCAATTCTTAACACCTCTTCATTATTAATTGTAATCTTCTTTCTCTTTACTTTTGGTAATTCTTTGCCTTATCTTCTTGCACTCCACATCTTTGAGATTATGCCTTCTTCATTCTTCTTAGTTTACCTAAACAATTTCCCCCCTATATAACTTCTCATCAAATGTTTTCTTTGTACCTTAGTACCCCAACTTTATCTACTATGAATTTAATATTCTTTTCATGAGTTATCTCAGTTTTACACTTTTTGACACTCTTCATCTTTCTCCTAGATTTCTTTGACTCTATCTATTAAGGTCGAACTATTCTCTATAACAAATAACTTCTGGGTAGAGTTGGTTGGTACTCTTACCTAAATATCAAGTTTATTAAACTCTTTTATCAATACGTCGTTATTTGTTAGTACATTTAAATTTTCTTGATTCTTTCGACTTTTAAAGCATCTGCGATGACATTAGTTTTACCTGAATGATATAGGATTTCACAGCCAAAATATTGTATCAACTCTAACTACCTCCTCTGCCTTATATTCAAATCTCGATAATCGACACAAAATCTTAAAGTCCCATCCTTTTGGGTATCAATAACATAGTCCTAATAACATATACTAATCTTTCTAAGTAATCTCTCTACCTGCATAACTGTTACACAACATAATTGTTTTGTTGAACAACCTCCCGTTGAACACTACTTTTGAATTCAATGCAGTCCACAAGTTCACTCGTTTCTATTCGCAGTCAATCATTAACTTATGATTAACCAATCAATTCATCTTTAAAAATTACATCAAACGCTCCTAAAAAAAATAAGGTTTACCAAAAATTTGAGTCCTTAAATCACTAAATAATAATTTTTTTATGTATTGTTTTAATGGGAATTATTTATTTGTTAGCAATTTTTGCATGGAAAGGTATATCTATGTCTTCACATGGCATTTTTAAATTTTTAGCAAACTCAATTGATGTAAACAAACAATTAGCACATGAGTCGAATAACACATAAGTATGTACATCATCGATTTGGGATAATACTTGTTACCACGTCTTGTGCAACAACGACTCTCATTGTCAGTGTTAAATGTATTAACCCGATATTTTCTATATAATTAAATCAGAAATTTTGCGTATAATTTTTTTTAAAAATAAATAAAGGTGGGAATACGTGCAAGGTAAAGTATATGTATATTTGTGATAAGTAAAAATATATTTATTATATGAATAATTACAAATAATTTTATTTTAGAATTATTGACCATTATAAATTATATTTTATAATGTATTTTGTACTAAAAATATTTTTATTATTTATTTTCCATAAAAATATGGTTATATATTATTTAAATAATATATGAAATGATTATTAGAATTATTATAATAATTATTTTATTATATGAGTTTTAGTTCAGATTATTGAAGTTAATTATTTTAACTTAATTAATAATGTTGTATATGAAAGATAAATCAGATATGGAATCCAAACCCTAATTTTGGTTCTTGAATAAGGAAATAAAATAATAAAATAATATTAATTATATTTCAGTGCTATAAATATGTACTATATATGTGTAGACTGATAATGGTTGGTCAATTATGTTATATCTGTAGAAAACCTAGTAGTACATTTGAAACTCAAACTAAAGTTTAAGATCGATAAGAGATTGCGTATTATTAATTATGACAAGTATTATAAATAATTAGGAAACCCTAATTATTAAAAACCCTAATTTCTAAATTAGTAACCCTAATTTTCAAATTAAAAACCCTAATTGCTAATTATAAGCCCTAATGTTAATTAGTAAATACTTAAACTTAATTATCCTATTTTTTGTAATTAGAAAACCTAACTAATTAGCAAACCTTAATTTTCATTTTTAGAAACTAACTTTTACATTTTTTTTATTTTAGCCCTAATTGCCAAATCCTAGAAAAACAAATTGTATAACCTAGGGTTAAACCCTAAGGGTTAGCCAATTGACTAAAGTGCCATTAAAATCAAAAGTAAAATGACTTTTTTGCCCTTATTGCATAATTGAAGCTACCTTGTGCAACTTGCCATAATTGTAGTAGGTAAACAACTTGGATAAACCATGTGACTAAATTATACACACATCAACCATTATATCTCAGCAAATACATTGCATGTAAGTTATATATATAGAATAAGAGAGAGAACAATGCTCATATTTGCCCATTTGATCACAACACTCATCCAAGACCATCTCTCTCTAAACTACGAAATATAGTAGTTTATCAGTTCCCAAACCAAGCCCACTATCACCATAACGGATCAAGAAGGCCAAATTCAAAATTTAGCAAAGTAAGGTTTAAACCCTAAACTTAAAATTTGATCTTTGATGTTGTGTTAAAAATTAAGTTTGAATGTTTAAATATGTTGTTTGTAGTATATAAAAGTGATCTGGGTTGGTACGTGTCAGATCTATAATATCTAGGTGCTCGAAACTAAAGATTTCAAGAATTTGAAAAACTGGAAATTTGTGTCTGACAACCGAATGTCAGGCCTTATAGATCTTTGTATGTTTATGTTTTTGGTCGTTTAAATGTTTAAACATGTAGTATGCTATGCAATCTTTGATCTGAAACTAGATTAATGCTTAGATCATGTATATATTACAAGTTATTAGTGGTCAAAGGCCATTGACCGGCCATAATTGGACAATTTTGGGTAACCCAGATCATGCCCAGAACCGTCTGATAACTTGTTTATGCATTCGGATCTCTCGTGTGTTTATTTATTTGATCTTGTTCTTGTATCTAGATTGTAATGTGTTATATGGACTTTAGATCCATGGTTTTAAATTCCACAAACAGTCAGTATATCGAGCATAGTAAATGGTCAAACTAGGCAAGTCGATCACGAATAGTGTTTCTGGAATTTCTAGAAACCGGATGAACATCCTTTCTGACATGGTTTGACTGGATTCTAGCTTATGATTCTGGTGTATTTTAATTGATTTGATGAATGTCATATGTACTCTGTCATGTATACTACAGGTTAGACTCATTAGACCACCATAACAACAACTAGAACCCTAAGATATTTAAGCCACAAAGTGCCTACTCGAAGCTGACTAGGTTTCTGGGTTACCCAGAAAAAATCCATTAAGCTCTGACAGCAACTTTAGAGCATCATATCTTGATCATATGAAGTTTAACGACCTTGATTATTGTTGCTATTTGTAGTATTACATAAACATTACACAATCAATGTCTTTTATTTAATAACTATATTAAATAAATTAGTTTTAAAATGATTTTTATATTAGATAAATCATTTTAAATGGAAATAAAGAGTTTAAAAATATTTAAGTTATAAAATATAACTTTTAATATTTAAAGGTAAGTTTCATTAATAATGATATTAAATTTATTTAATAATTATATTAAATAAATAAGATTAAAAATGGTTTTATTAATTTAAAAATCATTTAAAAGCATATAAATGATTTAAAAATATTTTTAAGTTATAATAAATGACTTTTAATATTTTGATAAATAGTACATTAATATTTAAATATTAATGGTAATTATCTAAAAATGATTTTAAATTTTTTAAAAATCATTTAAGGGTAATAAAAATGTTTTAAAAATATTTTGAGTTATTATAAATAACTTTAATATTTTAGCAATGGTTTCATTAATAGTTGAATATTAATTAAATATTAATGATAATAAAATTATTTAATATTTAAATCATTTAACAATGATTCAAGTGTTTGAAAAATCATGATTAATTATAATAATTATTTAAAAATTATTATAAGGCTATGAAAAATAATATGACTGATATTTAAATTATCTAATCGAATATTGAACTACAAACTAGAGTTTTAGACTCATTAATTACTTGATAAAGCCGTCGGTATACCGAAATATTTCCAAAATTGATCTGGACTTAGATAATTTGACTAGATACGTGTCTGTTTGTGATACAATTGTGACGCCGCCCAAACAGGTATACATCACCCATCTTTAGTCGCCATATACAAGGTACTGAATATAAATACAACTTAATTATACAACAGTCGTGTAAAATACGACAAAACATAGGCTGTGAGTATTAATACAAATATTGTCATCTAGACAACATCCACACTCAATGGAGTCCTCATTACATTTATTATCACACTATTTCACAGAATAGTGAGGACTACTAATGCACCATCTAGGACTATCACTCTGTTCCCCGGCTAGTCCCAGCTACGTTCTCATTTCCTGAAGAAAACAATGAAAGAAAGGGTGAGCTCAACTAGCCCAGTAAGAAATATTATGACTAAGATAATGCAGAATAAATTATCATTAGCCTTCAACAATGTTAAACTGATAGAATATAATAGACAACAAGTTTAACTGCAGCGGAACAAGCAATCCATTAGAAGAGTCAAGTAAAGTATAAAATCTATTATCTTCTATGATTTAAAAAGTTTTTCATCAACTTTATCGCTGAGACTCGGCTTAATAAATAAAATCGAGTCATCCCTGCTCCACGACCAAGGATATTCATATAATCATCAATGGTCATGACTATACTGAATAATCCCTAGTCGTAATCATACCAACAACTATCCACCAATGAACTACAGGCCAATGAGGACTTTTACCACATCATTCGTCACATTACGGTCATAATTATGCCGCATAATCCCTGGTCATAATCATACCAAGTCCATCTATGGACGTAAGTCAAAAATGACTTTCAACATAATATAAGCATGAGGATGATGACAATTCAATAAAACAAGTTCAAGAATAAATTTTAAAGATTTATAAGTTAATTTATCCTGAACTCAATAAAGTCCAAATTTTCAACATGATACTGCTTTGTGAAGTAAAATTCAAGAATGCTCAGAAGAATATTTTCATGAAAAGATACTGGATGAGGCACAAATATCAAGGATATTCCACCAATTTCATGGAAGTATAGAAGCCAAAAATTTAACCAACTGAGTATAATAGAACATATGAAATCGCAAATGGATTTTTGACGCCATGTGGTAATCCATGTAGACAGATTATTCCAACAGAATAATAAAGAATGGAATAACAGAAGAATTCACCAGGCATACGTAATCCGCACATACAGGTTATTCCAATAGAATAATAAAGAATGGAATAACAGAAGAATTCAGCAGGCGTGCGTAATCCGCACAGACATGTTATTCCAACAGAATAATAAAGAATGGAACCAGGTCATGCGTAATCCGCACAGACAAGATGTTCTAACAAAATAATAAAGAATGGAACCAGGTCATGCGTAATCTGTACAAACAGTATGTTCCAACAGAATAATAAATAATGGAACCAGGTCATACGTAATCCGCACAGACAGGATGTTTCAATAGAATAATAAAGAATATAATAACAACAGAATTCACCAGGCATGCGATAGACCACACATACAGGTTATTCCAACAGAATAATAAAGAATGGAATAACAGAAGAATTTCACCATGTATGCGGTACTTCGCATAGACAGATTATTCCAACATAATAATAAAGAATGGAATAATAGAAGAATTTCACCATGTATACGGTAGTCCGCGTATACAGGTTATTCCAACAGAATAATAAGGAATGGAATAACAATAGCTCTCTTCATGAATACGAAAGAAATAATACCCCTTACGAGTACAACAAATAATATCCCTTACTTTAGAAGAAACTGGATATTGGAAAAGTGAGGATAACCGACTTATCTTCTTCTTTATCTCTATAATTTCTCTCTCTAGAGTTTCAGTGAATTGTAAGAAATAATGAAGGAATGAGCTTCTATTTATAGGAGAATGGACTAAATAGTAACTAATTCATGAACAGTCCAGATTGATTTACTTTTAAACGGACGGTCCATATTGATTTACTATTAAAACTTAAAGCAACGGTCCATACTGATTTACTATTAAAACTTTAAACCAACGATCCATATTGTTTTACTATTATAACTTTCCACCAGCGGTCCAAATTGATTTACTATTATATCTTCAACCAACGATCCATATTGATTAACTATTATAACTTCAACCAACGGTCTGAAAAATTAACACATCTCATAATGGAATAATATTGTACCCAAAAATAATTTGGACCGAAAAAATATATATTTTTGGGTAAATAGTACCCCGTGAATAGTACTTCGAGAATAGTACCCCGTGAATAGTACCCCGACACGAAAAGTATCCCAAATACCTGAGTGAACAATACTAGAGTGAATAGTAATCAGGTGAATAGTAACCCGTGAATAGTACTCTGGCATGAAAAGTGTCCCAAATACCCGAGTGAACAATACTAGATTGAATAGTAACCGGGTGAATAGTAACCCGTGAATAGTACTCCGACACAAAAAGTGCCACGAATATTCGATTGGTCAATATAACCTCCAGACATCAATTATTATCGAAATAAATTTCGATTTCAACTAACACTAATAATCCCAACACAATGGAACTATCAATTTCATCTTTAATCAACACGAACTTATTCATCATTAATATTATAATTCACAATATTTAACAACCAGGTCGTTCCCAGGAAAGATGGGCTTTCCGATAAGGATTTCTCCTTATTGGCGCTCAATTAGGTGACCAAATCTCTCATTGACAGAACTTCTAGACATTGTCAATATTGCAAATAATAATATGAGTAACTTTTCCATCTCAATTATTGATTTAATAATATAACATATTATGCAGATGTACTGTAACAATAATTGAATCAATAATATGAGAGATATGATGCATCAATTACTGTAGCAATAATTGAGTATAACTGAGTGACTTCTCACGTAAACATCAATAATCAATACAGTGTGCTACTATGCAATCACGCGTATTACTGTACTTTTACTACCGGGTAGTTCAACAGTTTTAACGGTAACACCTCCGTCGTTATTTTTATAAAAAGATAATTCTGTCGTTTTCTAACTATGACAATACTTCCGTTGTGGGGTCCACCAATGATTGTGCCATCGTACGAATATTCTATGTTAAAACGGATATTCCCCGACCAATCGAATATTATATAATCGCTTGCTTACTTTGCAAAATTTGTAAATATTACCCACAACTATAACATTATATCAAATCCATACCAAAATATTCAAAAATATACTTCGATAAAATTATTCTTTATTCATAAAAGTTGGGGTCTTACAACAATGACTGTTAAACATGTGTAACAATATGATTAGGTTATGTGCTGACTGGAATTAGCAGTACTATGTGTTATGATATGTATTTTTAATCGATATAATGATCTTATTAATGATAGGTCTTGATATAAAAGAAAAAATAAAGTTGCGTAAATGTAAGCAGCAGACCAGGAAAGTATCCTATCTTTGCATTTGCTTTATACAATGGTATTGCGTAAGCGAATATCAGAACTATTCTTTTTCATTGTTCAAATATCTTAACCTTTGTATATACTTATGCAATAATTCTGTATAAGTAAGTTATTAGATTATAATATGTTGTACAAGTTCTTTAATTCTGTTATTATAAATCAAGATATATATTTTGTTTGTTAATTTCTAAGCATGGTTATACAAGTGACCTCACTTGTCTAATTATTGTATTTAATCACATGTTGATACATTCCTATTTACAGTAGGTTCATATATGTTAGGAGAGCATACCCTGAAAATTTTAGATTGTTCTGAGCAAAACTCAATTTATGAAAAATGAAGCAAGATCCAAGTGTTTTGGGAACTTTAAAAATAGTAGATCATTTTTTAAAATTCCAGAAAGTTTTGGGGATCCTTGTAGGTTCATATTATGTCAAAATCTAGAAGATGCGAATTTTTGGAATCAGTTTGCAATTTTTCCTAAAAGTGATTAAGTTATGAATAAAAGGAAATAAATAGTTAAATGATATATTTAATAAGAAAAATGTGATTTTTATACTTGAATACTCATAATATATCATATCATGACTATCTTAGAGCACTTTGGTAATTTATGATAAGAAATATTATTTATGACCTTTTATGAATATTAAATAAGAGGTTTAATAAAGGGAGAACAATTAGAATAAATTTTTTATTAATCCAATTAATTATTAAAATATTATTATGATATTAATAATATTAGAATATGATATTGATAAGTAAATAAAAATATTAAGAATAAAATTTCTTTAAAATATTATTAAATGGTTAATAATATTTGATTTAAGCATTGATAAATGATTAAAGTAATATTAAATGATTAATAATATTAGTAATGAAATAAGATATTATTAAATGATTAATAATATTAGTAAATAAAGAAAAATATTAGTAAATAAATAAAATATTATTAAATGAATAATAATATTAGTAAATAATTAAAAGTATTATTAAATGATTAATGATACTAAAGCATAAGTAAGATATTATTAAGGTAATAATATTAATGCATAATTAAAATATTATTAAGAGGATTAATAATATTAGTAAGGTATTAAAATATTATTAAGATGTTAATAATATTAGTAAGCGAATGAAAGTATTATTAGGGAACTGATAATACTAAGAGGTGAATTAAATATTATCAAGATTAATAATATTAAGTTGTTATTTAATAGTAACATTATCAAGACAGGATAATGTTTATAAGAACTAAATGTAATGTATAATATTTATGTGATTACATAATCTAATGTTATACTATGACTAATTGAAAGATTAACTATAAGTCTCTCAAAGGAAGATAATTTAACTACATAGTGGATATAAATTAATTACGTAGCCGTAATCTACAGACGAGACAAGTTTCCTAACTCAAACTCGAGTTATTATTTTCAAAGCATATTAGTAAATATTTTTTGATGATTACTTACATCTATAATGATTATTAAAATTCGCACTTTATGCAATTGAATTCATGTTCTACTATTATTGAACTGTGAATTAAATTAAAGTTCTTCATTCATGAACTGTTTATGAGATAGATCTATGCTAATTGTATCAGCTAGATCAAGTATGTTTAAATTTGTTAAATCAAATGTATTTTAAAAAGATGTTCATATTAAATTGATATGATAAGAACTCTTGACTGAGAAAAGGACGAATTTGATTAAGGCATGATATCAATGCCGGATTATTAAGTGTTTATGCATAAATCACGAGGTATGAAAGGCTGATCCCCTTGAATACCAAAACTTATTAAGAGGCCCAGTTTAAATAACTGAGCACCTTGGCAAATGTTCATGGTTATTTCAAATCCACTCAGTTCATGTTATTCAATTATTCGAATATTCAATTGTGGATTATTAATTCATGTTCCTTCACGAACTTATACTATTATTGAACATTGAGCGCAAAATTTCTTTCTAAGTCATGATATATCTCCCTTGTATATAAAATTGCTAAGCAAATTAGTTGTTTACCCGTACTATATCATGACATCTATTTCAGTTAAGCCCGAAGGATCCAACACGAAAGACAAGGGCAAGGGCAAGATCCAGGAGTAGCTTAGAATGAATGTTAATTTAATTATTATCTGATGGAATTTCTTATAAACCTTTTGTAATATTAATGGTGTGTTTAAAGTTAAGGTTATGAAAACCTTGGGACATGTTATGAGACTTTATTATAATGAACAATGTATGTTTATTATTCCGTTATAGTTATAGAATGCTTGTGATGATGACTGATCGTGAGCACCGAATCTGAGGTTAGAGAACCTGGATTTGGGGGCATCACAAAATTACCTACTATAAATGAACAAGTAGCACCCAAATCAAACATCGCATAAGCATTTATGTCATTGATCGGGATAATACCTGCAACTACGTCCCCTGATGCCACCGCATCTTGGACCATCATGTTAAAGGTACGGGCCATCGGCTTACCCTACTGCGTTGGACCACCAATAGCTAACTTACCGCTATTAGCGCCCTTATTCCCGTCCGTCCCCTTCTTCGGGCAGTTCTTTTCTATGTGGTCAGTTGCTCCACATACAAAGCATCCTTGGTTTTTCTTCGGACTTGGACAGTTAGGCGAAATATGCCCTTCCTGTCCACAGTTGTAGCATACAGCCTTCTCTTGAGGTAGACTCCTAAATTCGTCTTCCCACAGGTCTTGCATGCCTCCATCCTCCTCTTCGAATCTCCTTGCTTCACTCCGGTATTCCCAAGTTAAACCCTTTCCTATTATATCCCTCGCCACTCCCACTGGCTCCTTCGATTTTCACTCCTCATCGACCTTTCCCTTATTCTTTTTGTCCTTATGGTACTGGCTTAAAGCCTCGCTCCCACCTTCGGCGATTATCGCCTTTTCTAGTATAGTTCCAAAGGAAGTACTTTGGAACACAGATATTTGGTTATAGAGCCAGGCTTTCAAGCCCTAATCAAACCATCTAGCTTTCCTAACCTCAATATTCGCTTGGTGTGGAGCAAATCTCATCAGTTCGTTGAACTTGGCAGCGTATTGGGGAACTGTCATCTCCCCTTGTTTTAAGTCAAGAAACTTCATCTCCATTCTCCCCTATATACTCGTGGGAAAGTAGTTCTCGAAGAAGATCTCTTTGAACCTTACCCACGTTAGATTCTCCATACCTGCCCTAGCCTGGTTCGCCTCCCACCAAAAGTTGGCCTCACCCTTCATCATATAAGTTGCAAAGGAAACCTTTTGACCCTCGTTGACATTTGCAATAACAAATGCCTTCTCGATTTCTTTCACCCAAGTCTGGGCTTCTATAGGGTCCGTAGTTCCTTTGAACTTCGGCAGACCGACACTCTTAAAATCTTTGAAAGTAGTAACTCGTACTACTCCAGTATTTACAGGGATATTATCCCCATTTCTATTAAACACGGTTGTTAACAAGTTAACAAACTCCAGCATTGGGTTTACCGAACCTCCCTCCAGTTGATTTACATTAGCCTCTTGATTACGTTGTCTCCTTCTTGGTGGCATTTTGCTGTTACAATAAACAACACATTTCGTTATTATTCGCTTCTCGTTGGTTAGTTATTATTCATGATTACACAATAACTTTAACTCGTTACTCAACATGTTCCATAAAAAGGTTTATATTGATTCATTCCTTGTAGTATAATACTACATCGCTTACATTACACAGCCTTAGCTGATTACATTACTATCCTGCAATTGCTTTTTAAAAATTGGGATTTACAAAAGACTACTCTTTGATATACAAAAGAGCATTTTACGTCACTACTAGATACATCATATTTACATATCTAACTCCACTCTAGCTAATACTAGATTACATCTCCCTTATGGCATTCTCAAAATTCACGTTGGCAAGATCGGCTATAATATCTCGGCTGATAGTATGCCGAGTCTGCCCTTCTTCTAACGGATACCCAGCTACTTGCTTCTGAAAATCCGAATGAGAACTCTTATGTATATAGGACATCCTCCCAATCTTCTGCTTCTTGGTCTTTAGCTCCTACCTGAGCTCAAAGACCTCGTGTTTCAGATCATGGACCTTGTCCTTTGCCAAAACTTTCTCGTCATGTTCCTCTTCCCACATCGACTCCATACTTGTCTTATCCTTAACTTCCTTACAATACTGGATACTTCTATCCAATACTGCCATGAATAGTGAACCCATTGACTCCCCCGGAGTCGTCTCTTCCTCGGGTGCTACTGGGTTAAAGGACATTACACGCCACCTCTTCTTCTGACAGGCTTTTTTGCTATAGGGTTCGGTAATACCTCTACTTGGTTCACCAATTCTTCACTGACTACATGTATATCCCTATACATTTTATTTTCTCCTGACATCTACAACAAAATAATTTAGTTTGATTAGTACATGTCAGTAGAATAATAAAAACACATAACATATTTAATGCATTTTTATAGGATTAATTTATATCTTCTATTTCTTTGACTTTTCTTAAGGTTATAACTTAAGGTTTTAATCCCCCCTTAAGTTTTATAACCTATTGCTTTGATACCAACCTGTGACGCCTCCAAATTTGGGTATGTTCTAAACCGACATATGGTGCTACACAGTGCTACAGTTCACACATACATTCAATTGAAATTCCTCAAAAGAACGAATATGTCTTATATATATTCCAAACAATATTCCATTCACAGGTTCTTTATAACCAATACATAAGTTTTTTGCCATAATATCAAATACATTACAACTTTAAACCTATACTATTACAAGGAACTCTATAGGATCACCTTATCCATCCCTTTATCTTTATCGGATCCTTCGGTCCGTTCGGTCTTAGCTGCATTCATATGGTTCAAGCAAGAGTGAGCATAACTAGCTCAGAAAGTATGACAATTCCATTTAAACAAAATGCTTAAAACATAGGAATCGTATATCTTCAATAATTGAACAATAGTTATGAAGTACTATCGATAATTCAAAATAGCACTTCACTTTTCTTTAAAACATTTCCCAATGAATAATATTCAGTAAAACGTCAATTCCGGTCAAAGACCATGAGCATTTCATACTTTCTTTGAAAAGGACAACTCGGCACTAAGTCTGTAAGTCCGACATTACTTACGAGCACATCTAGGTGATCAACCTATAGTTCTCTATGTTGATCAACACTACATTCTTTAAACGTATGTACTTTTAAGTTGTGGTAACCTCACGTGTCTGTTGTTTGACGGCAAAACATTTGTTTAGCATACTCAGTCTTTATTTGAAAACCACACCAAATAATTTGGCAAAACATTGACAATACTTTGATAGATTATAAGAAATCCAACATATCGTAAGTCTAGCCGAAAGAATTGGCTTTGACTTCATCATACATCAAATCATGCGTAAGAATACATGAATCACAAAACTTGTCCAGATTGAATTGAGACAAGGGTTAGAACACTTGCCTTCAGCTTCTGCTACTGTTTATTACACGTTCTCTTTAAGTCTTTAAGGTCTCTACAATATGTATCACATAACTTAACACATTAGGTCATGAATAAACATACATGGTTCCTAATGAATCTTACCCTTCTTCTTAATCTAATCATATATTAACTTTGTTACTATTGGTCCGGCTTGTCGTTATAGTTTACATCGTCATTACGTTCACATTCAATTGATTATCTTCAACCTTTAGTTATCATACTTAAGGTTTAATAAAGTCTTAACCAATGTTATATTTAAGTTTTAGTTCATTACTAATTAATTAAGGTTCTTGTTTCACTTACAAACTTTCCTTACTGTGCAATCCCTAAGGCTGGCATTGCGGCACCAGCTTCATCTTATTAAGCCGCGCTGCTGCGCCACTCTTCAGTGGTCAAGGTCCAGGCTCAGCCATGCGGCGCGAGTCCTAGTTCATTCTATCGTGTTGCGGCATGAAAGTTCAGTAGGTCAGGGCACTGCACACAGCGCTGCAGCGCCACCAATATGCCTTAGGTTGGTGCCGCGGCGCCAGCTCTGTGCACCATATAGTTGACAATTTTGTTTTGTACAACGAACTTCTCGGACTCCAAATTTGATCATTTTAAGTCTGAATTGGCTCCTTCAAAAGTCATTAGCTCACAAATCACATGCTCTACGTGTTCATTCAATAATTTTATATTTTCGACTTCGTTAACTCAAAATTCACCTTTGAGTTCATTTTTAACGAAAACGATAAACGTTCGTGAACGTTCAACGCTTATTTCTTCGTTCTAAGTCGGAATTCGGTCATTTTTTAGTACGCAACTCTATAATGCCAAATAAGACTTGTTCCTATCAAAAACTAACGTTTTCGAGCTCAATATTAAAATTCGACTTCCATTTCGAGAATTTCACGAATTCGACGATTATCGTCTAATCGTGTGGATTCCGGCATAACTTCGTTACTTATGATTTTTTCATTGTTTCAAATTGATCATATCCATCATACTAACATCTTAACATATATACTTCATCAACTTATTTACATGATAAGTTATTACTTATTCTTCATGAGTTTATAACTTATAAAACTATAAACTACTTATGATTTCTTTTTACATGACTTATAATAGTTTAAGTCTTCTAACCATCATCCTTAAATCTTCTTATCATACAAACTTCATTCATGTAAACATATTACAAGTTCTTACAAATTCTTCCTTAGTTCATAACTTATATATGAACTAATTGCTTATTCACGGCTTATTAAGACTTAAGTCCTTAGATTAACCATTCTCATCCTCCTTATCATATATGCACCACCATTCATCATTTCCCTATCAAGCTACTACGGAAGATATGAAGACTAATGGTTTAAAGGCTATTACCTTTGAAGAACAAACCTTTCTTATTCATCTTGCTTCTTGGATTATGAAAGACTAACTCTTAATTTTCTTGCTTTTTCTCTCTACTCAATAAGCACTTAGATGTTGGTGGAAATTTTAACAAGTGAATATTGAACTAGCCACTCTCTTATTTATAGAAAATCCTAGTTGAGGGTATAATGGTCAAGATGTCATCCCACCTCCTTAAACCACCTCCTTACTATTCCTAGCTTAGCCACCAAGTTTACTTGGCCTCCACAAATCTTATCTCTTGCTTGGCCACCAAGATCACCCATGTGATCATGGGTTGCCCCATGGATCTTATTCACCCATTGGATCTTAATTTGGGCTTTAATACAATTAGCTTAATTTATGCTTTCGGGCTTGCATTAATTCACTTTGGACTTTACATTAACAAACACTTGGGCTTTAACAATAGTTTACATTGGGCTTAATCACAATCACAATTAAACTACACAATTCCTACACAATCCTACAAGTCCAATTATATATGGCTTAAAGCCTTAATACGTATTTTCTATGTATTATTCTCATATTCTAACATTTATACATATTCAATATATAAGACATACCATCATTCATACATACTCGTATAATACTTCATATCATACTTGTATTCATTCCCACGTACAATATCTACGTATTTTACGATCATCGCTTTAATTAGTTAACGGTTTACTTTTCCTAACTTTCTCGAATTAAGTCCGCATGCAAAAAACTACATTTTCCATACTTGAATTATTATTACATAATCCATCTCACCTCGATATTCTATCGTTACGTATTTCTCGGAAGTTTAGAAATAATTCTCGAGCATAAATTGATGAATAGTGTTTATCGGGAAATTTCTCGAAAAACTTTTATTTTTTGTCTTAGAAATTCAAACACTTTAATTCCTTCACGTAGTAAAAAAAAACTACGAATTTTCGATATTTCTAGGTTATAGAATGACATTCATCTTACTAACACATAATCATAACAAATAATATAATTTTATTCATTATTTAATTAAATAAAACTATTTTACAATAGATCCGAATTTCTCGGTCGTTACATTGTGCTGCAATATTTGGTTGATTTGATCTACTTGAGAAATTTTTGGGTTAAAGAAAACTCAAACAGAGACTGGGTAATTCAGTTTAGGCAGTGCACGCCAGGTGCTCGTGAAATTGCCAAAGTGAAAGTTTGGTTCAATTTTGGCTTGTATTAGGAAGTTTAAGCTGACAATTCACTAAGAATCTCACATGGCTCCTAAGAGACACTGGGTTAGCACTTCTCAAGCTCCACCACAATGGGAACGTACAAAGTTTGTTAGCGAGGAAGCGTGGACCAAATATATCACAGTGTTAGCTAACAAGAGCTTGGTGCCAAAGAGAGGCCTCAAGCTGGATTTAAGGTAAGATGGACAGATGGGGAACATGATCATCGAGCGACATTGGGTTCACTTCACTCGACAGCTAGAGTCTGCCATCATTTCATTAGTCCGGGAGTTCTCTGCCAATGACAATCCTGAGGGTAAGTTGGTAGTGCAAGTTCGCGGTAAGGCCGTCCTATATGATACAAAGACCATCAATGCTTTCTACCAGATGCTAGAATACAAAGAAATGGAACTACCTAGCAAATGGCATTAGAAGCTATGACTTAGAAGACATCATCAAACGACTATGTAAGCCCGGTACTACTTGGAACACCAATGAATATATGGGTGAGAAGTCCAGTTTCTTGCACAAAGAACTCTCACGCTACGGGAAATCTTGGTACAACTTTATCTGTTCCAATTTTATGCCAACCCGACATATTAGTGATGTGACCAAGGAGAAGGCAGTGTTACTATTTGTCATTATCATCGGAATGAAAATTGATCTTGGATTGATCATTTAGGAGTCTATCCTGAAAACTTTAAAGAGCAGTACTTCTGGAGGCCTTCCTCACCCATCTTTGATAACAACATTGTTTAAAAGGGCAAATGTATTGTGGCGAGGCGATGAGATAGTCCAGCTACCTGTGGCAGTCATTGATCACACCTCCATTTTACGCTATTAAGGTCTGGGATGGAGCTGTTTCTTATGCTCATGGTGAGGGCTACCTACCTGCCACTCAGCATCCACCTTCATAAGAGGTCGGGACTTCTATTCGGCATCAAGAGCTTGGCTCTTCCTCAGATGTGTCTATGGCAGACATCTTACCCTTTCTAACTCTTTTTCATTAGAAGGTTGATGTGGTTTTCAAGAGGGTTGCCAGACAATCTCGATGGATTGATGTAGTTGCTCAGAGGCAAAGACCTGATGATGCAGTACCAAGTAGAGTTTTCCACCATTATGGCTAATATTTACTCATCATCTAGTGGAGATGAAGTTGAGTCTATGTCGTTCCAGTTCCCAGCACCACCTGTCTTCCCACCGTATCTACCATCATCTCCCGCTATAGATGAGGGAAATGAATTTGAAGGCACGGACTGATCATACTCAGGGAAGCCCTCTCATTTTTGATATATGCATAAATAGCCAATGAGGGCATTACACATCTCAAGTTTGGGGGTGTTTGTCAGTCTTATCTATCTTTTGTCATAAGTATTGTAGAATGATATTAGTATGCTATCTTTTGTCACACGTTTGTAGTAGACTTTATTACTTTTGAATTGTCATGGATGTTAATTATCTTTTGGGCTTATGATATGACTTTTATATACTGGTTTGTTTTGTTATATCAATTGCAGCCATGGATTGTATAGATTATTATGTTTTGATGCTATATATACTTTTGGGCCATGTTATGGCTTTAATAAGCTTTATCATGGATAGTGAAATTAATTGTGTTGTTTTATATAAATTTTAAAAAAAATTATTGATTGTGGCCAATGATAAGCATGATTGTATGTTGCTAATTCAAGGAGTTAGTGTCAAGCATGTTTGGATGAGTTATTTAGCTTAATTATTAGTTTGAGACTGCTTGTATGATCTATGTCATTTTAACAAAAGTACATGCAAGCTGTCGTAACTAGTTTTGATTCAGAAAAAGCTTATATGGTTAATTGCTTTGAATTTTTTTAGCTTTAATTTTTTTTAACTGAACTGAATCAATGGTAGTATGATTTAGGCACTTATGCAAGTTCGAGTCTTCTACACCTAGTGCCCTAAAGCCTTCTGGCTTGGAAGTCATTGACCAAGCACTCATTACATTAGTAGCTTTGAATAGCCTAATGTAATTAGGCATTGCACGGTCAAGCTTGAGATTGAGTCAGTTATAGAATACAGAATGATGATTCTAGTTTGGCTCAAGTCTAATTACGTGGCCTTTGTTGCTCGAGTTAATAGATCATTAGGGGTGTTCTATGCCTAGTGCCCTAAAGTCATTTGGCTTAGGAGTCATTGATCAAACTCTTGTTACATGAGTAGCTCTGAATAGCCTAATGTAATTAGGCATTGCACACGTCAATTTTAGATAATGCATGTTAATACTTTTGGGATCCGTTCTTGCATTTATTGCCATGTTCTTAAAAATGGATGCATCATGAGTTTAAAAAGTTAGCATTTTCAATATACGTCTGATTATGTGAATTTAATTGGTTTATAACTGGTTATAGTAATTAGTATTCACACACATACATAATTGGATCAGAAGCAGGTTTAACATAACAATTAGATTGAAGCCTTACTCATGACAGTGTTTTACTTTGTCTTTGAATTAGTTATTCTGAGCTTAGAGGCCATAATGCGAGTAGCTAGTGATTCAGCACTTGAGTCACTATTTATAATAAATTTTTGATTTTTTTGTTCAGATAGTTTGCTTATGGACAAACAAAGACTTAAGTTTGGGGGTATTTAATGAGTGAGTTTTATACCCACAAATCGAATACTTTAATCCTTGAGAATTTGTATGCCCGTCATGTTTTATATTGCTTTTATATAGTGTTTTGTTATTATTCTGTATAAAAATGCTTTACAGGGGCTTTTAGGTCATTTCTACCATTGAAAGGGTAAAATTGTCATTTTCCTTCTACCGGCGCTACAACTCCGGTTCTCAGCTTATTTTTGGTGCCGCAAAGCCACTTTGCAGTAGTCGAGCTTTAAGGCAGCGCCGCAGCGCCATTACCAAGTCAAAAGAAGGCGCCAATTCCGGTTTGGATTCCGAGGTAAAAAGCAAAGGAAAATGACCTAACATAATAAAAATTATCCCTTATAAAACCGAACCTCCATCCTAACATTAGAGACCACTTTTTGGAAGCCAAGAGCAAAGCTTTGACTACTAAGGAAGGAGAAGATCAATATCTTACAACAAAGGTTAGATTCTACACTTGGAAGAGAAGATTTAGAGTTTGAATATTGTTTCTTAGGGGTTTTCTCTCTCTAATTTTTCCATTCACTTTGTGTAATCTGAACATGATGATGATATTGTTAAGGGAAATGAATTTTCCACATATAATTTTGATATTCCCACATGTGCTCCTCTCACATAAAGGTGGGACCCACCCTACTCTCTTGTGAGAGAAGATGTAACAACCCGATATTTTCTATACAAATAAATTAGAAATTTTGCGTATAATTTTTTTTTATCTATTAAAATAAATATGGGGAATATATGCCAAGATAATGTGTATATGTATTTATGTGATAAATAAAAATATGAATAGTTACAAATAATTTTATTTTAGAATTATTGATCATTATAAATTATATACTATCATAATTAATTTTATAGTAGAAATGTTTTATTAATTATTTTTCATGAAGATATAATCATATATTATTTATATAATATATGAAATGATTTTTAGAATTATTATAATAATTATATTTTGATTTTTCAGTGCTATAAATATGTATTGTATATGTGGACCAATAAGGGTTGGTCAATTATAGTGTTATGTGACAAACTCTTGCATTACTGTGTGAAACCCTAATTACAAATTTTAGGAACTAAGTTTATTTTATTTTAAACCCTAAATGAAAACTTCGTAACCTAATTATACATTTGGTGAGATAATTAAATAACCTAAGGGTTATGATAATAAGGAAGGGTTAATATTTAATATGTATACTAACTTACGTGGATAATCTTGTTATTTCAAGTGACTAATAATTTTAAACCTATTTCTAGTAAACCTAATTAGGTTATGACCTAAAGTCACATGTATAAGTAATTAAATTTCATATGATTGGGAATGGAAACCCTAAATAAACAATTTGGGTAGCATATATTAAAATTGTTAGACTGTGTTTATTACATGGCCCAAAACAATTAAAGGAGAAGCCCAAAAGAAATAAAATGCAAACCAATACTTAGCCCACTTGATTAAGGGTATTTTAGACCTTTGATTAATCAAATTTCTGCATTAAAATAAAAACAAAATGGAGGAGATAATGGAGCATAAGTGACCGGTCACAATAGGCCATTTAAGGAAACAAAATTAAGCTAATCAAGTTCCATAAGTAGAAGTCTTACACACAAGGACGAGTGTGTCATGCTACCATTGGTTGAAGATCTACTTAGCACCTTTAATCACATGATTAGGCTAATTGAAGAGATAAGGTGTAGTCTTTTATCCATGGGACAATAAAAATATGGGGGATAATAGTTATATCACTCATTCATTTGCTAGACATTCATTTTCTCTCATTCTTCTTCTTCTATCTTTTTCTCCCAAGCTAGTAGCATTTAAGAGAGAAAAGAAAGAGAGAGAGTTTGGTTTTTGAGAGAGTGAGAGAGGTGTGCTAATTTGTTTGATGCACCCTAAGTTTATATACTACTTTGGTAAATCAAGGAAGGTTGCCACTAAATCAAGGTATAACCTAATATTTATATTCTTCTTCTACTTTGTATTATAGCTTGAGTTTTGTTTGGATTATGAACTAATACGCAAGATACCCTAGTTTTACATATCATCATGTATTGAACTAAGTATCTTGAGTGTTAGATCAAAGTCTTAGAGGAAGAAAGTGAGCATATGTGCTCCAAGTGGTGAAACCTTGTTTTTCTTCCACTAAATCTTGTATAACTCAAGTTTTACAACTTGGATTTGTGATACGTCGAAGGGGGGGTGCTAGATACATGAGTTATCTAGTAAACCCAAGTGGTAGAACACAAATCTAGCAAGGATTGAAGCCATGGAGACTGTTTTCCCCAAAATAGTCCACATAGTGTATTGAGGTTGTGAAACCCTAAAATAGCTATTGTTCCCATTTTTCTTGAGGTTGTATCGGTCAATTTCAAGTCTTCTAAAAATCTGAGAAAATTCACAGAGGTACCTTAAGAAGTTATCTACGCGTAGGAAAAAGAACAGATGCGTTTCAATTTATAAGTTGTGCGTAATGGCTATTTCCGTAAAGGACTCCTAAATATTAACACTCGAATTTCTCACTGTGTATACACTGGAAAATTCCAAAATATTTACAGTAGGTTCATATATGTTATAAGAGTATACCCTGAGAATTTCAGATTTGTCTGGGCAAAACTCGATTTATGAAAAATGAAGCAAGATCCGAGTGTTTTGGGCACTTTAAAATTAGTAAATCACTTTCTAAAATAGCTACTGTTCCCGTTTTTCTTGAGCCCGTTTCGGTCAGTTGCAAGTCTTTTAAAAATCTGGGAAAATTCACAGAGGTACCTTAAGAAGTTATCTACGTGTAGGAAAAAGAACGAATGTGTTTCGATTTATAGGTTGTGCGTAATGGCTATTTCCGTAAAGGACTCCTAAATATTAACACTCAAATTTATCACTATTTATACAATGGAAAATTCCAAAATATTTATAGTAGGTTTATATATGTTTAGGGGTGAAAATCGGACCGAGTAGTTCGGTACCCGATCCAGATTCGACCCGAAAATATGATCCGGGTCTCAGATTCGGTAGATATTCGAGTCGAACATGGGCTAAGCTCGTTTTCTGGTTATAATACTGAACCTCGAATATGAGCAGAGTACCGTTCGCTCATTTTAGGGTTCGAGCTTTGCTCTCTCGTCTGAGCCATACTCGATCCATACTCGATAAACCTACTCGTTTCAGGTTCGAACGCAGACGATCCTTAATATCTGTCATCTGATAAGGGAGTGGAGAAGCCGAAAAGGCTTGTTACGCATTTCAGCGTTTTCTACGCTCTGTTCCTTTCGTCTCTTGAGACTTCAGAGTTCGTACTTTAGAGTTTAGTCGCTTCGTTTACAGAGAAATCTAGCCTCGAGGGGGTGAGATTTGATGCTGATTGCTGAAGATCGATACGTTATGTGTAACAATGTAAGTTAGTTCTTTCATATTTTCTTCTTCTAATCTTATCTTTCACAAGTAATCTATATATATGTATAGCTTTAATATTTCTTATACATCTATGGCCCAATCCCCCAATTTCTCGTCTCCTCTGATCCACCAATTTCATATGTTAATATGTATACCTCATATACTGATTTGCGTCTTGCTATATGTTTGACAAAATGTCTAATAGAAACTTAATTTCCTGGAATTCATTAATTTATTATGGGTATAGGCAGTGTAATACATTTCATCACCACGAATGAACCATCCAAAGGGGCTAACAGTGGACGACAAGTGATGCAGGTATATGAAATTTCTTTCTTTCAGGTATATATTGCAGGACAAGTGATGCAGGTATATTTGCAGGAAATCATTATCTGTTGCTTGCTTGCCATTTAATTTCAAAAGTGTAAATTAACTCAAACTATTATGTAGATCAGCTACTGTTTACCAAGCAGTTGACATGTCTGTTACTGG
The DNA here is from genome assembly GCA_020205505.1 of Panax japonicus. Lineage (NCBI taxonomy): Eukaryota > Viridiplantae > Streptophyta > Magnoliopsida > Apiales > Araliaceae > Panax > Panax japonicus. Next base: position 46,178,312 of record CM035100.1, read on the forward strand.
CTAGGGTTGTTGAAAGGTAACAATAAAGTCTCATTTTCCTCCATTTTGAGGAATTGCTACCAATAGTGGCAATAATATACTCTCCAGTAGTTGGTGAAGCTTGCCAGAAACATCATCTTGAATGAGAAGATGGCAATGAGAATTTTTAGGCTCTGGAATCTTAGGCATCCACAGGGTCATACATATTTGGCTTGCAGCCTTGAGTTGATAACGTACAACCAACAAAGAAACAAGTTTGATGTAAAGTCTGAAAAAAAGATAAGTTTTCTTATTTTTTTTATTTTTTTATTTTGACATTTTCTTTTATTTTTTACAAGTTAGTTATTTACTTGTTTTAACCATATTCTATATTTGCAGGATTTAAGCTTGAACTTTAGGCCTTAGATAATTGATAATTGATTTGCAGAGCTTTTGCCTTCTTTCTTGAACTTCAATATTAGTATAGTGGAGGTAACAACATATAGATAGTCATAGATATGTGTGCAGATTATTGTTGCTTTTCCTAATACTTGATTTGGCTAATGCTTGTTTTCTGGAAGGGTGACTTACAATGGCCATGGCATGTAAGAGTTTGTGCCCCAGGGAATGGCTGCCTATATCAGCCAACATGATCTGCATATAGGAGAAATGACTGCGAGAAACCTTGGCTTTCTCTGCAAGATGCCAGGGGGTTGGATCACGCTACGGTTAGTCAATATATCCTTTTGTTTCATCATTCTTTTGCAATAAGTTTAGGATGTGGACTATTGATTTGCTTTAAAGTCATTTAGAATTAATTTTTGTATAAGAATGACCTGGTGGAACCCTATTTCTTAATTATATAAGTTTCAATGTTGTTCCTATAATTCAGGCTGCTGCAACAGCAGGTCAAGATGCTAGTGTGGTCACAGATTATGTTCTAAAGGTATTATAATTTACCATATAGCCTTTTTTGATCGCATTTTGACAGGGTAATGTAACAATGTATATATTAATCCTTCCCACTTTGTTTCATATTTTGGGACTTGATATCTGTGGAGATACAATGGTAGGTAATCAAATGATCAGGGGTATATCTGGAGGATAGAAAAAGTGTGTTACAACAGGTTAAAGAAACTCTATTTATTACCATCAAGCAAGTACATGTTTATGTCTAATTTATATAGAAAAAGAAGGAAAGATATCAGTGGTTCTACTTGAAATACCGGTTGCATGTGTTGTTTTCTAAGTACTGACCTCAGTTAGGATTGTCATGTACCTTGAATTTTTTGGAAAATATAATGCCATTCATCTGAGGAAGTGACTTGCAAGTTCAACTTTCTATTGATATGCCATTTTGGTACATGATTAGTGTTTTGTAAGTGGATTCACTTTTTTTCTACTCAAGTCTCAGGTTGTCTGGTTATGATTTTAAAATACTGAACGTTTGCAGCTATAGATGAGCACCTTTGGATTCAGTAATCATTTAAGACGTTTTTGTTAATTTCATTCACATGCTTCTGAAACTGATACAATACAGATGCTGAGAGCCACTGTACATGTTTACTCTGCAAGCCTGTGTTGGCAATGGACTATTCAAGCCCTTTGCAGTGGAGAAATAGGGGAAAAGTGAAGCCTTGTCCAAAGGAGATGAAATGTGATGTTTTGGTGGGATTCATTCATTATATGTTATTTCTAATTCTTTGTTTTATATGCATACATATGTTAATCTCCTTTCAGCATTCATTTGTTGTTTTTTATAAATTATTTGTAAGTTGATTTTACCAACTTTTCTCTATATCTGAAATCTGTTTCTCACTTGCTACTCTTGGGATCCATCAGGTTTGCAGAAGGAAGATTTTGTCTGTACAGACCAAACTCAAAGAAAGATATACAGAAGTTTTTAAAGAAAGATACAAAGAGATAAATGAGGAGCTGTGATAGGTTTTGTGAGCGTTTGTAATTATATTTAGAAACAAATGTAGATTTTGCCATCGTTTGAACACATGTATTTTTATATAAAAACGAAATTTAAGTTTTTTTAAGTTTTCATTTTATGTCGCATTTTGGTGTGATCCATCTGAGACTCGAGCTCGAATAGAAAGGCTCGCGAATTACTCGTTGTGAAAACGAGTCGAGTAACTCCGAGCCGAGTAGTATCGAGTAATTTATCGAGTCGAACTTGAGCAGTCTTGAAAATTATCCGTTCGAATTCGAGTCGAACCTGAAAAAAAAAATTGATCCGAGTCGAGCTTGAGCATTATGGTGTTCGGATCGACTCGGGATCATTTTCACCCCTATATATGTTATGAGAGTATACCCTGAGAATTTTAGATTTGTCTGGGCAAAACTCGATTTATGAAAAATGAAGCAAGATCCGAGTGTTTTGGGCACTTTAAAATTAGTAAATCACTTTCTAAAATTCCAGAAAAATTTGGGGATCATTGTTGGGTCATTTACTGTCTAAACCCAGAAAAAAAAATTGGAATTAGTTTGGTATTTTTCCTAAAAATGATGAAGTTATGAATAAAAGGAAATAAAAAGTTAAATGATGTCTTAAATAAGAAAATGTGATTTTAATGCTTGAATACTCCTAATATATTATATTATGACTACTTTAGGGCATTTTGATAATTTATTTTAAGAAATATTATTTATGACCTTTTATGGATATTAAATAAGTGGTTTTGTAAAGGTTGAATAATTAGAATAAATTGTTTATTAATCTAATAAATTATTAAAAATATTATTATGATATTAATAATATTATTATATGATATTGTTAAGTAAATAAAAATATTAAGATTAAAAATTCTTTAAAATATTATTAAATGGTTAATAATATTTGATTTAAGCATTAATAAATGATTAAATTATTATTAATTGATTAATAATATTATATTAAAATATTAATCTTAGATTAAAATATTATTAATATTAAATTAAAGTATTATTGGATGATTAAAATATTATTAAGTAAATAATAATATAAAAGATTAAATAAAATGTTATTAAAATATAATAACATTAGTAAAGGAATAAAATATTATTAAATGACTAATAATATTAGTAAATGAATAAAATATTAATACTATTGGTAAATGAATAAAGGTATTATTAATTGATTAATGATACTAAAGCATAAGTAAGATATTATTAAAGTAATAATATTAATGGTAATTATTTAAAAATGATTTTAAATGTTTTAAAAATCATTTAAGGGTAATATAAATGTTTTAAAAATATTTTGAGTTATTATATAACTTTAATATTTTAACAATGGTTTCATGAATAGTTTAATAATAATTAAATGTTAATAGAATTATTTGATATTTGAATCATTTAATAATGATTTCGGTGTTTAAAAATTTGTGATAACTTAATAAATGTTTATTGAGTCATACGACTGATATTTATTGATATTGAGTTACAGAATAGAGTCTTAGACTCGATAATTACCCGATAAAGCTGTCGGTACACCGACATATTTTAGAAATTGATCTGGATTTAGATATTTTGACTGTGTTAATGTTTATTTGTGATGCAATAATTATTGAACATGTGTGATAATGTAATTAGGTTATGTGCTGACTGCGAAATGCAGTACTATATGTTATAGTATATTGTTCTAATCGAACGAATGATCTGATTAATGATAGGTTGTGATATAAGAGATAAAACTAAGTTGCATTTTGTAAGCAGCGCATCAGGCAAGTATCCTATCGTTGCATTTTCTTTATGCAATGGACATGAGTAAGAATGTTTCAGAATTATATTATTACTGTACAGATTATTAACCCTATATTATATACGTTCATTGATTATCAACATGTTAGTATATGATAATTCAGATATATATTCTGTACGATAATTTCTATAAATGGTTATACAAGTGTCCCCACTTAGATAATCATTGCATTTAACCACATGTTGATACACCTTTGTTAAATACCCGTATATATATGTTGAATTATAGATTATTGTTGAATAAGATAAAACCTTATTATTATCCAGCCGAATTGCCTTGGTTTGGAACCCCGACAGGTATGAACATCCCTTACACGGGAAAAACTTTTATGCACCTAAGGTGGACAGAGTGAAAGATAACATCGTTCTTGCATGTAGTATTGATCAATACAGGGTACAACGAGCTGATCACCCCTGTGCCCGTAAGTTATGACGGTTTACAGATGAAGTTCTGTTTAACCTTTTCAAAAATGAAAATAATGTTCATAGTATGTCCCCTTAACCATATTTATAGTCAGTACATAGTTTCAAAAATTTGAAAGAGGGTTGTTATGTTATTATTATCGGTTCAGATTACTTCATAACTATTGATTTGTTATAGAAGGGTAGTATAAAGAAAACATTTAAATTCTTTCAGCTTATATATATATATATATATATATATAATTGTTATTACTTGTTGGGCACTCAAATGCTCACCTTTGCTTAATTTAAATATTTTCAGCTAAGTGTGAATAACCTGAAGGCTCTGTTAGGAGCAAGGAAAAGGGAAAGGTTGCTAAATGATTTCAATGTTATCTTGCGTGATAGTTTAATATTATTAAGACAATGTTATATATTTATTATCATGTATTGTAAGGAATGATTAAAGGTTACGTACTTGGGAGCTAGACTTTGATAATTATGTAAATTAAGTTTAATATTTATATTATTGTTATTATTATTAGTATTATTCCGCTCATAGAAATGGTATCGTGAAGCACTGAATTCGGGTTTCAAGTACTTGAGTTTGGGGGCTTTACAGAAGACCACATGGAAATATCAAAATTACATGTGGAAATAGTGCTCCCTTATTGTTAATGATGTTTAATTCTATAATTATGAGCTAAACTTCTATTTTAAGATTGCAATGTAACCTAATGATTAGTTAAATCGAATTTCTCTCCTGTTTATTATAATGAATAACATGTGAATGAGTTATTATATTTCATGCTTTATGTATTAATTACTTAGCCAAGTGATTAATGTGGATATATTATATGATATTGAAAAATGGATTATAAAGCATAGATGTAAATATAATAACACATGTTATGAGCATTTTTCTTAAGATTGAATACATAAATCGCATATAGAAAAGGAATATATCTTTTTGCCATGTGTGACTTGTGAGAATCTAGTCTTAATAACTCCTAGTCTAATTTATTTCACCATAGGAATATAATGATTTATTTAGATAGGAGATGCTCATTTGACCATCAGAAGAGGCATATGAATACTTAGAATTCTAGGTTACCATTCCACTGACTTATTAATAAAAGGGAGAGTTAAGAGGTTAAACGAAGCATTAGGGGAGTTGTAATTTTAGCTTGTCTTACTTGATATCAATCTTTGCCCACTCTTTACTTTGTTAATTAAATTTTACTAGATAAATAATCTTTAATCTTTTGTTTAGATAAGATTTCATTGATATAATTTTAATACTTGAATAGCTTTGATAGTAAGTCCTCGTGGGTTCGACATTCTACTTATCTTTATACTACTTGTTAGACCGTGTATAATTGTGTGTGTTTTATTGATTGTGAAATCGACTAACACACACATTTCATGATTAGGAAAATCAACAAGATGCGGTAACCGTGTTTTCACGGAAGTCGGGGGATGCCTAACACCTTCCTCTCACTTAATCAAGCCCTCGAATTCTTTGAATCTTAGGTTTCAGACCAAATTAAATAGACTCATATATTGGGCCATATTGCGAAAACATTCAAAACTCGGATGAGTTGCTACATCTATTTGAAACTATACCGACTGTCGACTCTGTCTAAATCGACAATAATTAAAATTAAAACAAATCAATCTTTTCAAAATAGTTGACAATCATGTCGGTTTGTTCCTAAAACCTCATCCTTTTAAATAAATAAATAAATAAATCGAAATTAAAGAGAAGAAACAGAACAAAATTTAGGAGTTGTCTTTTTTTAAAAAAAAAATTATAAGAAAAATATCATAAATTAACCTTAAAAAAGTTAATATTGATCTTATATTATAAGACGAGAAGAATATATATAATTATCTATTTTGCATTTGTTCCAAAAACATAACTTCTTGTGTTTTAGCAATTTTTTCTTATATGAGATAATATACCAACCAATAAGTATATAGAATATGACTAATTGTATACTCTCTGTTTTAAAATTAGTTAGAAATATAATTTAATTTTTGAAGTTAAATAATGATACATTAAATATAATTTAACCATATAATTATTATAATTGTATAGTATATAATATATATTATTAATTATAAATTTATTTATTTTAAATTTTTTTGAGTCATTAATTTTAAAATTTAATACTTTATTATTTAATTTTAAAAATTAAATTAAATTTTTAATTTTAAAACGGAATAATTACCATCCCAAATTATAGAATATGATGATATGATGATATGATGATTCCCGCTTGAATAGACCCTGGTTCTCTGGACCCTCTTGCTTTTTTTTTTCCTCTCTCCTCTTTTCTTGTCTCTTTCGTCCTTTCCTATCTCTTCACATTTTCTCACTCTCAAAAAACGCACTATACTTTTTATGAAAAATCAATAAACCATAAAGCTGTATTCGTGTAATCACATTTTCTTCACTTCTCTTACTTACTTTCACATAAACCCTTTTCATTTCAGCTAGGGTTTCCATTATAATGCTGGATTTGAATCTGTAATTCACTTCTGAGCGATTTCTAGGATCCCCTCCCCGAAAGAGAAATAAAAAAAATTAAAAAATGAAGGGTTTGAGTAAGAATGTATTCGTGTTGGTTTTCACCTTTCTGGTATTGTTTGGTGTTACCTCAGCAGCTTCTTCAGCTACTTCACCTTCGAGTGAGTATCTGCTATACATTTGAAGGATTCATTCCTTTGATCTGTATGAGCATTAATCTCCCTCTTATTTTGCTTTTCTTGCAGAGATTGTTAATGGGATTTTCTCAAATGCTGTCTCTGTTATGATGAAATGGGTGTGGTCACTCAAAGCTACAACGAAAACCGGTATAGATCTCTGAGTTCCTTTGTGTGTTTGTGTTGGTTTACTGGTTGTGGTGATTGTTATCTCCAGCAGTGGGTTTATCTAATCTTTTTGTGTTCAGCAATTTCTGGCCGTCCATTGATGAAGTTTGAGAGTGGATATACTGTTGAGACAGTGTTTGACGGAAGTAAGCTTGGGATTGAGCCTTATACTGTTGAAGTGCTGTCTAGTGGAGAGCTTTTGGTTCTGGACTCTACTAACAGTAATCTTTACAAGATCTCTTCCTCTTTGTCTCAATGTAAGTGGCTCTAGTGCGTCGTTTTGGGATTGTTTCTGAATTAATTTTGTTTGTCAAATTTTTGTCAATTCCTAGAAGCATTTGCCATGATTTGTGGGAGTCTGTTGTTTTCCTTTAATAGTTAATGACAGCTTTTAGAAACTTACTGGGTCTTGTGTTTTTGTCCATAAGCAGAGCCCGAGCTTCTAAAAATAGATTGGGTTTCAGAGGGTTTTACACAATTTAGCATCGCATTGTGATGTTTTGTTTTCTTGCCCAAGTTCTTGACATTTAACTCATTAGAACTAACTAATGGTCTTTGGAGGTCTAGTATTGCTTTTGGCAAATGTAGATCCACCATTAATGAAGTATGTAAAAAATATGTATTGGATTTTTGGCACTATCCATTTGATTATTTTCGTAATACGTAAAAATTTGCTTTGCATCTTTATGAAATTGAAATTGTTTTATGCCTTCAATGGATCAGCATAGATTCCTTTATTGTCAAACTTGAGTGTACGTATGCAGAGTGTACAATATCAAACAAATGGACACCCAGGTGGTTGAAGTGTGATACCTCCTGCCCAAATCCTGTTTTCCAAAAACAAATAAAGGTTCAGAAGGCAAAAAAGGATAGGTGCAGATACTCAATGGAAGCTGTTTTAACAAATGGAGTGGACTGTGTTGCATTGGTAGATGAATCCTTCCATTGAAACTTCCAAAAGGATGAAGGATAAACGTATACATACGCATACGTACCGAAATACTCTATCAAATGATTAATGACGACCCAAATCTGTAAAGTGCAGCTTCACATTAATGTTGTAGCCTGAACTGTCCCTTGGCAATCTCCTTAGCTTATACTGATAGTCTGATAAGCTCCAGTAGCATTATGCCCTTTTATAGTGGTTCCTCTCAATCCAATTTATTTTCTCAAATATTTGTTGTGTACTCTTGATGTTTCCCCACTAAAGTTCTTTCAATGTGTTTGTTGACCCAAATCATAATTCTAACATATATTATTGGAACCCTGTAGATACCAGACCTAAGCTTGTTGCTGGTTCTACCGAGGGATACTCTGGACATATAGATGGGAAACCCAGAGAAGCACGAATGAACCATCCAAAGGGGCTAACAGTGGACGACAAAGGAAACATTTACATTGCAGATACTGTGAATATGGCAATACGGAAGATAAGTGATGCAGGTATATGAAATTTCTTTCTTTTATTTTTCCCCCTTTTTGTGTGCATTCCTTGAAGATGTTTAGTTTTTGTTGTTCAATTACTTCTTGAAATGTTGAGTTTATACCTAATTTCCTAGTGACTTCACTACTCTTTGCATGTCATTATTGAATTCAAGGAATACAGTATAACTTGGTGCCTTACCTTTTTTTCCTCACTTGCACCATGACTGCCCTACTCAAGTGTAGGATTTCTATTACTGGGAATAACCATTAAGATATATGATGGACTCATCATAATGAGTAAATTTCAGTTTCTAAATAGTTGATTCAATTGATGCAGGGGTTACAACAATAGCTGGAGGCAAATGGGGCCGAGGAGGGGGTCATGTTGATGGACCGAGTGAAGATGCAAAATTTTCAAGTGATTTTGATGTGGTTTACATTGGAAGCAGTTGCTCCCTCCTTGTCATTGATAGAGGAAACAAAGCAATCCGTGAAATTCAACTCCATTTTGATGACTGCGCTTATCAATATGGAAGTGGCGTTCCTCTAGGTATTCCAATCTCTGCAATTTTTAATAATTTCGTACATATAAAATTCAAACAGTTACAAGACAAATTAAACCTCTTTACAGGAATAGCTGTGCTTGTAGCAGCAGGCTTCTTTGGTTACATGCTGGCATTGCTACAACGCAGGGTTGGAACGCTGGTGTCTTCTCAAAATGTGAGTTCATATGATTCGTCATGTTGGATGTAACATCCCTCATTAAATATTTCATAGCTGTCCTTTTGAAGTAAATCCTGAATGATTTGAACTTCCATACTTTGGTAATCATAATGAAGAAATTTGTGCCCTGCATGAAAGGTGACAAATCACTTGCGTTGATCGGAACTTGCTTTCTAGAATGTAGTTGTGTCATATTCTCCGATTCATCTCATAAATGGCAATAACAACTTTGATATATAAGAGCATTTTCTTTCCTGAGAAAGGACAGATATTGATTAGAAACAAAAAGAGGGACAGGTTATGGCATGCCAAGGGTAATTGGCACATCAACATAAGAGCATAAGAGTTCTGTTTTGTCTTTCTTCTGCAACATAAAACATGATGTCTCTTTTATCCATGTATTTGTTGCAGGATCAGAGAACAACAAAAATAAGCTTTCCTCCCAGTCCTTACCAGAAATCTCAAAATTCATCAGTCAGGCCACCATTAATCGCAAATGAAGATGAACAAGAAAAGCAAGAAGAGGGTTTCTTTGGATCTCTTGGGAAGCTTATTTCCAGCACCGGAGCTTCAATTGTGGAAATAATGGGCGGAATATTTCCCGGGCTTAGAAAGAAGCATCTGAACTATCAGTTTCAAAACCAGCAGGGTTACCGGCAAGAGCAGAAGTATTCAAATACTTGGCCAGTGCAGGACAGCTTTGTGATACCAGAAGAAGATGAGCCCCCTTCTATTGAAACAAGAACTCCTACGCCACGGAAAACATATCCATTCATGTCCAAGGATGCTGAAAAGATGCAACAGTTCAGGCAAAGTCGCACTTTCTACAGTGGATGGGATGGAGAATTTCAACAGCAGCAACAGCTACAGCAAACAAATACACAGAGACAGCAACATCATCATCGCCATTTTTCGTCCACCGCAGATACTTGCTATGAGCAAAGCTCTGAGAAAACAAATGAGATTGTGTTTGGAGCAGTTCAGGAGCAAGGCGGGCAACGTGAATCTGTGGTAATAAAGCCTTTGGACCACAGAAATCCCATTTATGAACGTCATAGTACCCGTTCTAGAGTGACTTCCAAGGGTAATCGTTCCGTCAGCTGAAAACATGGTAATAAAGTTTTTATGCTTTGAATTATTACATCCTATAGCAGGTATTTGAAACTTGGATTCAAGGGTATAGCGGGTATAGAAATATAATGTTGGGGAGAGTGGAGGTGACTGTTTGAGCTTGTTCAACTAAGTGATAAAGCAGTGGATTGTGTGTGGAAAGGTGGTCAAGTCTGTAACACTGGATTTAAAATTGTTAGTTTTCTCCATTGCTATGTTGAAAGTCTTGAAGAAACACTATTCGAGTCTCGTGTATACTTGAGCAGCAAACGGGGTAAACAAAATTTTCAATCTGCCAATCTTTGTAATAGAACTCTTAGATTCTACTCCATGGGTTTAAAATCTGTTTTAAAATTAGAGATATATTTTTATTTTAAGATTATAAAGTGATATGTTCTTAATCTGTTGATATTTTCTTACTATTATTTTTAATATCATACTATCCTAATTGAATTCTTAACTAGTATTAAGACTATTATCTTTAACATAAAATTACGAAACATAACCTGCTAATAAACATAACCTGACACAAACATAACCTGTTAACGGTAAACTTGACAGGAAAGGGATCAGAGCACTTCTTTACTTCTTACTTATTTTATTTCTACAGAACTTGGAATAATAGGAGTATGTTAGGTCTGTATGATATTAATTTAATGTTAGTAGTTTATATAGTAAAACTTTGTAGATCTAAAACTCACTCTTAGCATGAGAACAAAGAATATGTTTAATCTAATGCTCAATAATTGACCCCTTTCATTCTTTTCCGATGCTTTAGGATTAGATCACAACTTTCAAGGTTCAAAAATAAAACGTTGCCTATAAAAGTAAGGGTCATATTGTCATTGGAGTGTGGTTTGATGTGTCGGGAGATTTGGTGGAATTCATGTCATGTGGTATAATATCACAATAAGAGATTTGAAATTTTAGAGGGTTTATAGTCTAAGTTGATTTATGTTTTCTTTATTTTATTTTACTTCTTATTTTTGAGGAAGTTGAATTCTATTTAGATTTATAGTTATTTTTACACATAATCCTAGTTCAATTGGGAAGTTGTGATTGAGTTACAAATACACAACCATATTTTATATTCCAGATAATGATACTTTATCTAGTTTTACGCACTAAAGCAATTACATATCTATATTGTTGAAGTTTTTTGCATTGTATTTACTTTCACGCTGGAGTTATCCACCGACGGCTTCGACCGTCAACCTTTTCGGTGTGATTGTTTATTCATTGTGCAGACTAATTTCATTATTTGGAGATTTGGCGAGTGGACAGATCCTGCCAGTAACATTGCAGAATACGAAACGATTGGCAAGGAAGCAGAATACGAGGCGATTTTGAAAGGGTTGCGATTGGCAAGGAGTTTGGAGGTTCGCCACTTGATTGTGTTCAATGACTCGCAGTTGCTGGTTAAGTAGATTGCAGGGGAGTACGAGGCTTGTGGGGCAAAAGTGACTAAGTACTTGAGTGAAGTTAAGAGTCGGCTCCATTACTTTAATTCTTACTCATTTTCAGGGTGTGGATGTTAGGAAAATTGAATGGACAACATCTATATATATATATATATATATATATATATATATAGTAGACACTCGAATTTTACTTTCCTTTGACCAAACTTACAGGAAGGCAAAATCGTTATTTCAAACCCCGAAGACAACCCCGTGAGACTACAAACAACGACTTCACCTCGCAGGCAACCTCGTGGGATAGTAATAACAACTTTGACCTCGGCCCCGTGGGACAAAAATAGTACAATTCCACCCCGGAGACAACCCCGGAAGGGAAACCATGTAATTTTGCCGACACAACACAAAATAACAATCGTTCGACTGAGGATAGGATCATAAAGAGCCACCGCAGCAATCCCAAGTTGTAAACTACGCAATACAGATCCATGGACTATCCTCAGATACTTGAAGATATCATTCTGGTTATAGACTCATCTTCCCGAATCTAGAAATGGTTAATTTCGATGTCCGAATCCAACTTAACTTAGCATTATATATATATAGATCTTGTTCTAGCAAAGTTCTATAGCTCAAATACAAGTTTGGGGGAAGGTATTTCCATCATTCCAGAGGTGATTGGCTCCTCTTTGTGTAGATCTTGTGTAAATACGTAAGATGTTCTTAGATCCGCGTTTGTTTACTACTTTAATAAATATGTAAGTGTTATATATATACTGCTTGGTTGTGTATAAATCTAATTTTTTACCGATTATTTTACATATATAGTTGGTATTTGTAGTGTTTTGACTAGATCTATCCTATATCTAGCCTGATCTAGCATTTAACCGATTTAAAAGCTTAATAGCTTGAACCATTGAGCTAGATATGTTTAGATCTAGGTAGATTTAGTTTATTTTCAAGTTTTGTAAGTATTTTTTGCTATCCCATGCTACCCTAGATCCATATCTAGTGGAAGTGGGAATCTTAACTACACACGTTCAAGGATTTAATCGATAAATCACTTGTTAACGGAGTTGGGAAGCATATATATATATATATATATATATATATATATATATATATATATATATATATATATATATATATTGTGTTTTAAGATCTATTTCGTGCGTGCTTTGAGATAATGTCACGTGAGCCTAGGAACCATGTGGTTAAAGATCCTTCAAACGGATCTCAACTCGGCTCCCAAGATGGACTTATTTCAGTTGTATTATCAGCTTGCCATCCATTGTATATATAATTTTGAGCCTTAAAATGATATTCGAAATTAAGGCCCCATAATAGTGAAAATCGTGGATATAGGTGCCCGGACTTATTTAGATGACTTTCATGCCCATAAGGAGCCTGACCCTTGTAGTTCGTAATTTTCATTTCGTCACCAAACATGATTTTCAAATCAAATTAACAAAGATCTTCTAAAATATAGATCACGCCGAGATGGATAAACTTAAGAAAAAAATCAAGCAATTAGAACTATGAGTTCTAAACCACTCTCTAAAGATGCTTTGCATCTAAATTAAAATCAAACAAACCCTCTTCTAGGATTTAAAGAAGGCTTAGTCCAAGTTAAAATTGGAAGTATCAAAGGGCCTCGATTCCTATTTGGCGAAAGATTTTAAAATTATCTTCTCAAAATCTCACTTTTATATGCTCAATTTGAAAACAAACTTTTCTTTAAATCAAGACTAAAAGATAATTTGCACCCCAAACTTTACACCCATGTTGACTTTTTCACCCCAAAATGAAAAAGGTGTCTAAGTATACTCCAAACTTCAATTAAACGTAACAGAAAACACACTTTCGTCAGTTAACCGGTCAAAAGTGACCGGCTAAGGCACTCGTGTGGATCTAGAGGGGTGTTTAAGTCTTTTCCTTCTTATCTTCTCCAACATTGAGTTTTAACAAGCTACTAAAGCTCAAAGTGATTCAGTAGCATACATGCAACTCGATTAGATTGTAAATCCAAGAAATTTGATCAAGAAAATTAGGGAAAATTAGGGCTCACGGATCGAAATTGCTGGTGCATGAAGAAATCAGAGATGAAGTTAGAGAAGCTTAAATAACGCCGGTAGAAGATTTTTTGGTTTTCCAAATTGGTGTGAAGATGGGAACAATGATTGTAATTTTTTCTCTTGGGTTGATCCTCCAACATGTGAGCGTTGAAGGGAAGTAATACCTGGATTAATTAGAAGATTAGATAATTTGGATGCTAAAATCAAAGCTCTAAAAGATGAATTGAAAGAGTGCAGAATTAGGGCAAGACTTGCAAAGGGTCTGTTGACTGCAACTTGGGTTGTGATTTTCTATTTCATGTTCATCTTAACAAAAGATGAAATACCCCTCCAGACTTGAAAAGAAGCAACTTGGAATGTAAACAAGCAACTTGGATCGTAAACTGCAACTTCGCTATGAATGTATTAGTAGTAGTCTGACTAAATATGACAGATTTTGTGGGCAATTACTGGGAATGGAATTTATGGGATTGTAATTTCTAGCAATACAGTGGTAGAAATTAGGACACTTATGGAATGTAATTGTTGGGCATCTTTTGTGGAAAATTTATTGGTTGTAATCTATGGGCAATTTCTTTGAATGAAGATGCTGTAAACCAAGAATTATTGATGTTTTATGTGTGAATTGCTGCATTTTTACAGCTTGTTTATGATATATGCTATAAAATGGTTGGTGTGCAATTTATGATACATGTAGCATTTCATAAGCACCCTGTATTAATGCACCAACCATACTGCTATAATAGCAAGCCCTGCATATAAGACCCCAACTTTTTATAAATAAAATTGATTTTTCTCTAATTATTATTGTGAATAATAAGGTGTTAATTTGATATAATGCTTTGGTTATGGGTGAAATGTGAAAATTTTGCAAAATAAGCAAGTGGTTATAAAATATTCATTATTGTCGGGGAATATATGTTTGGTCGTGGAATATTCGTGTTGTCGAGGAATATTCGTACGATGGCGCAGTCATTTGTGGGCCCCATAACGGATAACTTTCGGATGAAGAAAATGACAAGTTTGAGTTTTTTAAATAATAGCGTAATTGTTACCGTTAACACCGTTGGATTACCTGGTGGTTAAAATACAGTAATACGCGTGGTTGCACAGTAACATATGGTATTGCATAGTATTTTGAATTATTGATTCTAACGTAAGAAGGCACTACTCAATAATTGTTACAATAATTACTGTTCAATATTTTTATTTTATTGATTCAATAGTTGCTACATTGATATTTTATATTATTGTTGTTTCAATAATTATCACTGCACAGTATCTCCATTATCAGGTCAATAATTCATATTATTTGAATAATATTGTTAGATAACATTATTGGCAATGTCTAATAAAGTTCTATCTAGGAAAGAGGTTTAGTCACCTAATTGGGCGCCAATAAGGAGAAATCTTTATCGGAAAGCCCCCTCTTTCATAGGAATGACCTGGTTGTCATAATTACGATTCTGTAATATTATTTGTGAATAATTAATTATTGATTTATATGATAAGAAAATATTTATTTTATGTGGATATAAATGATGAATATATTTATTGTGGTTATAAATGAAGGAATAACTACTGAGGTATTTTATCAGTATTTTGTCGGAATAAAAGTGTTGAAAATCACCCGTATATGGATTTCGGTCATTTTTCGTTTGGAATTTGGAAAAACTTAAACTTACAAAGTTGTAGAGAATTTAATTTTCTATGGAATACATATGATATTCAAATTTTTCTGATAAAAGGCTATTTATTATGAATTATTGGAGTTTCGGAAATAAATGTTTTTATTAAAAATATGGTGGGACCCACTTTTGGTTGGTGAGAAATGAAATGTGCTGGAATTTATTTTCAAAAGTGGTGGGCTTGGATAGTAGCAGGTAAAGCCATCAGGTAGCAGGTTAGTCTGCTATGACGTTCTAAGCATTTTCTTATAAATAGGGTGCTTAGTTAGAATTGAAATTCACACCAGAAACAAGTTTTCTCTCTTTCTCTCTCTATATTATCGAGCATATTTAGTGAGTGTTTAGATACTTTGTGAGTTGCTATTCATCAGTGAAAGTTTCCTTCAGCCTTATACCTGATATTTTAGTCGGAAGTACTGTTCTTTTGAGGTAAGGGATGTTATTTTCTTCCTAATGATGTTATTCTTTCAATATCATTATTGACCTTGAACATGGTACACGTCAGATTTGAATATAATTTATATTGTTCCCGGTCTATCCCCAGAACGTGAAGTTGAATTCTTTATTGACCTTGAACATGGTACAAAGCCTATTTCTAAAAACCCATATCGAATGGCTCCTATTGAACTTCAGGATTTAAAGGTCCAACTACAGGAGTTGTTGGGCATCGATTTCATTCGTCCTAGTACATCATCTCCTTGGGGTGCTCCTGTGTTATTCGTAAAGAAGAAAGACGGGAGTATGCGACTTTGTATTAACTACCGAGAATTGAACCATGTCACCTTCAAGAATAGGTATCCGCTACCTTTCATTGATGACTTGTTTGACAAGTTGCAAGGAGCATAATTCTTTTCAAAGATCGATCTTCGTTTTGGATATCATCAGCAAAAGATTAAAACTGAGGATATTCCAAAGACTGCCTTCAGAACTCGGTACGGGCATTATGAATTCTTAGTCATGTCTTTTGGATTTACTAATGCTCTTGCTGCTTTTATGGATATGATGAACCGTGTGTTCAAATAATATTTGGATCAGTTCATTGTTGTCTTTATTGATGACATCCTCATCTATTCCAAAAGCCGTGAAGATTATGAGCACCATTTGAAGCTGGTACTGCAAAGTCTTCGCGATAAAATGCTATATGCCAAGCTGAAGAAATGCGAGTTCTGGCTTGAAGAAGTAGCATTCCTTGGGCACGTGGTGTCAAAACATGGAGTATCTGTTGACCCGACGAAGATTGGAGCAATACAAAGTTGGGAGCAACCAAAGTTGGTGACCGAAGTACGTAGCTTTCTGGGCTTAGCTGGTTATTATCGGAGATTCGTGGAAGGATTTTCTAGAATCGCTACTTCGTTAACTCAGCTGACTCAGAAAGATACAAAATTCAGTTGGAGCGAGGATTGTGAAAAGAGTTTTCAAGAACTCAAGAGGAGACTCATTTCGGCACCTGTTCTGACAATACCATCTGGTTCGGATGGATTTCTTATCTACAACGATTCTTCAAGCAAAGGGTTAAGATGTGTGGTCATGCAACATGGGAAAGTCATAGCCTATGCCTCGAGACAACTCAAAGAATATGAGAGGAATTATCCTACTCATGATTTAGAGTTGACAGCAGTCGTTTTCACATTGAAGATCTGGAGACACTACCTGTATGGGGAGAAAGTGGAGATTTATACATATCATAAAAGCCTCAAAATATTTCTTCACCCAAAAGGAACTCAACATGCTGAAGCGACGTTGGCTCGAGTTGTTGAAAGATTATGATCATACCATCCAATATCATCCTGGAAAAGCAAACGTAGTAGCTGACACATTGAGTAGAAGATCATATGCGGGAACGAGTGCAATGTTGTTAACACAAAGGCCCATTTTGTATGACTTGCAAAGGATGGAGATAGAGGTAAAGTGTAACACCCCCTTCCCGAAAAGGAAAGGGAGGTCACGCACAAAGCACAACAAACCTCAAAATAGTAAACAGAGCACTAATAACTTCAACATATGTAATAATGATATCCACCAATAAAGTACTAAGTATAATTCTCAAACTAGAGTCAAAATAATCAAAACTTAAAAATCGAAACAACCTAGATTGATGGTCAAAGACAACTCTCTCATTACACTAGCCCTGAATCACCCCTGTAAACCTGCCGGAAGAAAAACACAGCATGAGCCAATTGTCCAGTACGGATATAAAGGTACAAAAGATATACAACTTAAATACGAAATCAACATAGACAAAATATTGCCTCTGACAAAAATAAAACTCCAAAGATATGAATAGAATATATCTAAACCAACAAGAATAACGAAACAAACAGAGGAGTAAAGAAAATAATGAATTGAAATAACTAACCCAATTAATTGAAAAGAGACGAAACAAACTGAAACGAAACGAACAAAACTACCACAATAAAATAATAGGTTGAAACAAATGGCTGGGATTATTTCATACCGATTGAGCTCAGAAATATATCTTGTCACACAGACAAGTCAAAACAATGCCACACAGGCAAGTCAAAATAATGCCACATAGGCAAGTCAAATGATGCCACACAGGCAAATCACACATTGGACCGCGAATCCAAATGTATGCAAATCGGATAGATGTGTTTGGCACAACATCACCAATCCGCAGAACAGAAACTAGGGTTAACCCATACGCCTCCCACAACAAAACACCAAACGGCCCACTTACTCCGGAGCCCAAAACGGAGACGCCGTGGACTAATCACACTGCCACGGAAAGTGTCATGTCTCTCGTGCCAAGACGACATGCCTGTGGTACCCCCACAGGTGGTTATAGCTCAGGTATACCCTACGGTATATTCTAACAAAAATATCATGTCACAACACATGCGACATAATACCAACAAAAGGGTTCTATATGTACATGTTGAACCAAATCAAATTATAGTCACAAGGTCTCAAAAAGAAGGTAGCAACATGTACCGTTCTACAATTATCAAAAATAAATAGTACTAAACATGATAACCTAATTCAAAGAGTACAAATACGAGTCATATGTATCAACTCTAAAATGAAACTAATATGTTTATTTCACAGGAAACAATTATGTGAAATAATAACGAAATTCGAACAAGCGACAAAACGAACAAATCAAATTTAACAAGAGTATCGCAGAAAGTGTACGGAATCCGTACCTGATACTTCCAAACTATTTATAGCACACTCCGCCAAATCTTATCCTCAAATGCCAACGATATCAAATACGAAACGTCATTCACAACCTAAACATATTTACCTCAATTTAAATAATCCAAACTAATAATCCCCAAAATAATTCATAATCTATTTAATATGCCTTTAATCAATTATTAATACTCCAAAATTTATATTCCAAATATACTCGTTAGACTCTCTCCGTTCGAACTAATCACCAAAATAATACATTTATAAGTGACATTATAAAATATGATTTTTCTTTAATTATTATTCTTTTACATTAAGCTATAACTAAATAATTTATTACATATTATGCAAATACCTAATTTTATAACATTTGGTTAAAACTAATTCTTCCAAAACAATTTATTTATCAATTACCAACCATACTAGACCAAGTTGCTTACTACAATTTTCCAGAAATTATTATATATAAATTTTTTTTTTTTGAAACTTCCACATAACAATATTCTCTCAAATCATTAGCATATAAATATATATATATATATATATATATATATATATATATATATATATATATATATATATATATATATATATATATAATACTGTACCAACGAGGCAACGATCATATATATATATAATATATAAAATACCGTAAACACACACACACACATATATATATATATAAACACACTCTAAGCACATATATATGTATAAACATATTCCAGGGATCATATATAATATATAATATAATATATATAGTCTACTGCAAACATAACCCAGGTGATTTGAAGGAAAAATCAATGTTTTTTTTTCATACATAATCTTTTAAAAACTAATTTGAGTTCTTACCTTTGTTAAATTAATCTCTTTCTTTTATAAGGTGTAATATGCTTTCTTCTTCCTCTCTTTTTCTTGTGCCGCCATTGCTCTCCCTTCTTTTCTCTCTCTTCGTAGTAGAGGTTGCGCCTTTTTTTTCAGTCAGTTATGAGAGGTATGTGAGATAGATTAGGGTTTAAATATTTATTAACCTATCTTATTAACTCTCCTAATTTTAATAGGATTTTAATATTATCCAAATACAAATTAGACCCAATTAGTATAAAAGCCCAAATTAATGTAATCACCTACTTATTATAAGCCACACAAATTAAATACAATTTGATCCAAACATAATAAAAGCCCAATTAAAAATATGAATTTAAATATTTTTTTATTTTTATTATTTTTTTTACCGGGTATTACATCACCTACCCCTTAAAAGGATTCCGTCCCCGGAATCAAAAGAATGGAACACACCAAATTTTCAAAGAGATGCAGATACTCTGCTCGAATAGACTCTTCCATCTTCCCTGTAGCTTCCCGCTCCGAATGATTTTACCACAAAACTTTAACAAAAGGAATTATCTTCTTCAATTTTAATTTTATTAGTTATTTAATTATCTACTAAAAGAATTTAATCTTCCAAACAAAACAAGGAAGAAAAGAGGGAAACAAAATCATTTACCTTTTTTTTTAATTTAAACACAATTGTATAAGATAAAATCAATTAATATTTAATAATTAAAAAAATGAGTTATTACATTTTTCACCCCTAAAAAAAATAATTTCGTCCTCGAAATTCAAATAAGCTACAAAAAAATAATTTAGTTACGACGTAGCGCCGCCATTTTTAACGATCAACGCGGATAAGTCATCGGTCTACGTAATCATCAATGTACTTGTAACCGATTCGTCAGCTACCGTGTCAAGCCTTGGTAAAGTTCTTCGTGTTGCATCAAATTAGATCACATGCTCCACCATTGGTGCGGGCCGTCGCTAATATCTTTGAGTTTAATTCTTGTAAACGTACTCTTCGGAACATAATTCGAAATCACAAAAAATTCTTCATCTAAAAACGATTCGAATACCCAAAATATTTAAAATTATCTCTAATTCGTAAAACGTTTATATTACACACATGACAAAGATATAACAAATTATTTTTATTTAATTTTACATATATTCATGCAAAACTCTAAGAGCATCATATAAACAAAACAACTTAAATTATATCACCAACTCTCACTAAGTCCTCAAGAATTTCAAAATATCATAACATCAAATCAAATTAGTTCTCAAATATAATAATACCAAAATATATTACCACTAAGATCTTTTCATCACCATACCAACTTCAAATCATATATCCTACTATCTGAATGAGCAAATTATAACTTTCAAAATCTCTTAAAATATATTGGATTCATCACTTATTATATATCTAATCATCCAATAAATCAATCATTCTCTTAGTGCGAACCTTAACACAACAAATTTCAAAATCTCATCTTACTATCACAAAGAAATTTCATATAAAATAATTTCAATATCCTACTAGAATAACCGAAAAGTTGATTTACTCCAAAAGATTAATCTTATTACCTTGAACCTCTACAACTTCTCAAAATTACAAGAGATCCTCTGTATTTAATAGCTTTCACTTTATCATATTATCCCACCGATACACATACCTCAAATTAACCACAAAATTAACAAAATCTAAAGAATAACCCAAATCAAATCAAATTCTAAATTCAAAGATCTCATAATAATTGATACCTGAAATAACTCTAACAAATAATTCTCCAGTATAAAATATTCGCTGATATAAGTACTCATAGCATAATCGCATCTCATATAAGATCATTTCTTATATGCACAAAGTATAGTTTTATTCACCTCAATGATTAAATCACAATTCTTAACTAATATCATTACTCAATCACCATAATAAATTATTCCACTTTCCTCAAATCAACTACAAATAGAAAAGAAATCGGCAGTTAGTCAAAATAGAGACCAACCAAACAATTAACAAAATTGAATCAAACTCTTACGTCTACCCAGTGGTTTACCCACAACTCACAGGTCAAACCTAAATAGATTTTCTACAAGAAAGAACCTAAGCTCTGATACCATCTCTGTAACACCCCCTCCCCGAAAAGGAAAGGGAGGTCACGCACAAAGCACAACAAACCTCAAAATAGTAAACAGAGCACTAATAACTTCAACATATGTAATAATGATATCCACCAATAAAGTACTAAGTATAATTCTCAAACTAGAGTCAAAATAATCAAAACTTAAAAATCGAAACAACCTAGATTGATGGTCAAAGACAACTCTCTCATTACACTAGCCCTGAATCACCCCTGTAAACCTGCCGGAAGAAAAACACAGCATGAGCCAATTGCCCAGTACGGATATAAAGGTACAAAAGATATACAACTTAAATACGAAATCAACATAGACAAAATATTGCCTCTGACAAAAATAAAACTCCAAAGATATGAATAGAATATATCTAAACCAACAAGAATAACGAAACAAACAGAGGAGTAAAGAACATAATGAATTGAAATAACTAACCCAATTAATTGAAAAGAGACGAAACAAACTGAAACGAAACGAACAAAACTACCACAATAAAATAATAGGTTGAAACAAATGGCTGGGATTATTTCATACCGATTGAGCTCAGAAATATATCTTGTCACACAGACAAGTCAAAACAATGCCACACAGGCAAGTCAAAATAATGCCACATAGGCAAGTCAAATGATGCCACACAGGCAAATCACACATTGGACCGCGAATCCAAATGTATGCAAATCGGATAGATGTGTTTGGCACAACATCACCAATCCGCAGAACAGAAAACTAGGGTTAACCCATACGCCTCCCACAACAAAACACCAAACGGCCCACTTACTCCGGAGCCCAAAACGGAGACGCCGTGGACTAATCACACTGCCACGGAAAGTGTCATGTCTCTCGTGCCAAGACGACATGCCTGTGGTACCCCCACAGGTGGTTATAGCTCAGGTATACCCTACGGTATATTCTAACAAAAATATCATGTCACAACACATGCGACATAATACCAACAAAAGGGTTCTATATGTACATGTTGAACCAAATCAAATTATAGTCACAAGGTCTCAAAAAGAAGGTAGCAACATGTACCGTTCTACAATTATCAAAAATAAATAGTACTAAACATGATAACCTAATTCAAAGAGTACAAATACGAGTCATATGTATCAACTCTAAAATGAAACTAATATGTTTATTTCACAGGAAACAATTATGTGAAATAATAACGAAATTCGAACAAGCGACAAAACGAACAAATCAAATTTAACAAGAGTATCGCAGAAAGTGTACGGAATCCGTACCTGATACTTCCAAACTATTTATAGCACACTCCGCCAAATCTTATCTTCAAATGCCAACGATATCAAATACGAAACGTCATTCACAACCTAAACATATTTACCTCAATTTAAATAATCCAAACTAATAATCCCCAAAATAATTCATAATCTATTTAATATGCCTTTAATCAATTATTAATACTCCAAAATTTATATTCCAAATATACTCGTTAGACTCTCTCCGTTCGAACTAATCACCAAAATAATACATTTATAAGTGGCATTATAAAATATGATTTTTCTTTAATTATTATTCTTTTACATTAAGCTATAACTAAATAATTTATTACATATTATGCAAATACCTAATTTTATAACATTTGGTTAAAACTAATTCTTCCAAAACAATTTATTTATCAATTACCAACCATACTAGACCAAGTTGCTTACTACAATTTTCCAGAAATTATTATATATATAAATTTTTTTTTTGAAACTTCCACATAACAATATTCTCTCAAATCATTAGCATATAAATATATATATATATATAATACTGTACCAACGAGGCAACGATCATATATATATATATAATATATAAAATACCGTAAACACACACACACACACACACATATATATATATATATATATATATATATATATATATATATATATATATAAACACACTCTAAGCACATATATATGTATAAACATATTCCAGGGATCATATATAATATATAATATAATATATATAGTCTACTGCAAACATAACCCAGGTGATTTGAAGGAAAAATCAATGTTTTTTTTTTCATACATAATCTTTTAAAAACTAATTTGAGTTCTTACCTTTGTTAAATTAATCCCTTTCTTTTATAAGGTGTAATATGCTTTCTTCTTCCTCTCTTTTTCTTGTGCCGCCATTGCTCTCCCTTCTTTTCTCTCTCTTCGTAGTAGAGGTTGCGCCTTTTTTTTCAGTCAGTTATGAGAGGTATGTGAGATAGATTAGGGTTTAAATATTTATTAACCTATCTTATTAACTCTCCTAATTTTAATAGGATTTTAATATTATCCAAATACAAATTAGACCCAATTAGTATAAAAGCCCAAATTAATGTAATCACCTACTTATTATAAGCCACACAAATTAAATACAATTTGATCCAAACATAATAAAAGCCCAATTAAAAATATGAATTTAAATATTTTTTTATTTTTATTATTTTTTTTACCGGGTATTACATCACCTACCCCTTAAAATGATTCCGTCCCCGGAATCAAAAGAATGGAACACACCAAATTTTCAAAGAGATGCAGATACTCTGCTCGAATAGACTCTTCCATCTTCCCTGTAGCTTCCCGCTCCGAATGATTTTACCACAAAACTTTAACAAAAGGAATTATCTTCTTCAATTTTAATTTTATTAGTTATTTAATTATCTACTAAAAGAATTTAATCTTCCAAACAAAACAAGGAAGAAAAGAGGGAAACAAAATCATTTACCTTTTTTTTTTAATTTAAACACAATTGTATAAGATAAAATCAATTAATATTTAATAATTAAAAAAATGAGTTATTACATTTTTCACCCCTAAAAAAAATAATTTCGTCCTCGAAATTCAAATAAGCTACAAAAAAATAATTTAGTTACGACGTAGCGCCGCCATTTTTAACGATCAACGCGGATAAGTCATCGGTCTACGTAATCATCAATGTACTTGTAACCGATTCGTCAGCTACCGTGTCAAGCCTTGGTAAAGTTCTTCGTGTTGCATCAAATTAGATCACATGCTCCACCATTGGTGCGGGCCGTCGCTAATATCTTTGAGTTTAATTCTTGTAAACGTACTCTTCGGAACATAATTCGAAATCACAAAAAATTCTTCATCTAAAAACGATTCGAATACCCAAAATATTTAAAATTATCTCTAATTCGTAAAACGTTTATATTACACACATGACAAAGATATAACAAATTATTTTTATTTAATTTTACATATATTCATGCAAAACTCTAAGAGCATCATATAAACAAAACAACTTAAATTATATCACCAACTCTCACTAAGTCCTCAAGAATTTCAAAATATCATAACATCAAATCAAATTAGTTCTCAAATATAATAATACCAAAATATATTACCACTAAGATCTTTTCATCACCATACCAACTTCAAATCATATATCCTACTATCTGAATGAGCAAATTATAACTTTCAAAATCTCTTAAAATATATTGGATTCATCACTTATTATATATCTAATCATCCAATAAATCAATCATTCTCTTAGTGCGAACCTTAACACAACAAATTTCAAAATCTCATCTTACTATCACAAAGAAATTTCATATAAAATAATTTCAATATCCTACTAGAATAACCGAAAAGTTGATTTACTCCAAAAGATTAATCTTATTACCTTGAACCTCTACAACTTCTCAAAATTACAAGAGATCCTCTGTATTTAATAGCTTTCACTTTATCATATTATCCCACCGATACACATACCTCAAATTAACCACAAAATTAACAAAATCTAAAGAATAACCCAAATCAAATCAAATTCTAAATTCAAAGATCTCATAATAATTGATACCTGAAATAACTCTAACAAATAATTCTCCAGTATAAAATATTCGCTGATATAAGTACTCATAGCATAATCGCATCTCATATAAGATCATTTCTTATATGCACAAAGTATAGTTTTATTCACCTCAATGATTAAATCACAATTCTTAACTAATATCATTACTCAATCACCATAATAAATTATTCCACTTTCCTCAAATCAACTACAAATAGAAAAGAAATCGGCAGTTAGTCAAAATAGAGACCAACCAAACAATTAACAAAATTGAATCAAACTCTTACGTCTACCCAGTGGTTTACCCACAACTCACAGGTCAAACCTAAATAGATTTTCTACAAGAAAGAACCTAAGCTCTGATACCATCTCTGTAACACCCCCTCCCCGAAAAGGAAAGGGAGGTCACGCACAAAGCACAACAAACCTCAAAATAGTAAACAGAGCACTAATAACTTCAACATATGTAATAATGATATCCACCAATAAAGTACTAAGTATAATTCTCAAACTAGAGTCAAAATAATCAAAACTTAAAAATCGAAACAACCTAGATTGATGGTCAAAGACAACTCTCTCATTACACTAGCCCTGAATCACCCCTGTAAACCTGCCGGAAGAAAAACACAGCATGAGCCAATTGCCCAGTACGGATATAAAGGTACAAAAGATATACAACTTAAATACGAAATCAACATAGACAAAATATTGCCTCTGACAAAAATAAAACTCCAAAGATATGAATAGAATATATCTAAACCAACAAGAATAACGAAACAAACAGAGGAGTAAAGAAAATAATGAATTGAAATAACTAACCCAATTAATTGAAAAGAGACGAAACAAACTGAAACGAAACGAACAAAACTACCACAATAAAATAATAGGTTGAAACAAATGGCTGGGATTATTTCATACCGATTGAGCTCAGAAATATATCTTGTCACACAGACAAGTCAAAACAATGCCACACAGGCAAGTCAAAATAATGCCACATAGGCAAGTCAAATGATGCCACACAGGCAAATCACACATTGGACCGCGAATCCAAATGTATGCAAATCGGATAGATGTGTTTGGCACAACATCACCAATCTGCAGAACAGAAAACTAGGGTTAACCCATACGCCTCCCACAACAAAACACCAAACGGCCCACTTACTCCGGAGCCCAAAACGGAGACGCCGTGGACTAATCACACTGCCACGGAAAGTGTCATGTCTCTCGTGCCAAGACGACATGCCTGTGGTACCCCCACAGGTGGTTATAGCTCAGGTATACCCTACGGTATATTCTAACAAAAATATCATGTCACAACACATGCGACATAATACCAACAAAAGGGTTCTATATGTACATGTTGAACCAAATCAAATTATAGTCACAAGGTCTCAAAAAGAAGGTAGCAACATGTACCGTTCTACAATTATCAAAAATAAATAGTACTAAACATGATAACCTAATTCAAAGAGTACAAATACGAGTCATATGTATCAACTCTAAAATGAAACTAATATGTTTATTTCACAGAAAACAATTATGTGAAATAATAACGAAATTCGAACAAGCGACAAAACGAACAAATCAAATTTAACAAGAGTATCGCAGAAAGTGTACGGAATCCGTACCTGATACTTCCAAACTATTTATAGCACACTCCGCCAAATCTTATCTTCAAATGCCAACGATATCAAATACGAAACGTCATTCACAACCTAAACATATTTACCTCAATTTAAATAATCCAAACTAATAATCCCCAAAATAATTCATAATCTATTTAATATGCCTTTAATCAATTATTAATACTCCAAAATTTATATTCCAAATATACTCGTTAGACTCTCTCCGTTCGAACTAATCACCAAAATAATACATTTATAAGTGGCATTATAAAATATGATTTTTCTTTAATTATTATTCTTTTACATTAAGCTATAACTAAATAATTTATTACATATTATGCAAATACCTAATTTTATAACATTTGGTTAAAACTAATTCTTCCAAAACAATTTATTTATCAATTACCAACCATACTAGACCAAGTTGCTTACTACAATTTTCCAGAAATTATTATATATATAAATTTTTTTTTTGAAACTTCCACATAACAATATTCTCTCAAATCATTAGCATATAAATATATATATATATATATATAATACTGTACCAACGAGGCAACGATCATATATATATATATAATATATAAAATACCGTAAACACACACACACACACACACACACATATATATATATATATATATATATATATATATATATATATATAAACACACTCTAAGCACATATATATGTATAAACATATTCCAGGGATCATATATAATATATAATATAATATATATAGTCTACTGCAAACATAACCCAGGTGATTTGAAGGAAAAATCAATGTTTTTTTTTCATACATAATCTTTTAAAAACTAATTTGAGTTCTTACCTTTGTTAAATTAATCCCTTTCTTTTATAAGGTGTAATATGCTTTCTTCTTCCTCTCTTTTTCTTGTGCCGCCATTGCTCTCCCTTCTTTTCTCTCTCTTCGTAGTAGAGGTTGCGCCTTTTTTTTCAGTCAGTTATGAGAGGTATGTGAGATAGATTAGGGTTTAAATATTTATTAACCTATCTTATTAACTCTCCTAATTTTAATAGGATTTTAATATTATCCAAATACAAATTAGACCCAATTAGTATAAAAGCCCAAATTAATGTAATCACCTACTTATTATAAGCCACACAAATTAAATACAATTTGATCCAAACATAATAAAAGCCCAATTAAAAATATGAATTTAAATATTTTTTTATTTTTATTATTTTTTTTTACCGGGTATTACATCACCTACCCCTTAAAAGGATTCCGTCCCCGGAATCAAAAGAATGGAACACACCAAATTTTCAAAGAGATGCAGATACTCTGCTCGAATAGACTCTTCCATCTTCCCTGTAGCTTCCCGCTCCGAATGATTTTACCACAAAACTTTAACAAAAGGAATTATCTTCTTCAATTTTAATTTTATTAGTTATTTAATTATCTACTAAAAGAATTTAATCTTCCAAACAAAACAAGGAAGAAAAGAGGGAAACAAAATCATTTACCTTTTTTTTTAATTTAAACACAATTTTATAAGATAAAATCAATTAATATTTAATAATTAAAAAAATGAGTTATTACATAAAGGCTCCAAGTACCCACGTGATGATATCAAGCATACGAGTAGAACCGACTTTAATCGATAAAGTTAAAGCTGCTCAAGCTACAGATCTAGAGTTGATGTGTATGAAGATGAAAGTGCAAGAAGGTGCTATTCCAGAAGCAAGAATAGATGAAGAAGGAATACTTCGAGTCAACTCCAGACTTTGTGTTCCTAACGATTCTGACTTGAAGCATAGAATCATGATGGAGGCACACAACACACCATTTGCAATCCATCTTGGGAGTACCAAAATGTATCATGATCTTCGACATACATTTTGGGGGATTAATATGAAGAGAGAGATCACGGATTTTATCTCGAGGTGTTTAACTTGTCAACGTGTAAAGGCAGAGCATCAAGTGCCAAAGGGTCCATTGCAACCACTTGAGATTCCGAAATGGAAGTGGGAACACATTACTATGGATTTCGTTACGGGTCTTCCCAAGGTTTCTCAAGGCATAAATGCGATTTGGGTTATTGTTGATAGATTAACCAAGTCCGCTCATTTCTTGCCTATGTAGGAGACTTATTCCCTTAAACGTCTTGCTAATATGTATGTAAATGAGATTGTGAGATTGCATGGCATGTCAGTATCTATAGTTTTGGATCGTGACCCAAGAATCACTTCACGATTTTGGGTTAGCTTGTAGAAAGCTATGGGCACAGATTTACGATTCAGTTTGGCATACCATCCTCAAACGGACGGATAATCAGAGATGACTATTCAAACTCTTGAAGATCTATTAAGACTATGTGTCCTAGATTTCATAGGGAGTTAGGATAAGTACCTACCATTGGTGGAATTCTCCCACAACAACCGTTATCAGGCAAGTATAGGCATAGCTCCATTTGAAGCATTGTATGGACGAAAGTGTCGCTCTCCAGTATACTGGGATGAGGTGGGAGAAACAACATTATTAGGACCAGAATTGGTACGCATAACTATAGAAAAGATCCAAATGATTCGACAACGTATACAAACGGCACATGATCGACAAAAGAGTTATGCAAATCTTCATCGAAAGGACGTGGAATTTAATATTTGGGATCATGTATTGTTACGTATTGCTCCATGGAAGGGAGTTACAAGATTTGGGAAGAGAGGAAAGCTCAATCCAAGATTTGTTGGTCCATTTGAGATTCTTGACCGGATAGAAAATGTGGCATATAGACTCACAAAACCTCCAAGCATGTCTCGTGTTCATAATGTTTTTCACATATCTATGCTTCATAAATATGTGAAAGACTCGAACCACATTATTGAGTTAGAACCAGATGAGATAGCCGAAGATTTAACATACGAGGAGGTACCTGTTAAGATCTTGGATAGGAAAGAACATGTCCTACGCACCAAGGTTATACCACAAGTTATGGTTTTGTGGAGAAACCATGCTATTGAAGAAATGACCCAGGAGTTGGAATCAGAAATAAAAGCGAGGTATCCTCACCTTTTCGAAACACCAGGTACGTACGTTAATTTTAAGGACAAAATTTCATAAGGAGGGGAGGTTGTAAGACCCCAACTTTTTATAAATTAAATTAATTTTTCTCTAATTATTATTGTGAATAATAAGGTGTTAATTTGATATAGTGTTTTGGTTATGGGTGAAATGTGCAAATTTTGCAAAATAAGTTAATGGTTATAAAATATTCATTGTTGTCGGGGAATATTCGTTTGGTAGTGGAATATTCCTGTTGTCGGGGAATATTCGTACGATGGCGCAACCATTTGTGGGCCCCATAACGGATAACTGTCGGATGAAGAAAATGATAAGTTTAAGTTTTTATAAATAACGGCGTAATTATTACCGTTAATACTGTTGGATTACCTGATGGTTAAAATACAGTAATACACGTGGTTGCACAGTAGCACACGGTATTGCACATTATTTTGAATTATTGATTCTTACATAAGAAGTCACTACTCAACAATTGTTACAGTAATTACTGTTCAATATTTTATTTTATTGATTCAATAGTTGCTACATTGATATTTTATATTATTGTTGTTTCAATAATTGTCGTTGCACAGTATCTCCATTATCATATCAATAATTCATATTATTTGAATAATATTGTTAGATAACATTATTTGAAATTTCTAAGGAAGTTTTGTCTAGGACAGGGGTTTGGTCACCTAATTACGCGTCAATAAGGAGAAATCTTTTTCGGAAACCCCCCTCTTTCTTGGGAACGACCTGGTTGTCATAATTGTGATTCTGTAATATTATTTGTGAATAATTAATTATTGATTTATATGATAAGAAAATATTTTTTTTATGTGGATATAAATGATAGATATATTTATTGTGGTTATAAATGAAAGAATAAATACTGAGGTATTTTATCAGTATTTTGTCGGAATAGAGGTGTTGAAAATCATCCGTATGTGGATTTCGGTCATTTTTTGTTTAGAATTTGGAAAAACTTAAACTTACAAAGTTGCAGAGAATTTAATTTCCTATGGAATAGACATGAGATTCGAATTTTTCTGATAAAAGGGCTATTTATTTTGAATAATTGAAGTTTAGGAAATAAATATTTTTATTAAAAATATGGTGGGTCCCACTTTTGGTTGGTGAGAAATGAAATGTGCTGGAATTTATTTTCAAAAGTGGTGGGCTTGAATAGTAGCATGTAAAACTATCAGGTAGCAGGTTAGTCTGCTATGACGTTCTAAGCATTTTCTTATAAATAGGGTGCTTAGTTAGAATTGAAATTCACACCAGAAACAAGTTTTCTCTCTTTTTCTCTCTATATTATCGAGCATATTTTGTGAGTGTTTAGATACTTTGTGAGTTACTATTCATCATTGAAAGTTTCTTTCAGCCTTATACCTGATATTTTAGTCGAAAGTACTATTCTTTTGAGGTAAGGGATGTTATTTTCTTCCTAATGATGTTATTCTTTCAATATCATTATACCAAAATATTGGAATGGATTTTATTGTGGAATTTATACCTTTTTGTGTCGGGGTTACTATTCACGTATACAACACTATTCACGTATACAACACTATTCACAAATACGACACTATTCACTGAAAAATGAAATTTTCTCCTTTTTGTCCAAGATGTCTATTATGGTTACAATCTTTGATTGTATCCATGTTTTGATCTTTATTTTTGAATTCTACTTCACAATAGGTAATTATGGAGTATTTTTGAACTTGGATAAACTAAAGTACGAATCCCTAATCTTTGATCTTTTATCTCACTGGATTTGTTTCCTTTAAGATATTTTTCATGATCCTCAGTCCTAAATGATGATATTACTAGATATCTTTGGTCTGTAGTGCAAAGATGAATGATTACCTAATGAATATCTTTGGCCCGTAGTGCAAAGATGAACAGGTGTTGAGATGAACATGACCAACTGGTGATACAAATGAATATCTTTGGCCTGTAGTGCAAAGATGAATATTTGATTCAAGATGTATATTGATTTATGTTACATGGATACAATATTGATGATGGACTTTTAAATCTTAGAAGATAGTAGAATTCTTTCTCTACTTGACTCTTCTAATGGATTGCTATTTTCGCTGCAGTTGTTGATCTAAAACTTGTTGTCAGTTATATTTTATCAGATTTTTCCCTGTTAAAGACTAATGATAAATTGTTGTATATTATCTTAGTCATAATATTCTTTACTGGGCTAGTTGAGCTCACCCTTTTCCTTTTTGTTCCATTTTTCTTCTGAGGAGGTGAGAACATAACAAGAACTAGCCGGGGTTTGGAGTGATGGTTCAGGATAGTTGTCTTAGTAGTCCTCACTATTTTTTAAAATAGTGTATCAATAATTATAATGAGGACTCCTTTTGAGTTTGTATACTGTCTATTAGATAATATTTGTATTTAAACTCACAATATATGTGTTGTCGTATTTTGCACGACAATTGTATTACTGAAGTTGTATTTGTTTCTATACCATGTATTTGGCGACTCAGAATGGGTGATGTATACCTATTTTGGGGGCGTCACACTCATAAGCTTAGGAGCAATTATCTGCAGTAGGCCCCAAAAAAGACCCTAAACTGGATTCAGACATCAATAATTCATAAGCTTAGTACCCCCAAAAAGAACATAAAGATTCAAAAAATCTCATGTCAACACTATTTATCTGCAGTAGGCCCTCCACTAGTTGATTTCCTAAACTGGATCTTCTCTCTTTTGGATCTTGCCGCAGCTTCTAGGTCTCTTAGTGTTGTACATTCTTTTCCCTTCAATGTGTATTCTTTGGGTTGTAATATATCATATGAGTCATTTCTTTGGCTACCGTCATAATGGATTCTACTTTGCCACTTTGTAGAACCTCCCGCTTGCTCTTGCTCAACATTCATTCCACCTAGACTCATGTGTTGCTGTCATTAGTGGAGGTTGAGAAGCTTGTATGTAAGACCACAACTTTTATGAATAGAGATTAAATTTTCTCGAAATATCTTTTTGATTAATAAGGTGTGGATTTGTTATAAAGTTATAGTTGTGGGTAATATTTATAAATTTTATAAAATATGCAAGTTGTCATAAAATATTCAATTGGTCGGGGAATATTCTTTTTATCAGAAAATATTCGTACGACGACACAATTATTGATGGACCCCATAACGGAATTACTGTCGGAGTTAGAAAACGACAGAAATAACTTTTCATAAAAATAACGACAAAAGGTTTACTGCTAACTGTTGAAATACCCGATGATAAAAGTACAGTAATACTCGTGGTTGAATAGTAACACACAGTATTGTACAATATCTTTGATTATTGATGCTTACGTGAGAAGTTACTCAGTTTTATTCAATTATTGCCACAATAATTGTTGCATAGTATCTCACGTTATTGATTCAATTATTGTCACAATATTTTATATTACTAAATCAATAATTGAGATGACAAAGTTATTCATATTATTATTTGCATTATTGACAATGTCTAGAAAATTCTATCGACGAAAGGGATTTGGTCACCTAATTGCGCGCCAATAAGGAGAAATCCTTATCGGAAAGCCCCCTCTTTCCTGAGAATGATTTGGTTGTTAATATTGCAAGTTCTGATATTAATGATAAATGTTATTAAAAATGTGTTTTGTGAAGCCAAGTGAATTGAGATAAATAGAGGGGTATTTTACGAGGTATTTGTTGTAAATTTTACTTATTATATGGACCCACACTTACTCATTTTTCAAAATAATCGGTGAAAAGTTATAAAGTATATATATATATATATATATATATATATATATATATATATATATATATATATATTAAAAAATAGAATTTATTATATTTTATTGTTTGCATAGTACTGCATAGTATTGCATAGTACTGCATAGTACAACATAGTAAAATCAATTTTTTTTCCGAAATTCGCCGAAGGATTCAGCGCTCGTGAAGGTTCTGTGCAGTCCGCGAATAAAATTTCTAAATAGTATCCTTCCATTCTACTATAAATAAGATGCTTAGTTTAGAATTGAAAATCTCACCAGAATTAGAGAATTCCTCTTCTATAATATTGAGCGTATTTCTTTTGAGTTTAAAGAAGTTTTGAGTGTAGAAAATAGTAAAAGTTTTCTTCAAGAATATTTTCGCTATACCAGTCAGAATTGCTCTCTTTTTGAGGTAAGATGTATTATTTATTTCATATTTGCTTATGATATTATTTTTCGTATTCGTAAGAAATTTTATTTTAGTTCAATATTCGTAAGGAATATTATTTTCGTTCAATATTCGTAAGGAATATTATATTCGTTTAATATTCATAAGAAATATTATTTTCGTTCAATATTTGCAAGGGATATTATTTTTGTTCAATATTCGTAAGAAATAATATTTTCTTCCATACTTTGAAGTATGTAAGTAATATTATTTCGTTTCAGATTTAGAATTCTACACTCATTTTGTTAAAGTATTGCTTCTATGTAGGGATTTCAGCATAAAAACGTAGCGGAAAATAAAAATTATAAAGACAAATCCGAAACCCTAAAACAGGATCCATGCGAAAACATAATAATTCAGTGTTTAGATGTTATACCAATGATAGTATTTTCCAAAACGCTTCGAATCTGCAACGCAATTCCTCACGGTACTACGTCTCTACGGTATCCACACGAATGCCTGCGAATCGTCACACGATCTACAGTGAAGAGAACTGTGGTACTAGCCACCAAGGATCAAGATTTTCAAATGTTTTCTCTATAGTTTCTCTCTAATAGCGGCTAGGGTTTGTGAGGTTATGATGATTATTCCTAAAATGACTGCTACATATCATATATATATAGTGATTAAAAAGGGATTAATCAAAAACCCTAATAAAATCCGAATTTATATATATATATATATATATATATATATATATATATATATATATATATATATATATATATATATCTTAATTAAGTCTTACTTATTTAATATACCTATATATAAATTATCTTATTAATTTAAATTCATAATTTAAATATTATCAATCATATTGACATATTTAAATCTTTACAATTTAAATTAATTCCCTTTTAATTACGTTCTATGTGTTTGACCCTATAAGTTATTATTACGTTGCCAATAATTTTAAAATCATATTATAAAATTTTAAATAGTGAGCGACATCTAGTAATGCATCACTGCTACCCAAGTAATAATAAGATTCGTGACCAATGTTTCAATGTAATTTAATCCTTTTAACCTTGACATCCTAGATTAAACTCGAGTCATGGAATGTGTCATACGTTTCATAATTTAATCTTAGTTTTCTTGATCAATGAGTAGACTATATGAAACAAATCACTATTTGAGCATGGCCATGCATTTCATAGTCCTACTCAATCAAGAGGCCTATGGATATTACCCCTAATATATATAGGAGGGTTAAATTCAATCTAGATCAGTCATATGCCTCACACGATTCATGATGTACCCAATAATCACCTTTATATTCCACCCTATTAAAGGTGACCTTTGATGATATCAAAGTACATAAATTCCCGTGTAGTAATATAGTGATTTCAGGTCGGAGGATCATTACATCATTGTCACTATGAGAATCGCTAATGACACTTCGTATAATGCTCCACATAGAATTCTCATGGTGGGTCTGTCCAGTATATCGTTCTCTAACACGTACCTATGCATTGACTTAATATCTCACATATTCATGACCAATGAGATTTGGTCATCAGTCAATCCACATACTAGTCTCAATGCATCATTGTTGTCCCATCAACAATGATACTCGACTAGGGATATTTAAGAGCAATGATACTAATTGTAATTATATAATCTCATGTTTAAGTCACATACTTGAAACTATATAATTTGTATCACTATTCTAAGGAATTTTATTATGTTATCATTTATATAACGCAGTAAATAAAACCATAATAAAATCATTCATTTATTCAATCAAATATAATATCAAAATGTTAAGCAAATATATCAAATAATTGGCCTCTAGGGAATAAACTCTAACATTCTATACTGCTTGAAATTAGTATAATATCCTTGAAATTTGCGTTTCATCGAGTATTGTTTCACAAGAATATTTTTCTGAACATTCTTGTTAAATTTTAAGCATTCATGCTGGAGTACTATTCATGGGTACTATTCATACATACGGCACTATTCATACATACGGCACTATTCATACGTATGGAACTATTTATATATACGGTACTATTCATGTGACGCCCCAAAAATAAGTATACATCACCCATTCTGAGTCGCCATATGCATGATGCATAATTTAAATACAAACTTCTTTTATACAATACGACAAAAGCGTAGATGAGAGTTTTTTACAAGAATATTGTCTTTTAGACAATATTCAAACTCAAATGGAGTCCTTATTACAATTATTATCACACTATTTCATAGAATAGTGAGTACTACTATAACCACCATCTCAGACCATCACTCCGTTCCCCGACTAGTCCCGGCTACATTCTCATTTCCTGAGAGAACAATAAAAGCAAAAGGGTGAGCTCAACTAGCACAATAAGAAATATTATGACTAAGATAATACAATATAAATTATTGTTAGCCTTCAACAGTGTTAAACTGATAATAAACAACAAGTTTAACTGCAACAGAACAAGAAATCCATTAGAAGAGTCAAGTAGAGCATGATATCTACTATCTTTTATGATTTAAAAAGTTTATCATCAATTTTATCGCTGAGACTCAGCTCAATAAATAATTCATATCACTGAATTATCCATGCACTACGGGCCAAGGATATTCGTGTAATCACCAATGGTCATGATCATGCCAACAACTGTCCATCAATGCACTATGGGCCAATGAAGACTTTTATCACATCATTTGTAACATTACGGGTCATGATTATACCGAATAATCCCAGGTCATAATCACCTCAATCAACAGTCCATGTATGCACTATGTGTTAAAAATAACTTTCATCACAATATAAACATGAGGATGATGACAATGATATAAAAATTCAATTAAATGAGAGCAATGATAAATTTTAAAAAGTTTTATAATTTAATTTATCTAGAATTCAATAATTTCCAAATTGTCAACATGATACTGCTTTGTGGAGTAAAATTCAAGAATAATATTGTATCAAAAATGATTTGGACATGAAAGAAATCAATTTTTGTCATGAATAGTACTTGAGTGAATAGTATCCTGTAAATAGTACTTCGTGAATAGTACTTTATGAATAGTATCCCGTGAATAGTACTTCGTGAATAGTATCCCATGAATAGTACTTTATGAATATTACTGTATTTATGAATAGTACCGTATTTATAAATAGTACCCATGAATAGTACTCTGTGAATAGTATCATACATATGGATAGTGCCGTATAAATGAATAGTACCCATGAATAGTACTTCGGCATGAAAAGCTTACAATTTAACAAGAATGTTCAAAAAAATTACCTTGTGAAACGATACTAGATGAAGCACAAATTTCAAGGATATTCTACTAATTTCACGGAGTATATAAGCAATACTTTAACAAAATGAGTGTAGAATTAAGAATACGAAACGAAATAATATTACTTATATACTATAGAGTATGGAAGAAAATATTATTTCATACGAATATTGAACAAAAATAATATCCCTTATGTAACGCCCCCAAAATAGGTATACATCACCCAATCTGAATCGCCAAATACATGGTACAAAATTCAAATACAACTTAATAATACAACTGTCGTGTAAAATATGACTAAACATAAACTGAGAGTTTTAATACGAATATTGTCTTCTAGACAGTATTCAAACTCAAATGAAGTCCTCAATACATTTATTATCACACTATTTTATAGAATAGTGAGGACTACTATTGCAAACATCTGGACCGTCACTCCGTTCCCTGACTAGTCCCGGCTATGTTCTCATTTCTTGAAGAGAACAATGAAAGCAAAAGGGTGAGCTCAACTAGCCAAGTAAGAAATATTATGACTAAGATAATGAAGAATAATTTATCATTAGCCTTCAAC
The DNA here is from genome assembly GCA_020205505.1 of Panax japonicus. NCBI lineage: Eukaryota > Viridiplantae > Streptophyta > Magnoliopsida > Apiales > Araliaceae > Panax > Panax japonicus. The sequence goes on from CM035100.1 coordinate 46,216,349, forward strand.
AATGTTAAACTGATAAAATATAACAAACACCAAGTTTAACTGCAGCGGAACAAATAATCCGTTAGAAGAGTTAAGTAGAACATGATATCTACTATCTTCTATGATTTAAAAGGTTTTTCATCACTTTTATCGTTGAGACTCAGTTTAATAAATAATCCACATCATCGAATCACCCCTGCACTACGGCTAAGGATATTCATTAGTATCACGACCACAAATTATCAATGCACTACGGGCCAATGATATTCTTGTTTTCACCGATGGTCATGATCATGCCAACAACTTTCCATCAATGCACTACAGGCCAATGAGGACTTTTACCACATCATTTGTAACATTACAGTCATGATTATATTGAATAATCCCTGGTCATAATCATACCAAATCCAACTATGCACTACGGGCCAAAGATGACTTTCATAACAATATAAGCATGAGGATGATAATAATGATATAAGAATTCAATTAAAAAAAATAAAGGATAAATTTTTAAAGATTTATAATTTAATTTATCCAGAATTCAATAATGTCCAAATTGTCAACATGATACTTCTTTGTGGATTAAAATTCAAAAAATAATATTGTATCAAAAATGATTTGGACAGAAAAGAAATTAATTTTTGTCATGAATAGTACACCGGGTATATAGTAACCGAGTGAATAGTACCCTGTGAATAGTAACCTCAGGAATAGTAACCCCGTGAATAGTACTCAGGCATGAAAAAGTTAAAACTTATCAAGAATGCCATAATAATATTTTCGTGAAAAGATACTGGATGAAACGCAAATATCAAGGATATTCTACTAATTTCATAGAGTATAGAAGCCAAAACTTTAATAGAATGAGTATGGAATTCAGAATCTGAAACAGATTAATATTACTTACATACAACAGAGTATGGAAGAAAATATTATTTCATATGAATACTGAACAAAACTAATATCCCTTAACTTAAAAAGAAGAGTATTCTAACTGGTATAACGGGGATATTCTTGAAGAAAACTTTCACTGTTTTCTTTGCTCAAAGCTTCTTAAAACTCTAAAGAAATAAGCTCAAGATTATAGAAGAAGAATTCTCTAATTCTGGTGTGATTTTCAATTATAACTAAGCATCCTATTTATAGGAGAATGGAAGGATAATATTTGAAAAAAAATTCACGGGTGAGCAGTGTTATTTTTCATGGGCGCCAACTTTTGATATCACTTAACTTACTGTGCATTGCATAGTAAAACACTATGTAAATAAAATATAATATATTCTATTTTTTCATAAAAAACAAAACTTATTATATATATATAATACAATTATTACTCCTTCCCATGAACAAACAATTCCACCCCCCCAAATCAGTTTTTCTTCCGTGGGCCCCACATGTGGCCCTACCTTTATTATATTAAATAATTTTCTACCGATTATTTTGAAAAATGGGTAAATGGGGGTCCATAAAATAAGTAAAATTTACATTAAATACTTTATAAAAAAATCCCCTCAATATTTTTAACAACATTTATTCATCATTTTTATAACTCGCAATATTAACAACCAGATCGTTCCCAGAAAAGATGGGCTTTATGATAAGGATTTCTCCCTATTGGCGCGTAATTATGTGACAAAACCTCTCCTCAACAAAACTTTCTAGACATTGTTAATTATGCAAATAATAATATGAATAACTTGTCATCTCAATTATTGATTTAATAATATATAAAATATTGACAATAATTGAATCAAATAACGTGAGATACTATGATACAATTACTGTAGCAATAATTGAACAAAAATGAGTGACTTCTTATGTAAGCATCAATAATCAATACCGTGTGCTACTATGCAACCACACGTATTACTGTAATTTTAACACGGGATATTTCAACCGTTAATGGTAAAACTTCCGCCGTTACTTTTATAAAAAGATATTTTGTGACGCCCCCAAAATTAGGTATACCCATTCTGAGTCGCCAGATACATGGTACAAAATTCAAATACAACTCCATTTATACAACTGTTGAGCTGTCGTATAGAATACAACCACAATTAACTATGAGTTTTAATACAAATGTATGTAACTCTCATGGTACCTCGACCACAACCTTACAATGATACTTTACATAAAAGTATAGTTAAACACTGTTTTAGGAATTAAAATCTTTGGGAAGTGCTCAATGAAACCTTTGTACATGGGAGGCCATGCGTCTAGGTTATGATAGATATAATATGTCCACAGAATTATCCTTGGTTGACCCAATAGACCCTAAAGAAAAACGAGAAGATTACTATCATCTTCTTTCCAATGGTGAGTCTTCTCTTGGCATATAACTATCTCCACTGTCTCTAAGTGAAAATTATATTTCAAATAAATTCTAAGATCGTATAGGTAGTGCTCGTAGATATACTCAGCAAGTGTACGTGCACAACCCTGTCTTATGATAACACGAGGTTATATGTCATTAGACATCTTGTATGATAGTGGCAAAACACCCTTCCAAAGTTGATTTCACCTCACCCTATTTGGTTCACCAAAATTAAATATCAAATGACTTATATAATACGACACACTTATCTAAAGTTCTCAATAAAATTATTTCCATACTATTTAGGGAGAACCTCAACAGCTATAGACCACCGTTCTAATCCTCTTAATACCCTGCTCGATCCAGCTACACTTTTATTACCTGAAAGGAATTGTGAAGCAAAACTGTGAGCACAACTAGCCCAGTAAAAAATATCATGACTAAAGATAATTAAATTATCAATAGCTTTCATAAAAAATAAATCAGAGATTTAGAACATATGGTAGATAATAAATCTTTTCAACCATAGTTGCAGCGGAACGAGAAATCCATTAGAAGAGTCAAATAGACCATAAGGTCTATTATCTTCTCCATATTAAAAGTCCACCAATAATGTTTTATCCCTGTAACATCAATCAATAATTCCCGTCCACGATCATGTGAATAACTCATAATCACAATTGTGATTCTAAATTCCTCTTCGCACCCAGGACGAAGATAATTTTTATCACCTGTCTTCACCTGAAACATCAAAAATCATGGTTATACCAAATCACAATTCCTACTCGTAATCATTAAATCATCTTTGTACTACGGCCAAATATATTCATTATTATCACATCCATGAATTAATATTTCATTGCTGAGACTCAGCTCAATAATTAATCCACATCATCGAATCATCCCTGCACTACAGGCCAAGGATATTCTTTAGTATCACGACCACGAATTATCCATGCACTACGGGCCAAAGATAATCGTGTTTTCATCAACGGTCCTGATCATGCCATAAAATAAGTCATCTTTTCACCCTTGGCCGAAGAGAATCCATAGCCATAATCATACCAAAAACTGTCCATCAATGCAGTACGGGCCAATGACGACTTTTTTCCACATCATTTGTAACATTACAATCATGATTATACCGAATAATCCCTGGTCATAATCATACCAAGTCCATCTATGCAATACAGGCCACAGATGACTTTCAATATATTATAAACATGAGGATGATGACAATATTATAAGCATTAGTCAAACTAAATCAAGGATAAATATTAAAGATTTTAAATTTATCCAAACATTATCAATCACTTAATAAAATCATAATCTAATATATTTAATATTATAACAATATTTTAATCACTCCTTAAACTTATAAACAATTTAATTTAATTGTTTACATTTTTTCAAATAATGCATTTAATCATTCAAAAATGCCATACTCATAAGATTTCATCACCAATAATCAAATTACTCATCAAAAACCTGCATATACCTTATATAGGATTTTCAAGCAATAACATTCTATTTACCAATTTTTCAACTTCACAAAACATATTTATTTCATATGTTCGTAACTAAACCATTTTCATGAAAAATATCAAATCAGTCCCAAATATTATTCTTTTCTAAGATTAAGCAGAATATAGTCCCATATTGAACATATATTTTTCTCGGAATTTTTAAAATTCATTTACTATTTTTCAAAAATCAATTTCTAATTAATTCCTTAAGAAATTAGCTACCTCAAGGTTAAATCCAGAAATTCCCAAATCTTGGCAATATCTTACACATTTTAAAGTGAGATTCCAGTTTAAATTTCATGGTCATCAGAGTTATAGAACTCCGGTTATAGCATTTTCCGTCGAAAAAACCTAAATATTGAAATGGTCATAACTTGCTCATTTTAAGTCGGAATGAGCTCATTTTTGGACAGGAGGTACTTTATACCATATATTTTCATGTTCCAAAAGGCCAGAATTTTTCTCACAATTTAAGTGGCCGAAAATGTCCTTTTAAAAATCTGGACAGTAGCTTTTTCGAAATTGGCAGTTTTTGACTCCTTCGCTAAAATCAGTTCACACGAAAAATCTACAATACCTTTTCCAGTGATTCCACTTGGATAAGTTAAAAAAATCATAGATCTAACTCTAGAACTTGACCACACTCAAAAATTCGAAATATAATAGATGATATGGTCAATTGAATTTCATGTTCCATTTTTAACAAAATCTGATTTTTAACCCTTTGTGATTTCTAAGAAACTTTTCTGTGTTCACATAATAACCAACATAACTCATCATGACAATGAAATAATAATTCAATAAAACAAGTTCAAGAATTAATTTATCCAGAAATTAGTAACGTCCAAATTGTCAACATGATACTTCTTTGTAGAGTAAAATTCAAGAATGCTTAGAAGAATATTTCCATGAAAAGATACTGGATGAAGCGCAAATATCAAGGATATTCTACTAATTTCATGGATTATAGAAGCCAAAGCTTTAACCAACTGAGTATAATAGAATATATGAAATTGCAAATGGATTTTCGCCCGCCATGTGGTAATCCACGTGGACAGATCATTTCCACAATTTAGTAAGGAATGAATACGAAGGATCATTCACCATGCATGTGGTAATCCACATAGACAGGTTATTCAAATATAATAATAAAGAATGGAATAACAGAAGGATTCACCATGCGTGCGGTAGACTGCACAGACAGGTTATTCCCAACAGAATAATAAATAATGGAACCAGGTCCGACGTAAACGCACAGACAGGATATTTCGACAGAATAATAATTAATAGAACCAGGTCCGACATAAATGTACAGAAAGGATATTCTGACAGAATAATAAATAATGGAACCAGGTCCGGCGAAAACGCACAGACATGATATTCTGACAGAATAATAAAGAACGAAATATTAGAAGAATTTCACCATGTATGCGGTACTTTGCATAAACAGGTTATTCCAACGGAATAATATGAATGGAATAACAAAAGTTCTCTTCATGATTACGAAAGAAATAATACCACTTACGAGTACAACAAATAATATCCCCTACCTTAGTAGAAACTGGATATTGGAGTAGTGAAGTAGCAGAATACTTTTCTTCTTTCTCTCTATAGTTTCTCTTTCTAGAGTTTCAGTGAATTCGTAAGAAATAATGAAGGAATGAGCTTCTATTTATAGAAGAATGGACTGCATAGTAACTAATTCATGAACGATCTATATTGATTTACTTTTAATCGAACGGTCCGTATTTAAAGCAAAATCTTTTTAATAAAATATAATATATTCTATTTATAATCTATTAAAATGAATAACTTTATAAAAGTATTCTGTTTTATATAAAAAGATTTTACTATGTAAAACACTATGCAGGCACTATGCATAATAAAATATAATATATTCTATTTATAGAATAACTTTATAAAAGTACTCTGTTTTATATAAAAAGATTTTACTATGCAAAATACTATGCACAATAGAATATAATATATTCTATTTATAGAATAACTTTATAAAATTATTTTGTTTTATATAAAAAGCTTTTCTGTTTTATTACATTAATAATACTAATAAAACAAAACTGAGTGACTTATCACGTAAGCATTAATAGCCAACACCGTGTGCTACTATGCAACCACGTGTATTACTATACTTTTACGACCGGGTAGTTCAACAGTTTTAACGGTAACACTTCCGCATTTATTCTCATAAAAATATTTTTCTCGTTTTCTCCATCCGACAATAATTCCGTTACGGGGTCCACCAATGATTGTACCGTTGTACGGGCATTCCCCGATAAAAAGAATATTTTATATCAACTTGCTTACTTTGCAAAATTTATAAATATTACCCACAACTATAACATTATATCAAATCCACACCATAATATTCAAAAATATTTCGAGAAAATTAAATCTTTATTCATAAAATCTGGGGTCTCACAATCTCCCCTCCTTATGAAATTTTGCCCTCGAAATTTACGTACGTACCTGATATTTGAAGGGATGAATATACCTTGCTTTCTTTTCAGATTGTACCTTCTCGGTAATTTCCTCGCTATCATGATTTTCCCATTTCTCATCTCCTAAATTTCAGATATCATTCTAGAATATAGCTTCAAAACAAAGGTTAATTGACATATCACAATTTGTCAACTTATCAAGTAAACAATTTCAGCTTAGGTAAGTCACACACTAGCGAAGTATATAACTCGTCTCTCCCTTCCTAGTTCTAGACTCTTATCTCCGCCAGCGACCATATCCCTATGCTCTGATACCAAATGTGACTCCCCCAAAATTAGGTATAAATCACCCATTCTGAGTCGTTAGATACATGGTACAAAATTCAAATACAACTTCATTTATACAACTGTTGAGCTGTCGTATAGAATACGACCACAGTTAACTATGAGTTTTAATACAAATATATGTAACTCTCATGGAACCTCGACCACAACCTTACAATGATACTTTACATAAAAGCATAGTCAAACACTGTTTTAGGAATTAAAATCTTTGGGAAGTGCTCAATGAAACCTTCGTACATGAGAGACCATACATCTAGGTTATGATAGATATCATATGTCCACAGAATTATCTCTGGTTGACCCAATAGACCCCAAAGAAAAATGAGAAGATTACTATCATCTTCTTTTCAATGGTGAGTCTTCTCTTGGCATATAACTATCTCTACTGTCTCCAAGTGAAAATTATATTTCAAATAAATTCTAAGATCGTATAGGTAGTACTCGTAGATATACTCAGCAAATGTATGTGCACAACCCTGTCTTATGATAACACGAGGTTGTATGTCATTAGACATCTTGTATAATAGTGGCAAAACACCCTTCCAAAGTTGGTTTCACCTCACCCTATTTGGTTTACCAAAATTAAATATCAAAAGACGTATATAATACGACACACATATCTAAAGTTCTCAATAAAATTATTTTCATACTATTTAGGAGTACCTCAACAGCTATAGACCACCGTTCTTGTAACAACCCGATATTTTCTATAAAAATTAAATCATAAATTTTGCGTATAATTTTTTTTTATTTTAAGGATGAGGATTTGTATAAGATAATGTGTGTATGTAATTATGCAATAAATAAAAATATATTTATTACATGAATGTTTGCAAATAATTTTATTTTAGAATTATTGATTATTATAAAGTATATTCTTATAATAATTAATTTTACAGTGAAAATATTTTTATTAATTATTTTCTATGAAAACATGATTATTATATTATTTAAATAATATATGAAATGACTTTTAGAATTATTATAATAATTGTTTATTTTATTATATGAATTTATGCAAGGTTTATTAAGTTAATTATTTTAACTTAATTAATAATGTTATATATGAAGAATAAATCACAAATGAAATCCAAACCCTAATTTTGGATTTTTATCAATGGATAAGAATAATAATATAATAATATTATATTTTGATTTTTTAGTGCTATAATTATGTACTGTATTTTTGTGGACTGACAATGGTTGGTCAATTATGGGGTATTATGATAAAACCCTAATTTTACTGACAAACACTATTTTCGAAGTCACATGAGACTTTAAAATCTGTTAAGTCAATATGTTATGTGATTCATGATAATTATAATTATTAATAATCAAGAGAAAACCCTAATTATAAATTAAAACCCTAATTTCTTAAATTAGAAACCTTAAATCAATAATTAACTTATTGATAAATGGAAACCCTAATTTGGAACTCGGTTATGAGTTCGAGGTTGTTATTTATAACTGTGTTATGTGATTTATGTGGTGTATTATAGAATTTAATATTAATTAGAGAAACCCTAATTAATATCTAGAAATCCTAAATTTGGAAACCTAATTTCTAAATTTAGAAACCATAAATTAGTTATTATAAACCCTAATTACTAATGGTAAACCCTAATCGTGAAATTAGAAAACCTTAATTAAATAATTAAAAATTTTAATTAATAATTAGAAACCCTAATTGTTTTATAGGTAATGTTAATTGCTAATTAATTGCGATAATTACTAGATTAGTAAGCTTAATGATAATTATTAAAATATAAACCTAATTATCAAGTCTATGTAATTAGGAAATCAAATTAATTAAGAAACCTTAACTTTGTATTTTAGAAACTAAAATTTATTATTTTTTTACAAACCCTAAATTAGAAATTCTAGAAATTTTGCTTTTTAAACCCTAAAATGGTCCAAATCCTAAACCATAACCCAAACCCTAAACCCTAAGGGTTTGCAAGGATTATAAGATTTCCCTTAAATTCTCAAGCTAAATGACCACTTTGCCCTTGCATAATTGAAGTTAGGATTTTAGATCTTGACCTATGAGAGTTGTTGTCCAACCCTAGGGAAACCATGTAACATTATATCTCAGCAACAAGACACATAACCTCAGCCAATACATGCATCTAAGACATATATATATAGTCCAAGAGAGAGAAAAGTATGTATTATGGCCCATTTGCTCAAATTATTATCAACCAAGGCTCTGTCTCTCCTCACCCATGAAAATCAATAGCATTTCAGATCCCAAATCAAGCCCCACGAACAACCTTAACAAATGAATAGCCCAAAATCATGGATTTGTTCAAGAGAGGTATAACCCTACTTTCAAAATCTGATCCTCGATCCACCGTTAGATGTTATGATTATGTGTTTTAATATGTTGTTAGTGATGTATAATAATGATCTGGGTTGCTAGATGTTAGATCCATAACATCTAGAGGCTCGGATTTGCGATTCTACAAAATCTGGAAAAATAAAATTTTGTTGTCTGACAATGAATGTCAGACCTTGTAGATGTCAGTATGTTTTGTATTTTTGTTGTTTGAAGCTTTATATTTGTATTATGCTATGAGCTCTTTGATCTGTATCAAGAATCAAGCTCATATCATAAATGAATTGCAAGATAATCGAAGTCAAAAGCCGTTGACCAGCCATGACTGGCGTTTCTGGGTAACCTAGAAACTGCCTAGAAACGGTCTGACAAGCTTTTTAGGGCTTCTGATCTTGCAACGGGTTATGCTTTTGGCTATGTTTTTGTTGTGATGTTGTAGAATAGTATAAGTACTACATAATAATGCCTTTATATCATCTAGTTCATGTAAAGAGTCAAAGTTATGACGAGTCAAACTATCGTTGACTGTCTGTTTGTTGAATTCTGGAAAACCCAGATCCATGAAGAACAAGGTCTCTGACATGGTTTGACCATGCCAGATCGTTTTCATGTGTTATTATTAGAGTAATATGAGGTTATATACTTGTACCCTGGCATGCATTCTAATAGGTAAACCTTTAAACCACTTTAATCAAGGCAGGACGGAAAAGATATTAAGCTTCGAAGTAGACACCTAGCACTGTTCTTCATTTCTGGGTAACCCAGAAAATGAAGAACAATTCTGACAATGATTTTGAAAGCTTGTAACTCTTGGATTTGTTGTAGGTTGGGCACGAACATAGTATGAAGTTGTAGTATTACATTTATACTACACTCCTAACACATTAACAAGCCCAGAACATATCAAGATCATAGATCTATTAATGGTCAAACATACTACCCTGCAAGCTGTCATGAATGTTCTGGGCAAGCTCAAGAACACCTATAGCGACAGTTTCGTCGCTATAGGGTCCTTTAGCGACAGTTTATTATTAAAATTAATTATTTTAATTAAATAATTAGTATTAATTAGTTTTTATTATGAAAAATACAAAATAAATTATTAAAAATTGTTTTAAGGTCCGAAAATTATATTTCAATTAATTTGAATATATTTCATAAATATTTAATAATTTTAGAATATTAAAAGTATTTAATTTAATTAAATATAATATTAAATAAATTATTTAAAAATGATTTTATTACAAAAAAAATCATTTAAAATTATATTATTGTATAAGAAAATAATTTAAGTTTTTTTGATATTTTGTGATGAATTTTGTTAATTAATTAATATTAATGGTAATTAAAGTTATTTAATAAATGTATTAAATAAATTATGAAAAATAGAATTAATGATTTATAAATCATATAAAAATGATTTAAAGGTTAAAAAAGTATTTTAAGTTATAAATATAACTTTTGATATTTTGAAATGAAAAATATTAATATTTTAATATTAAATGATATTAAATTTATTTAATAATTATATTAAATAAATTAGTTTTAAAATGATTTTAATATTAGAAAAATCATTTTAAATGAAAATAAATAGTTTAAAAATATTTTAAGTTATAAAATATAACTTTTAATATTTAAAGGTAAATTTCATTAATTAATTATTATTAATGATATTAAAGTTATTTAATAATTATATTAAATACATTAGTTTAAAAATTATTTTTAATATTAGGAAAATCATTTTAAATGAAAATAAAGTGTTTAAAGATATTTTGAGTTATAAAATATAACTTTTAATATTTAAAGGATAATTTCATTAATAATTTAATATTAATGATATTAATTTGATAATAAATAATATTAAGTTTATTTAATAATTATATTAAATAAATAGTTTTAAAATGGTTTTATTTATTTAAAAATCATTTAAAAAGGATATAAATGAATTAAAAATATTTTAAGTTATAATTAATGACTTTTAATATTTTGATAAATAGAATATTAATACTTTAATATTAATGGTAATTATTTAAAAATAATTTTAAAAATCATTTAAGGGTAATATTAATACTTTAAAAGTATTTCAAGTTATTATAAATAACTTTAACATTTGGAAATGATTTCATTAATGGTTTAATATTAATTAAATATTAATGATAATAGAATTATTTGATATTTAAATCATTTACTAATGATTCTGGTGTTTGAAAATTTATGATAAATTATAATAAACGTTTAAAAATTATTATAAGTCATTTAAAAATAAATATGACTGATACATACCGATATTGAACTACAGGATAGAATCTTAGACTCGATAATTACTCGATAAAGTCGTCGGTACACCAACATGTTTCAGAAATTGATCTGGACTTAGATAATTTGATTAGATATGTGTTTATTTGTGATTCAATGGTTGTTAAACATATGTGACAATGTGATTATGTTATGTGCTGACTGCAATAAGCAGTATTATGTGTTACGATATGTTATTCTAATCGATCAAATGATCTTATTACTGATAGGTTTTATATAAAGATAGAACTAAGTTACGAATTGTAAGCAGCGCATCAGACAAGTATCTTACCTTTGCATTTTCTTTATGCAATGGATATGAGTAAGAAGTTTCAGAATTATATTATTATTATGCTATATTATTAACCCTATTGTGATATATTCTATATCCTATCATTGTTTATCAATATGTTAGTATATGATAATTTAGATATATATATATATATATATATATATATATATATATATATATATATATATATATATATATATATATATATATATATATATATAAGCCGTCTAAGCTATTTGATCAGCTAGACACTAATTCAGAAATATCGTTGAATATGATAAATCCTTTTTGTATCCAATCTAATTGTTATTACTTGCTGGGCACCCAAATGCTCACCCTTGCTTAAATTTAAATGTTTTCAGCTAGGCATGAACAACTTGAAGGTTCATACAAGAACAAGTGAAAAGGAAAGAAAACAGAACATGTTTAATGGTATCTTTTGTAATAGTTAGACTGTATTAAGATAATGATATGTAATATATATCATGTAAAGAATTATAGTAAAAATTACGTACTTGGGATTAGACTCTGATAAATGTAAGATAAGTTTGATGTTTATATTATTGTTATTATTATTAGTATTTGTTTTCACTCATAGAAATGGTATCGTTAAGAACCGAGTTCGGGTTTCAAGTACCCGAGTTTGGGGTCTTTACAAGTTGGTATCAAAGCTTAGGGTTAAAAACCTTAGTTGGGTCAGACTTTAGGCTATAACCTTGGAACAGAGGGAAACGTTGAAAATATAAATAACTCATATAGAGTTTATAAGGAGATGAATTGAATAAATTCATCGTTAAACAAAATAAAAGATAACTTGTATAAAACTATTATTTGTTTTGTGTATGTATTAGTTGATAATCAGGATAACTTAGGTGTGTAGATGTCAGATAGAAAAGGATTAGGATACCCTCAAATTGTAAAGAAGAAGTCAACCTCCATAACCGAGCCAATATCAATGCCAATAGCTGAAATAGAGGCTCACATTGAAAGCTACCTCAAAGAGGTGGTTATTTTGAAAAGTGTAGTACCAGAACCTGAAACGATAGTATAACTGATAGGTAAAGTATAGTTAAATAATATGTGGTCAATGTCGAGTTCTTAAACTCATAATGTATGGTAAGTTAGACGAACTAGGTGTAGTTAGGTATGAATGTATTGTTGAGGATAATGGGAATAAACAGATTTCTAAGTATTTGATTATTAGTGGAGGCGTAAGAAATAAGTATTATTATTATTAATTGAATAGGTATGATTCTATATTATGTATATGATAGGTATGTTTGTATAAGGTAATATTTTTCAAATTTTGTATAAGTTGTGGCAGCGATTCCCGAATTTTGAGTCACAAAGGGATAGCGGATGATTAAAGCAATATGTGCTATGTTGTATGTCAAGTGTTATGAGTATGAATCTATGTGGGATTAATGAAATAAGTTGGTATAAAGATAGTATATATTTATCTGAACACTGGTTAATGCAGAAAACCAAAATTTCAAAATCTAATATTTTGTGTACATGATTATTCGAATAGAAAGTTTTGTTTTATATGTTAAGCGTATACGGTAAGGTTTAGAATGTAAGTTAATAAGAATAATTTATGATAATGTCGCCAAGACGAAAACGAAACTAAAGGGTAAAAGAACCTGTCAACAAAGCTGGAGGACAACCAGACACGATACAGAATTTTACGAATATGGATGATCAAGTTATGCAGAACGGAATACCAGCCACGTGAAAATTAGCTAGATAATCAAACGACAAATGTCAAAGACTTCGAGGCGTACATACTGCCAGGAATTAGAGGATCAACTGACCATGTAGCAATGTTTATGATAGCTAGGATAACGAAGGGGCAAAAGATAGTTTTGTCACCTATACGATAAAAGAAAATGAGATAAAGGGAAAGTCTGTGTGTTTTAAGTATGAATCAATGGAGTATAAGGTGGAAGACTGTCCAAGAAGGAGAAAGGAGGCAAGGAATGCGCAAATAAGGAAAAGGTAGTAGGACATTGGCGACGACGGGACCAACATCAACAAAACAAACCAACGAAATCAACCGCAAGCGTCTTCAACATGACCGTTCAAGAAACTGTAGCAGTCGGGGATGTAACTCCAGGTATTACTCAAACCAATTTTATTTCTTATATATTATTTTCTTATATATAGTAAACTATTTTATAAATTATTTTGAAGGAGGAAATTGAGTTCTAGTTATTAGAAATCAATTTTCCGTATAAGCAAATAGATAAGCTTTATGCTGAATAGTTAAAGATCAGTTCGATCAATTTTGATCGAGATCTACTCTCAATAATTGTGTATGTTATGTACCCTGGTATGTATAGGTTTTAAAACGGTGATTCCGGGGACGGAATCTTTATAAGGGAGGGTGAATGTAATAACCCGATATTTTCTATAAAAATTAAATCATAAATTTTGCGTATAAATTTTTTTTATTTATTTTAAGGATGAAGATTTGTACAAGATAATGTGTGTATGTAATTATGTAATAAATAAAAATATATTTATTACATGAATGTTTGCAAATAATTTTATTTTAGAATTATTGATTATTATAAAGTATATTCTTATAATAATTAATTTTACAGTGAAAATATTTTTATTAATTATTTTCTATGAAAACATGATTATTATATTATTTAAATAATATATGAAATGACTTTTAGAATTATTATAAAAATTGTTTATTTTATTATAAGAATTTATGCAAGGTTAATTATTTTAACTTAATTAATAATGTTATATATGAAGAATAAATCACATATGGAATCCAAATCCTAATTTTGGATTTTTATCAATGGATATGAATAATAATATAATAATATATATTTTGATTTTTTAGTGCTATAATTATGTACTGTATTTTTGTGGACTGACAATGGTTGGTCAATTATGGGGTATTATGATAAAACCCTAATTTTACTGACAAACACTAATTTCGAAGTCAAATGAGACTTTAAAATCTGTTAAGTCAATATGTTATGTGATTCATGATAATTATAATTATTAATAATCAAGAGAAAACCCTAATTGTAAATTAAAACCCTAATTTCTTAAATTAGAAACCTTAAATCAATAATTAACTTATTGATAAATGGAAACCCTAATTTGGAACTCGGTTATGAGTTCGAGGTTGTTATATAACTGTGTTATGTGATTTATGTGGTGTATTATAGAATTTAATATTAATTAGAGAAACCCTAATTAATATCTAGAAATCCTAAATTTGGAAACCTAATTAATTAGAAACCCTAATTAATATCTAGAAATCCTAAATTTGGAAACCTAATTTCTAAATTTAGAAACCCTAAATTAGTTATTATAAACCCTAATTACTAATGGTAAACCCTAATCGTGAAATTAAAAAACCTTAATTAAATAATTAAAAATTTTAATTAATAATTAGAAACCCTAATTATTTTATGGGTAATGCTAATTGCTAATTAATTGCGCTAATTGCTAGATTAGTAAGCTTAATGATAATTATTAAAATATAAACCTAATTATCAAGTCTATGTAATTAGGAAATCAAATTAATTAAGAAATCTTAACTTTGTATTTTAGAAACTAAAATTTATTATTATTTTTTTACAAACCCTAAATTGGAAATTCTTGAAATTTTGCTTTTTAAACTCTAAAATGGTCCAAACCCTAAACCCTAACCTAAACCCTAAACCCTAAGGGTTTGCAAGGATTACAAGATTGCCCTTATATTCTCAAGCCAAATGACGACTTTGCCCTTGCATAACTGAAGCTGGGATTTTAGATCTTTACCTATGAGAGTTGTTGGCCAACCCTAGGGAAACCATGTGACATTATATCTCAGCAACAAGACACATAACCTCAGCCAATACATGTATCTAAGACATATATATAGTCCAAGAGAGAGAAAAGTATGTATTATGGCCCATTTACTCAAATTATTATCAACCAAGGCTCTGTCTCTCCTCACCCACGAAAATCAATATCATTTCAGATCCCAAATCAAGCCCCACGAACAACCTTAACAAATCAGTAGCCCAGAATCACGGATTTGATCAAGAGAGGTATAACCCTAATTTCAAAATCTGATCTTCGATCCACCGTTAGATGTTCTGATTATGTGTTTTAATATGTTGTTAGTGATGTATAATGATGATCTGGGTTGATAGATGTTAGATCCATAACATCTAGAGGCTCGGATTTGCGATTCTAGCAAAATCTGGAAAAATAAAATTTTGTTGTCTGACAATGAATGTCAGACCTTGTAGATGTCAGTCTGTTTTGTATTTTTGTTATTTGAAGCTTTATATTTGTAGTATGCTATGAGCTCTTTGATCTGTATCAAGAATCAAGCTTATATCATAAACGGATTGCAAGATAATCGAAGTCAAAAGCCGTTGACCGGCCATGACTGGACGTTTCTAAGTAACCCAGAAACTGCCCAGAAACGGTCTTACAAGCTTTTTAGGGCTTCTGATCTTGCAACGAGTTATGATTTTGGCTATGTTTTTGTTGTGATGTTGTAGAATAGTATAAGTACTACACAATAATGCCTTTATATCATCTAGTGCATGTAAAGAGTCAAAGTTATGACGAGTCAAACTATCGTTGACCGTCTGTTTGTTGAATTCTGGAAAACCCAGATTCATGAAGAACAAGGTATCTAACATGGTTTGACCATGCCAGATCGTATTCATGTGTTATTATTAGAGTAATATGAGGTTATATACTTGTACCCTGGCATGCATTCTACATAAGTAAACCTTTAAACCACTTTAATCAAGCCAGGACAACAAGGATATTAAGCTTCGAAGTAGACACCTAGCACTGTT
The DNA here is from genome assembly GCA_020205505.1 of Panax japonicus. Lineage (NCBI taxonomy): Eukaryota > Viridiplantae > Streptophyta > Magnoliopsida > Apiales > Araliaceae > Panax > Panax japonicus. Next base: position 46,232,729 of record CM035100.1, read on the forward strand.
CTTCATTTCTGGGTAACCTAGAAAATGAAGAACAGTTCTGACAATGATTTTGAAAGCCTGTAACTCTCGGATTTGTTGTAGGTTGGTCATGAACTTATGCTACGTTTGGATTGAAGGAATGGAATAGAGTAGGGAATGGAATAGATAAGGGAATGGAATAAGGAAAGGAATGAAATGATTTTTTAATATTACATGTACATGTTTGGTTGATGTTAGGAATACATCTAAGAATGAAATAAATAATTAGAAAGTGACCTAAATACCCTCAAATGTTCAAATTTAACTTAAATTCAATTTATATTAAAAATTTAACACATTTCATTCTTAGAAATAAAGGGGAGGGGTGAGTGGAGTGGGGTGGGTAGGTAGGATAGGTGGATTGGGATGGCTGGGTGGGGGTGGGTTGGTAGGAGGTAGGGGTAGGTGGGGTAGGTGGAGTGGGGTGAGTTGGTAGGTAGGGTAGGTGAGTTGGTACGTAGGGTAGGTGGGTTAGGGTGGCTGGGGTGGGGGTAGGTTGGTAGGGGGTGGGGGTAGGTGGGGTAGGTTGGTAGGGGGTGGGGTAGGTGGGGTGGGGTGGAGTGGGTTAGTAGGTAGGGTAGATGGGTTGGGGTGGATTAGTAGGGGGTGGGCGTAGATGGGGTAGGTGGGGTGAGGTGGGTTGGTAGGTAGGGTAGGTGGGTTGGGATGGCTGGGTGGGGTAGGTTAGTAGGGGGTGGAGTAGGTGGGGTAAGTGGGATGGGGTGAGTTAGTAGGTAGAGTAGGTGGGTTGGGGTGGCTGGATGGGGGTAGGTTGGTAGGGGGTTGGAGTGGGTAGGTGGGGTGGGTGGGGTAGATGGGGTGGGGTGGAGTGGGGTAGGTGGGGGTAAGGTGGGGTTGGGTGAGAGGGGTGGGGTGGGGTAAGTGGGTAGGTGGGTAAAGGGTGGGGTGGAGTGGGGGTAGGTGGGGTGGGGTAGGTTAGTAGGGTGTGGGGTGGGAGTAGGTGGGGTGGGTGGGTGGGGTGGATAGGGGTAAGTTGTAAGGGGTGGGGGTAGGTAATATGGGGTTGGGTGGCTGGGTGGGGGTAAGTGGGGTAGGTGGGGTAAGTGGCTGGGTGGGGGTAAGTGGGGGTAGGGTGAGGTGGGGGTAAGGTGGGGTGGGTGGGTAGGAGTAGGGTGGGTGGGATGGGGTAAGTGGGGTGGGGTGGGGTAGATGGGTTGGGTGGGGTAGGTGGGTAGGTGGGGTAGGTGGTGTGGGGTTGGTGATAGGGTAGGTTAGTAGGGGGTGTGTTGGGGTGGCTGGGTGGGTTGGTTGGTGGGTTGGGGTGGCTGGGTGGGGGTAGGTTGGTAGGGGTGGGGGTAGGTGGGGTGGGATGGGTTGATAAGTAGGGTAGGTGGATTGGGGTGGCTGGGTGGGGGTAGGTTGATAGGGGGTCGGGGTATGTGGGGTGGGGTGGGTAGATGGGGTGGGGTGGAATGAGGGTAGGGTGGGGTAGTGGGCTGGGTAGATGGGGTTGGGTGGAATGAGGTAGGTGGGGTGGGTGGATGGGTAAGTGGTGGTAGGGTGGGTAGGTGGGGTAGGGTAGGGTGGGGTGAGTGGGATGGGGTGGTGTAGGTGGGTAGGTGGGTAAGAGGTGGGGTGGGACTGGGGGTAGGTGGGTGGGGTGGGTGGGGGTGGGTGGAGTGGGTGGGGTAGGTTGGTAGGGGTAGGGGTAGGGGTAGGTGGGGCGGGGTGGCTGAGTGGGGGTAAGTGGGGTAAATTACGAAAAAATAGAAATATGAAAATTCCGAAAAAATTATCAAATCTCGGCCCCTTCTCTCTCGTCGTTCCCAGATCGATCGAATTGAATGAATATGTAAAAAATCCTATTATATTTTTAGGGGTATATTTGTCAATTACTTAAAAATAATGGATGAAATGATTTATTCCTGGCCACCCCTCAAGGTATGAAAATTAAAATTTTAAGTTAACTATCATTCTAGGAGGAATACATTATTCCGTTGAAATAAACAAACCAAACAACATTTTTATCATTCCAATGGAATGATTCATTCCATTCTCCCTCCTATTCCCTCGATCCAAACGTAGCATTAGTAATGTTGTGTTTGACAAAATGACATCTTTGCCCTCTCGAGGTTGTCTTTGGGGTTGAAATGGTTGTTGTTGTCCCTTGGGGTTATCTTTGGGGTATAAGTTGTGATGTTGTCTTCCCTCGGGGCTGTCACCGAGGTTTGATTTAATGTCTCACGGGACTGTCTCCATGGTTTGATATTGTAGTCCTCCGGAATTGTCTCCAGAATGGATGTTGTAATCCTCCAGAATTGTCTTCGGAATAAAAAAAGACGTTTTTACCCTCTGCATGGTTAGTTATTATTTTTGACTTGTAAGTCAAAAAATAAGTCACAATTTTAGTTGCAAACGAACACAAGAATAGTAGAAAACAATTTATATACCAACTTATAAGTTGATTGCGAACAAGTTATAAGAGACTTATCAATTATGACCAGAACAACCTGGACGAACCAGAACGAAATCCGACAAAAACGAAAATGTGTCGCGAATTTATACTATTTAGTTTATTCTAGACTCAACCCAACAAGAAAAATAAATTTGGACCCTAACACCGTCTTTGATTTTTTATTTGGAGAAAAAATAAGTAAAAGAAAAAAAAAAGTGGTGTATTTGAGTTATAAGAAGAAAGTTAAAGAATTTTTTTTCCTCCCTTTTCTTCTTTTAACCTTTTTTTTACAACTAAAAAACTCCCGGTGTGATTGTGGTTAGGGGTGAGCATGGTGCGGTTTGGTGCGGTTTGAAGTTCAAACCGCACCCGAAACCGCACCCGAAACCGCTTAGGTGCGGTTTGAAAAATTCAAAACCGCACTCGAAACCGCTTGTGATTGGTGCGGTTCGGTTTTAAAGTGTGCGGTGCGGTTTTAATTGGTGCGGTTTCTGTTCCAAAACCAATTGAAACAACAAAAAAAATTTAAGCCTTCAATAAAATTGAACATAAAACTTACATCGAGCAATTAACTTAGTGACAAAGTCGACAATGAGAATTATATCAAGCATATTTTAAAACTAAAATATGCGTTATATAAAACAACGGAGACTATTCGATAACAAGCAAAAATGTTTATCTAGTTCCCCAAAAATTAAAAGTATATACTGAAGATAGAATAAAATATATTGCAGGGAGGAATAAAAATAATCTATTAGACTATTACAATTATAGCATTGACATTAACCAATGCATCAAGTGCTCGAGCCCCTCAACTATAAGCCCCTCCAATAACACATCAAACAAATTTAAAATTCCAAAACCCAATTGCTTAATTTTTGACTCTATAACCACTAACATCTTCTTTCAATTAGTGAAAAAATGACAATGCAAGACTGAGATTTTCTCTGAGCGTGTTCAAGTGAAAAGTAACTTTAGAATATACTAGATATAATACATACATACACACACATGGTGCGGTTTCGGTTTTATGCGGTTTGGTTTTGGCTAGTAACCAAACCGGAACCGTAAATTTGGTTATTCAACCCACCTAAAACCGCCACATACGCCGGAACCGTTGGTGCGGTTCGTGCGGTTTTTAGTGCGATTTCGGTTCCAATTTGGTTACTTGCTCAGCCCTAATTGTGGTTGCCTTAAAACCCGGATTAGGTCGGGCCAAACCGACCGGACTGTCCATTTGGCGACGTCTCTTCAGTTCCCCCCTCTTTTTGTTCTCATATTTCATTTTCGTCTGACAAAATTCCTTTACCGGATTCATTTCTCCCTTTGAAATTCAAAATTTCTGTCAAATATCCTGCAATTCGTAACAATTAGGGTTTCACAAACACACACACACACACTCTCTCTCTCTCTCTGTGTTCATACCCTGTAAAAAATTCCTTGTAAAAATCAATGTCGGCATCCACAATTTCAATCACGGCGAACCCTGCCGCAGCAAGGCGACGGCCGGTTGTTGCGGGCGAGAAGAAATCTGGCTTAGATTTGGTTGCCGCTGATGCTTCTCCACTTTCTGGCGGTGAAATTGGAGTTGCGAAGGATTCCAGCCATTCTATTGAGAGATCAAGAAGAGATGCAGTTGTAGTTCAAGTCAAAAAACCCATAGATCCTAATTCAACAACAGCGACTAAGCCCCGGTCCTCAGCCCGTAAGGGCGGCGCCTCCTCTGGAAAATCCAGGTGGCAAACGGTGGTTAGTGTCTTCACGAAGAACTTGTTGCTTCTCGTTTTACTGGCTGGTTTTGTTCAGATGATTCGCCGGTTATATTCGACGAATACACCCATTTCTTCGGATAGTTTTGATGGCCGGATTGCTGAAGTAGAGGCATTTGTGAAGAAGACTACGAAAATGATGCAGGTTCAGGTGGAGGTTGTGGATCGTAAGATCCAGAAAATGGAGGATAAGGCGTCTGAAATGGAAAGTGAATTGGGTAAGTTGGGTACTAGAACTGGGAGTTTGGAGAAGTACTTGAGTGGTAAAGAGTGGTTGTCGAAAGAGGAATTTGATAAATTTGTTGAGGATTATAATAAGGCGAAAGGGGGTAATAATGGGGATGTGAATTTGGATGAGGTTAGGGCATTTGCGAGGGGGATTGTTGAAAAGGAGATTGAGAAACATGCTGCTGATGGACTTGGTAGGGTAGATTATGCACTGGCCTCTGGTGGGGCTGCAGTGGTGAAGCATTCTGAACCTTACATTGGTGGGAGTAGGGGTGGTGGTTGGTTTTATGGGAGCAACCTAAATGGGATTCATAGCAATGCCGAGAAGATGTTAAGACCTAGTTTTGGTGAGCCAGGTGAGTGTTTCCCTCTGAAAGGGAGCAGTGGTTTTGTCCAGATCAAGCTCAGGACAGCCATAATTCCAGAGGCTATAACTTTGGAACATGTAGCCAAGGTAATTGTTTCTATTTACTCTATTCTTTCTGTTCTAGTGATATAATTTTGATACACTCTTTTAGTTGCCCAACTCTATTGGATTCATTTTATTGAGATCTTGATGAGTACACAACTACACATCTATAGCACTCCTGGGTTCAGTTATCAATTATAATGAAGCCTTGTGTAGAACCTTGGTTTACGATTTAAGCTGATTCTTGTTGTACCTAAGGTCCTAACCTACTGGTGTTAAGATATCTCCAATTTAAAAGCATCTTGAAATTGAGTTTATACTATATACTATTGATTTCGTATGTGATTGTGTTTAAAATATGCTTCTACAGTCCCTAGCAGAGAAAATATCTTGTTCGTTCTGTTTTTAGATTGTGGTCTAATTATTAACTAATCTCACCACATGTTTCCTTGAACTTCTAAAAGATTTTTGTTTGGCTGTTGACTTACTCTTCAGTTGAGCTCTGTAGCTGAAACTAATGCTCATATCATAAGCTTGGTGCTTTAATTTTTAGATTTGAAAGAATTGTCCAATTAGGAAGCTCTTTCCATTTTTCTTCAGGATATTAGTGTAAATGGAAACCCATCAATTGTAGAAATTTTGGCCGTAAAGTTATCCCTTTTCCCTATGGTTTCTGCCAGGAAAAGGGTTAGTTGCAAGTTCATTTGCATTAGATCACAAGAGAAGCTTACTCTTTGCATAATCAAGGATTTTTATGTTTTCTCTCTATATTATTTTCTTTCTAAAAAAATTCTTAATGTAGGGGCCGTGTTGACTAGTGATGTTCATGAGACTTGGGGACATAGTAGTATGCTCTAAGTAAGAGGGTTTGAAGGTTAGGCAGAACTTTTTAGTAGCAATTTCCCCTTACCTTAATCTGAAGCAAATAATTCTAACTTACATTCAGCTTGGCCTTGATATGTCCAACAACCTCAACTAAGGCTGTAGTATGACCTTAAGTTTAAAATTGGGTTCGGAGATCATTTTGCTAGATTCTTTGAACAATGGTTGTATTCTTTTGGCTGTCTAGGCCCTTGTTTTATGTTCTTGGAGATGAGAACTCAAAGCCTTTTTATTTTCTTTAGCTTTGTCTCCTCCTCTCTCCCTCCTCTCTAAACTCCAATAAAAAGTTTCTTTTTACACATGCTAGTACATACCATATAATTTTATATAAATCATCTTTTTTAAGATTGCAATATTGTGTGTTTAGGCCTTTCCATTGTCTTTTTTTAAAAGTTACTGGGAAGTAAAATGTTGGTACCTGACTAGACTTTCTATCTATAAAATGATTTCTTGATTGGTTTTCTCTGCTTCCAAATAGAGTTGGCACTGGCAAATATATGTAGAAGAATAAAATTTGGTGGAAGAACTAATTGTTGTTCTTGAGCCCTCACCATCCAAATAGCTATTCAGCTTCTTCCTTGCAGAATGGATGTATGAAAGCCTAAATATTTGTTCTATTTAATGTGCCATGAATAATTGCGACTATATTTTTCTACACAGTTTTAGTGTTGCTGATTTTGTTGGGTCGAATTCCCAGTTAATAGTACCCTAAACATGACTATTAATCTTATTATGTACTTGGTTATTCTGCTGCTAGAAAAAGATAATTGTTTTTCTAAGTACAGTTTCAAGGGCGTTATGCCTCTATAGAATCATTGGACTTCTGAATTGCAGTTTGATGGTTTTATTTTAAAATTTATTATTTATGGCTGTAAGTCATTTATTACATGGTAACTTGAACTCAGTTACTAGTTATTAGTGAAACCATAGTTGTCAAAGGTGTGCCTAGGTTCGAGGTGAGGTGAGGCGCAGCTTTTGCACCTTGCTTCAATGAGACGAGGCACAGGTAGATAAGACATGGGTTTTTATGTTCAAGTCCATGCAATGCTAGGCGATACGTGCCTAGGCTATCAGTTTGACTCAATAGAAAATTTCCAAACCCGAAAAAACAATCGACAAACCCAAAAAAGAATTAGAAACTAAAAGTCCAAAACAGAAAAGCAAACAACCAACTTTATGAGACGTGCAGCTTTGTTTACCAACATCAATTCTCATGTACAACTTAGTAAGTCTTCATCTACCTCCATGATTGTGACAAAAGGCTTTCTCCTTCTTCGTTGTTTTGGGGAGATTGAATTTTGAACTGAACTGGAATTTATTCATCTTCTTACTGTCTCTTACTTTTGGTGCATTAGATAGATAATTAAATGTATATTTTCTTGGCTTTTCTTTTTAATTTTTATAAGATCTTAATAGTTGATGTTCCTATATAGGTAAAAGGGATTGTTGCCTTTTATTTTTGCACATACATTTTCAAAGGAGTTGTTGTATGTCATAAAAATTAACTATATTTCATACATTATGCGGCACGTTTCAAAATAGGCATGTGCCTCTCACCTAAGTTACTGGGGTATTTGTGCCTAGGGTGACCCTTGTGCGTAGAGACTATAGTGCATCTTGTACCTAGAGTGGGCCTTAACAACTATGAGTGAAACTCATTTCTAACTGCTGTACTATATTGGGTGACATATGGAGCACATATATCCATTTTGGATAGAGGTAATGTAAACGAATTCCCGTTTTGATGCCAACTAAATTGTGATTTGTGTTGATTTTTTATTTCTATATTTTTTAGAATAGCTTTTGTTAAATTACAGTTGAAATGATTGCTAGATCACCTTTTGGTGCTTTCAAGTTTCAAGTAGATTCATTTGTCATTGACTATTTGGTACTTTGGAGATATACAGTATAATTGAATCTGTTTGCTTTACTGTAATTATCAATAACAAAAAATCCTGAATTCCTGCCAATCAAAGACCATTAGGTTTGTCTCATGATATGTGGAATCTGGAAACCTGCCCATATTTTTTTGGTATGAAACCTTGATTGATGTAATTTTAATTTCTCATATACTGAACTTGAATGGTGTCAGTTCATTGGTGTTGTTGCCTATTCCCTAATTAGGAACCCTAGTCCATGAAGTTGCAAATTGGTTGAGTTCAAGATATAGGAAAAAGTTGTATTTGTATTGCAAAGTGTTCATTTTATATTACTACTATAAATATACAATTCTTTGCTATTTGGATGCAACATTTTTTCTGTGCCTTGGCAAAGAATTTTTGCCAATTTGCAACTCCATATAGTTGTTGTCCCCCTAATCAATAGTATATCTAAGGACTATGACAAAACTGTTACTTTTTAAGAAGAATGTAGGCTGTCATTCTGGCTGCATTATACTTTTTTTTTCTCCTTCCCTCCACCCACTATTAGAAATATGTACATGGGGATGGTTAGCATTGTGCCCAAAAGTTTAAGACAATAAATACCCTTACTACAGAAAGTAGGGACATTTGAGTAAAAACTGAATATGCAACTAGCAAAAGTTTAATCAGGAAAAGTCCTTGCACCTTGAGCACTGCCATACACCACTATAACTTCCAGCCACTACCTCTCACTTCCCCTCCATTCTTCCAGTCTGTTGCCGGGAAGTTGGAGTTACAAAATTGTGTGGTATTGTGTAGGCCAACAGGTTTAGATGTCCGTTGATGACAGAGACGGGAGATAAAATAAAAGACTGCTACTTACTAGAGGTGGAAAAGTGATGGAAATGTCTAGAGGTTTGGGTGATGGAATCATGAAAAGTAGAGATAGGAGAGAAAATAAATTAGAGATGGAGAGGTAGAAGTATAGAAGACAAATCACATTGACAGCAGTTTTTATTGAATTAGTTAGTCTTTCTTTTTTCTATTCTTTTATTTTCCTTTCATTTCTCTTTTAAATACGAATTAGTTGGTCTTCTAAATGCCAAATCACCTTCTATGCTATCTTGTTTTAGTATTTTTTTTTACTCATTCGTTGCCTAGCATTATTTTAATGTAATATCCCTTTTTTAATTAAAAAAAGGAAAAGCTTTTTTTTTATTATTTTAAAAAATACTATTGTGGCACAATGCTAACCACCACCTACATGGGGTTAGCTAGCCAACCCTATATACATGCATGACACACACACGCACACATATATATATATATAGAGAGAGTCCGGATCTTAAACTCACCCCTTATCCAACTCACCCAAGCTCACCCCCTTTAGCGACGGACCCGACGACGGTTCGGTCATACAACCGTCGTCTATACTTTTAGCGATTTTAGCGACGGACAACATATAGCGTCGCAAAAAGTATAGATGGTTGTATAACCGAACCGTCGTCGGGTCCGTCGCTAAAAGGGGGTGAGCTCGGATGAGTTGAACAATGGGTGAGCTTAAGATCCGGACTGTATATATATATTCACACACCTCTGAACATATGGAGGTGTACCAGTTTTAACTGATTTTATTGTTATTGTGCTTTGTCCTTGTATCTTTTTAGAATCCTTGTTACTAAAATGAAGAATCAAGTTTATCTACTATTCTTTTGTCAACAATGAGGTTGTCCTAAATCATGCTGAATTTCCATTCCAATGATTGCACAATCACCTTTTGGTGCTAATTGCATGGTTCAAAGTTGCGATAGTGGCTCAAGTCTTTTGGTGCTTTCAAACGGTTTAGAATGCTATCAAGCAAAGAGGTGGATACAACAATGGAATGGAGGTTTGTCATTGAATGTTTGGCAGAGTTTGCTTTTTTAGGGCTGTTGGTGGAGAAGTTGACAAATAACTGTTATGTCACCGTTATTGTCACTCTTCATAAATGTACTTCAGATTTTCACCTGATACAACTCATTTAATTCATTTCTATTCTGTGTTCCCCTCTCTTTTAACACTCTCCAACAGTAACTTCGAACTAATTCAGTTGCATTTTCTTGTTCCAAATTCCAATTGAACACTTTACATTTTAGATTATTTTCAAATTCAATAAGAAGATTATTCTCTTTGACAAATATGTGTATCCAATCATGTTCTTATAATAAGAACAAGAGATAATTCTCATCAATTCCTTTGTCCCTCATTCTTTACTTCTTTCTTTTCTTTTCTTTTTTGAATTTTAGCCATCTTATCGCCGTTGGGTATCATTTCTTTTCATGTTACATTGAACCCTAAAAAGCTATATATTAGTTTTGGTGCACGGGGCCTTCACTTATTAGTTATTATGACTTAACATCTCATTTATAGGTGTCAAATGTTCAATTAAACATGGTTACAACAACCTTAGATGTAACGTAACAAACGCACGAGAGAGATGGAGATGGACGCACAGGTCGTTATATTTCATCTATTAGTTTTTTTCTCACAGTAGGTAATGCGGAGAAAGCCAAAATATTGATTATTATTAAATATCTATGTTGTTATTTGGACATTAATCTTGGCATTTGACATAATTATCTTTTATTACATCATTATGTATATATTCTAGAGTCTTAATTATTGTTTATAGTCATTAGGGGTTTTTGTTTCCTTTTTAAATTAGGTTACTTTGTGACAAAAATTAGGGTTTTCGTTTTTCCTAAACAGATGTAATCCATCATTGTTATTCGGATTGAGTGATTTTAAAGCATTGTGCTTTTTCTATGTGCTTTTGTCGCCTATTCTCCTTCTTTTATCTCCCATTAGTCCTTCATCCATTCTTGTCCTGCATCAGTAGGAAATTTGTTTATGTTTCAACCAATGAATTTGACTTTTGGATATGCGTGCATGCAATATCATTAACTTCTGGAGTGAGTAGACAAATGGTAGAGATGTATTAATTATTTTTGTTGTACACTTCATATAATGATACTGTTTCAGGCCTAAAGGTATAAGTACCAAGTCAATGACTAGTTCTTATGCACAAACATATGTGCACAAACAGCAAGAAAAAATAGCATGTAGGTCCTACCGTTAAAATTATTGGTAACGTTTATTAACTTTTGACATCATCTTTTTACTATTCAATACATGGGTAATAGTGTTTGTGCACAATTTGTTTGTGCACATAAAGTTGCTCCTAAATCAATTAGTGTGACCTGTTGTCCATCCGTGTTTTTAAGGATTAATTTTTTGGTATATAATATTGGGTCTAGACTATGGATGACAATGTTGAAATAATCGTCAAAAGATTATTCTCTTTTAGATTAGGGTGTAAAATGAGTAAACAGTTCGGGCTCGATTCGTACTCGCTCGACTAAAAGTCCGATTCAAGCTCGACTCGAAATATAAATGATTCAAATATAAACAAATTTTAAAGTTCGATAAATTACTTGAACCTTTTCAAATTGCAATTTTCTATTGATACTCGGATCATATTCCAAACTGTTTAGGCTCGATTCGAGATCGGACTCAACTCGGTAGCTAAATGAGCTTCAATCAAATTTTATTTTATATTTGATAAATTTTGTAAACTAAATCTGAGCAACTCAATACTCGGCTCGACTTGGTTCATTTACACTCTTACTTTCGATATACTTTCATCTCATTTAACTTTTGGATGTCTCAAGAATTTAGATAAAACAATTTGACAGCTCGTAGCCTTTTTACATACTAGTCTGTGTATTGTATTCGCAGTGCAGATTTTGGTGTGATATTTCTTACTTTAATTTAGGTAAATTTGTGCATGCCTCTTCTTGTTACCAATCAGTTACACTCATTCTACTCTCCTATTTGCCTTCGGATATTTTGTTTACATCCATGTTTTAGTATAGAAAATCTGTTTTTTTTTTCAGATTTAATGGCAAAGTAATTTTCATATCTCTTAACCAAATTATACATCTGATTGTGCCATGAACAGAGCGTCGCCTATGACAGGTCCAGTGCTCCCAAGGACTGCAGGATATCCGGATGGTTCCGCGGACAAGAAACTACTGATCTAGCACTTGATACTGAAAAAATGTTTTCCCTTACAGAATTCACCTATGACCTCGAGAAGAGCAATGCTCAAACTTTCAATGTAGCGGGCTCGGCAGGCTCCGGCATTGTTGATACGGTAAGATTTGACTTCACATCAAACTACGGAAGCCCTTCTCATACATGCATATATCGCTTACGGGTGCATGGTCACGAACCTGATTCCATATTGCCTTTGGCAGTGAAATCTTGATGCAACCTTGTGCTGATTGTGTTCTCTACATCTTTCTTAGGGTTCTTTTAGCTTTTGAATTTCGGACATTCTACTGATCAGACGCCAACTTTTATGTTAGTTTTAGATTCTTGTATGTTTGTCTTGTGATGTGTAGTTTCTGTTTGTGTAACTTGTATTAGGTGTAAGAGTTATTTAATTAATGGGATTTTTTATAATAGAAATATATGTTTATGTTAAAGATGCTTTCACTTTTGTAAACTTGTGGCATAGTTTGTGTTGTCTGCAGATCTATCTATTAATAAAGTGGGACAAATACATAAAGATTACAGAAAATGGGGCAGAATATGCGTTTAAACAAGCCTAATTATAATAAGATTGGGCCAACACTTTTTTAATATTTTTTTGTCGGGCGAATTTATGTTCTAATGTGAAAGTTTTATGGTGAATTATAATTGCAACAGTATATTGATACAAGAATTGGATATTGGATAGAATTATAAGTTGACATAATAAATCAAAGAGTTCATTAATATACTTAAGTTGAAATACTACCTTACATATTTGATTTAAGAAGTTGTCATTAATGATTATCTACATAAGCGACAACTAAAGAGTCGATATAAGATATATCATTTCTTAATAATATTAATAAATAATATTAGATGTCTCAAATTTTTGGTCCATAAAAATTTCTCAAATGATGGTTCTAGTATACCACTACCCTATGAGCAAGAAATTATTTCCTAATCTAGTCAACACTTAATAACTTTAAATGGAATTCTTTTTTCACCTTTTGGCCAACTCTTATCTTTGACAGCCTATTATTGTCCAAGATATTATAAAAGAATATTCAATTCATTTAGGCATAATAAAATATAATTATGAGTAGGACTGAGCAAGTAATTAAATTAGAACTGAAATCGCACCAACGGTTCTGGCGTATGTGACGATTTTAGGTGGGTGGAATAACCAAATTTACGGTTCCGGTTTGGTTATTAGCCAAAATCGCGCGCATAAAATCGAAACTGCACCATGTGTGTGTATGTATGTATTATCTCTAGTAAATTCTAAAGTTACTGTTCACTTGAACAAGCTCAGAGAAAATCTCAGTCTCGCATTGTTATTTTTTTGCCAATTGAAAGGAGATTGTTAGAGGATGTATAGTCAAAAATTAAGCAATTGAGTTTTAGAATTTCGAATTTGTTTGATGCGTTATTGGAGGGGCTTATAGATGAGGGCCAAATTCGTTGGTTCGAACACTTGATGCATTGGTTAAGGTCAATGCTATAATAGTAATAGTCTAATAGATTATTTTTCAAATTAGGTATAGTTAGGATTATATTCTATAAGTATTCCCTACAATATATAAGATAAAATTTAATTCTATCGCCAGTATATACTTTTAATTTTTGGGAAACTAGATAAATCGTCTTGCTTGTTATCGAATATATGGTCTCCGTTGTTTTATATAACGTATGTTTTAGTTTTAAATCATCATTCCTTTATTATAAACTAAAACTATTTTACGAGTCTCATTGTTCTATGATTTGATGGTGAATTTTGACATGTTTGGCAGAAGGAACTTTAGTTCTATGCTTGATATTATTCACATTGCCGACTTTGTCACTAAGTTAATTGCTTGATGTAAGTCCTATGTTAAATTTTATTGAAGACTTAGATTTTTTTGTTGTTTCAATTAGTTTTGGAACCGAAACTGCACCAATTAAAACCGCACCGCACACTTTATAATCGCACCGCACCAATCACAAGCAGTTTCGTATGCGGTTTTAAAATTTTCAAACCGCACCTAAGCGGTTTCAGGTACGGTTTGGACTTCAAACCGCACCATGCTAACCCCTAGTTATGAGTTAGTTTTAGTTTGTAAAATTTAGTTATGGTTCCATTTAAGAACTAAAATCATATTACCTATTTTTAATATAGTTTGTGTGAGTTGGAATCATATAGTTATTTGTTAAATATAGGTCAACCCATATTTCATATTTCAAATTTCAAGCTCACCATTACTATGATCCAATTAAATAAATTATTTATGATATTTAATTTTTATATTCCTTCACCTTCTATTTCTAATCTTCACCTTCTATCTCTAATATTTTATACATTCTTTCTCTCTCTAAAAATTTGTACACACTTTCTCTAAAAAAAATTATATCCTCTCTCTAAAATTTGTGTACACTTTTTCAAAAAAAAATTATTCTACGCTCAATTTTTTATATACTTCTTTTTATCTCTCAAAATGTTATAGTATGTCTCTCAAATAGTTATATTGTTATGACCCAATAAAATAAATTATTTAATATATTAATTTTTTTGTCTTCCTTTTAACTTCTCTCTCTAAAAATTTTTATATGCTCTCTAAAATTTTTGACTCTATTTTTAATTACTTGTGGTGCTTTTAAGTTTCTGTTGGACAAAATTAACCTTTTTTCAAACTCATGCACCAATTAAACCTTAGAATTAATTAATCCAAATTTAGAAATTTATCAATATCAATTAGAAAAGAAAAAAAAATCTAACACGTGATTAATGTAGAATACAATAAGTGGCCTAGCTCCAGTTTTAACATATGTACGAAACATACTTAGAAAACATATTTATTTAGAAAAGTCCATTCGTCCCAAAATAACATTTTTTTCTTTTTTTCTTTTCTTTAATTAACCAAATATTATATATATAAGCATTTATATAGTTGCATTCTACCTTATACTCTTAAAAAGAGTCCAATTTGTATTTTTTTTCAAAAAAAAAAAAGTATTGCGTTCGTTTTAAAATTAGAGATACATTTAGGCTTTTTATAGTCAATACGTGAAATCCTAAAACTCCAAATTGATATAATTTCTTTCAAGTTTTGGAAACAACAAAGATGATAATTAATAGTACTTTATAGTTAATTTATAATTGTTATATTTGCTTGTATTAAAACTAAATAACTTAAAATGAATTTTTAATTTTAGGATTTCGCGAATTGACACAAAAAATATCAAAATATATATCTACTTTTGAAACAGGGAATAATATTTTCATTGATCTTGGTCTATAATTACGTAATGCCATAATAATTTTATTTATTTTTAAATTAATAATTTTTTATTGAACATAAAATAAATATATATTTCTAATATTTAAAAATTTAAAAGTTAAATTGTTTTGGTAGAACATAAAGAGTATAAGATATTTAAGTTGTGAATTTAATATAAGTTTCAAAACAGGTAATTATTTGAAAATTTTGTTAGTGTTATAAAATTATATATAGTATATGGATATCTAGATACATTCTTACCCCTCTTTATTGTAATGATTTTTGAATTTTGAAACTCCTATGATCTTTGAGTTTTGAAACTCCTATGACCTTTGAGCTTTGAAACCCCTATGATATTTGAGTTTTGAAATCTCTAAGTATTTATGTACGTGTGTCTATAAATAGGAGTATTGTCAAGAGAATGATATACACAAATACAATTACAACTTATATGAAATAAGAATGTCCTCTTTTCCCCTAATCATCATTGTTTTTAATATTTAGTATACTTTTATAATATGTTATCAACACGAATTGCTCCTCACATTCGTCTTAAAAATAATCATATTTGGTTTGAAGTAGAAAATATGTTTATCTACTTAATATATATATATATATATATATATATATATATATATATAGCAAGGATCAAGTGCATACCCCTTATCTTACTCACCCACGCTCACCTTTTAGGCGACGGTTTCGGTCATACAACCGTCGTCTATACTTTTAGCGACGCTATATGTTGTCCGTCGCTAAAAGTATAGACGACGGTTGTATGATCGAAACCGTCGCCTAAAGGGGGTGAGCAGTGTGCACTTGATCCGGACCGTATATATATAGGGTCCGGTTCCTATCCAGACTCCCGCATTTTCTCAAGTTACAGACTTTTTTTTTGTTGTTGTTTTTAAAACAACTTAAAATTTTTTTTAATATTTTATGGATTTGAAATTTTTCCATAATACAGTATTTTGGGTGTGATTTGGATAAATATAATAAAACATGTATGTATAGTGTGATAACCCAAAATTTTGAATAATCCGAATTTTTACGAATAATTTTTTTTAATATTAATATTGATTATCAATTTTGTGACGAGTATCTGTGATACGAGTCTCGAGAAGTAGTCAATTTGTGTATTGGCTGAGAAAATAAGAGTAGAGTTGTGCTTAACATATTTAGAAACCTTAACCCTAGTTACGGATAGGGATTCGATATAAAATACAATTTAAATAATTGTATTGATGAGTACGTGTTTGTACTGTTTAGAATTATTGATCAATGATTGATCGGGTAGGGTACAATATTAGTAAACCCTAATAAGGGATTAGAAACCCTAATCTCAAGATTAGAAACTCTAATGCGTACGTAGTTAGAAACCCTAATCAAAAGCCAAGAAACCCTAATTTTAAATTCGAGAATCCTAAATCTTAATTAGAAAACCTTAATCCTAATTAGTAAGGCCTAAAGTGATTAGTAAATGTGTATATAATTAGGAAACCCTAATTATACTTTAGAAATATTAATTTCTATTTAAAAAAAACCCTAATTAAAATTTTTTAGAAATAGAGGTTGTAAAACCTAAGGGTTAAATCCTAAGGGATGAGTCAATTGACTAACATGCCATTAAAATAATAATGTAAATGTCCAAAATGCTCTTTTTGTATTTTTATTAGTTAGCTTGCTAATCTTGCTATAATTAAGAGTTGGTGACCAACTATTGTTGACATTGTGACATATTTAGCAACAACTCAGCCTATTATTGCCAGCAATCTCAGCAACATTCATTGCATCCAAGTATACATATAGATTAAAGAGAGAGAAAGTTACTAAACTTAGTCATTTTGCACCAAAGCTCTCAACAACTCTCTCTCTCCAAAACCTCCGAATTTCTTAAGTTATTCAGTCACTAGATAACCTCCTAGAACACCAAAATCAGTTAAGGAGATCAAGGATCAAAGATTGGAAAAGAGAGGTATAAACCCTAACTCACCATTTGATCTTGTATACTAAGGAAAATGTTGTGTTTATGTGTTTAGATTCATGCTAGAGGATGTTATATGATGATCTATGATGATACATCATAGATCTATAACATCAAAAGGCCTTAAAATGGTGTTTTTCAAAAACTGTCCAAGAACATTAAAAGTCGTCTGACAAGCTAATGTCAGTGGCCGTAGATCTCTGCATGTTTTTAATTTTTGGTGTTTTAAAGTTGTAATCGGTAGCTTGTCATGTGGTATTTGATCTGTAAGTGGAATCATAGCCATTCCATGACCAGATTGCATGTTATTCATGGTCAAAACCCATTGACCGAACATGACCAAGAGTTTCTGGGTAACTCAGAAACTCGTTTTCAGTGTCTGACAACTTTTTGTTAGCCCCAGATCTATCAGGTATGATGTTGTTTGATGTTGTGTTTGTAACCAAGTTGTAGCATGCTAGATCTACTATAAATGTATGTCCTTAGATCCTTCAAATCATCAACGTAGCGAATGGAGTGGCTGGTCAAACTAGCCTACTCGACATAAATGTTTGTTTTCTGGAATTTCCAAAAAATGTAAGAACACGTTTTCTGACAGCCTTTGACCGGCTTAATCTGGAGATTTGGATGTTGTTGAACTGGGATGTTGTTAAGCAAATGTTCTATGACACAAGGACTATAAATTTGAACCATTAAACAACATGAATCATGACCAGAACAGTATATTAATCGAGCCCCAAAATGGACCCTTGAAGCTGCTAGGTTTCTGGGTTATCCAGAAAATTCAGAAGCTGTCTAACAGCGACTTTGGGAGATCAGAACTTCTTGTTGGTTTGTTGTATGACCTAGATATTGGTTGATCATTGTAGTGTTGCATACTTACTACAAGATCAACGTTTAAACATGCCCAGAAACATGATAGACAAAAAAAATAAACGTGATCAAAGTAGACCCCTTGAACACAGATTGTCAGTGTTCTTGGGGCTCAAGAACACCAACAACGATAGAAAGCGTCGCTATAGCCTACTGCGACGGTTTTGAATATTTTTAATTTTTAATTTTTCGGAAATTAATTAAAAATAGAAAATAAATTCTAAAAATTACAAAAAATGGTTTTAAAAATTATTTTAAATTATGAAAATTAACTTTTGATAATTTTAGATATTTTCATTAATATTTATAATTATTTGAATATTAATGGTATTTAATTTATTTAATTAGTATATTAAATAAATTAGAGAAAAATGATTTTAATATTATAAAAATCAATTTACATAAGAATAAAGTGTTTAAAAATATTTTGAGTTATAAAATGTAACTTCTAATATTTTTGAGTAATTTTCATTAATAAATTAATATTAATGATATTAATTTATTTAATTAGTGTATTAAGTAAATTAGAGAAAAATGATTTTAATATTATAAAAATCATTTTAAATAAGAATAAAATGTTTAAAAATATTTTGAGTTATAAAATATAATTTTTAATATTTTTGAGTAATTTTCATTAATAAATTAATATTAATTATATTTGATTTATTTAATTATTATATTAAATAAATTAGTTAAAACTGGTTTTATTGATTTAAAAATCATTTAAAAATATATACGGAAAGGATCAAGAGCATAATTCTTAAATAGCATAATGCCTTAAATAGCATAATTTTATCAAAACGACGTAGTTTTGGAGGGACGCAGTGACATTTTTGTAAATACCATGCCACCGCGTATTTACAAAAATGTCACCGCGTCTTATCAAAACTACGTCGTTTTGATAAAATTATGCTATTTAAGACATTATGCTATTTAAGAATTATGCTCTTGATCCTTCCCGTATATGTATATATATATATATATATATATATATATATATATATATATATATATATATATATATATATATATATAAACTGAAATGAAAACCACGGACTGAAGTCCGAGCAAATGCGCGCAAAATGACTCTCAACGTGAAGAAGGGTGTGTGCAGAGATGAAGAGAAAGACTCTACAGTGTGTGAGAAGGCTTACAGTTGACTACCAAAGAAGACTTCTATATCTTTAGAGTGGGTAAACACTAGCTTTTGTAGGTACAAAAGGGCTATATATGAGCTCACATGTGTTTAAAATGAGAAAGTACAGTGCATGGGGTGAGTGCAGAGTAAATTGGGCAGGGCTTCCTCGTCTTTTTCTCTTGGAAAATGTGCAGTCCAAGCCCTTTATTTATAGGCAATTTAGCCGTAGGTGTACCAGAGGCAACCTGGGTGGGCTTAGATTTTTTGGGTCGGGTTATCTCGAAGTACGTGCACTCAGGCACTGTAATGTCCACTCGAACTTTCAGAAGTGCAATCGGGGCATCCGTTTGAGGTATACAGGACCTATTTTGGACTGCCGTTGTCGAGAGTTGTACGATGGCATGTGATTAGAGTTTGTACGAAGTCATTGAAGATGGGACGGTGCCCTCCGGTCTTCAAGCTTCAACTTCCATCCGTTACCCCGCACAATAATCACTCGGGATTGGTTAGTCTTATGGGACATCGTTTGCGTAGAGATGATGAGACGACATGGCGTGGCATCGCGTTGACTAGATGACGATGTTGCCCCTCACCGGTGTTATCGTCGGATTAGACTGATAAAGCAAACGTTGCTCAGACTTCGCTGAGATTAGACTGCTGCAACTGTTGAAGGTCCTCATTGTCATCTTTGAGGTGTGCCTGTCTTCCCGATGTTATCGCCGAGTTGGTACAGTGTATCTCGTTGTAAGCGCCGAGATTGAAGCTGGTTGCATTTGAAACAAGCATTTTCGAGGTTATCGTCGAAACTACATTCCTTGGGGTTATCACCGAGATTAATCGGTCTTCTCCGGTGTGTGTTCCGGTATTGGATTTGCATGTCTTGGGGTTATATCCGAGGTTGGAACTGTTACTTCCAAAGTGGGCTTCGGGGTTGATGCTGAGCTTCCGGTAGTATCCGGTAAGGATATGGATTGTCTTTTAGGGTTCTCTCTTAAAAGACGAATCTGTCCTCCTGCAATGTTAGTGACAATAGTACATAAAATTTTGAGTGTCTACACTAATTATTTGAGACGAATAATATTTTATTACTAAATATAATATTGGCAAAATTAATGATTTGGCCACCGAAGTTGGCACGTTTTATTAAATACCCGATTGAACTTTTAATTTTTCAAATTAACTCACCGAACTAATTTTTATTTTTAAATTGGGGAATTCTGTTAAAAAAAGTTGACAGGCGTTAAAATATTGCTTATGTGGCGCTGATGTGGCAAAAAATAAAAAACATTGCTTATGTGGCAAAAAAAATCAAAAAAAGATTTTAAAAATAAAAAAATTAACATTTTAAAGTTTTAAAAATAATAAAAACATAATAAAATAAAAAAATAAAAATATCTTTTCTTCTTCAACTAAAAAGATTTAACCATCTTGATTATTTGGCAAAAAAAATTAATTTTTTTAAAAAACATAAATTTTTAAAAAAATAGAATTTTAAAAAAAAAAACAGAATTTGTTAAGAAATAGAATTTTTTTAAAAAAGACATTTTTAAAAAACAGACTTTTTTTAAAAATAGCCCTTTTAAAAAAACAGAACTTTTTTAAAAAACAGATTTTAAAAAAAAATTAGAATTTTTTTAAAACAGAATTTTTTTAAAAACAGAATTCTATAAAAAATATTATTTTTTAAAAATTAGAATTTTTTTAAAAAACAGAATTTTTAAAAAATATACTTTTTTAAAAAATGGATTTTTAAAAA
Source organism: Panax japonicus (assembly GCA_020205505.1). Lineage (NCBI taxonomy): Eukaryota > Viridiplantae > Streptophyta > Magnoliopsida > Apiales > Araliaceae > Panax > Panax japonicus. Next base: position 46,253,395 of record CM035100.1, read on the forward strand.
AAACATAATTCTATTGGGTAGGTGGGTAAGGGGTAGGTGGGACTGGGGGTAGGTAGGTGGGGTGGGTGGGGGTAGGTTAGGAGGGGTGGGGGTAGGTTGGGAGGGGTGGGGGTGGGGGTGGGGGTGGGGGTGGGGGTGGGTGGGGTGGGTGGAGTGGCTGGGTGGGGGTAAGTGGGTTAAATTACGAAGAAATAGAAATATGGAAATTCCAAAAAAATTATCAAATCTCGGCCCCTTCTCTCTCGTCGTTCCCAGATCGATCGAATTGAATGAATATGTAAAAAACCCTATTATATCTTTAAGGGTATATTTGTCAATTACTTAAAAATAATGGATTGAATGATTTATTCCTGGCCACCCCTCAAGGAATGAAAATTAAAATTTTAAGTTAACTATCATTCCAGGAGGAATACATTATTCCGTTGGAATAAACAAATCAAACAACATTTTTATCATTCTAATGGAATGATTCATTCCATTCTCCCTCCTATTACATCGATCCAAACGTAGCATTAGCTCTAGAAAAAATGCAGTTGCTCACAATACAAATCTTTGGTTAAGTTTTGGCTTGAAGCATAGAAAAACTTTCTTGGGGATGCTCGACAAATTTAAAGATTTAAGAAAACAAGCAATGAACTTCCGATTAAAATAATCAATAGTCTTATACAATTTTGTATAAACATACTATCCATGATCTTAAAAAGATAAAGCAAAATATATTTTTTACATATATTAAGAAAAATAAAAACAGAGAAAAGAGAATAAATTTTTTAAAATTTATTTTTAGTGACCCCCATTAGATTATATAAAGTGATGAGTATTTTTATTTTTTTATACTAATAGACCCTATTAAATTTCATATTTACAGTTCACTTTATGTATCTTATTTCATCTTTTTTTGAATAAAATTTGTACTTTTAGTCATCATTTTGAGGACAAAGATAGTAATATTTAGATTAAAAAAAATTGAGATTTTATATATCAATTTTTTTATTACAATTTATGTTGATACCTATTAGTGATAACCCTTTCAATTAAATATATAATATAGTAAGGTCAATCTTATAATTGTATCCAACCTTATTTGTACCATTTGATAAAAAAAACTTTGGCAATATTCAAAAAGTCTAACATCTAAGTATAAGAGAACATTATTTTCACATGAGTTTTTGATATTTTTATATGATTCTCTTTCATATGAAAATGAAGTCCAATTTTTTATGTGAAAGATGACTATGTAAAAATATCAAAAATACATGTAGAAATATCAATTTCCTAAATACAATAGAACATCTATAAATTAATACTTGATAACTTAATAATCTCTCTAAAATAATATTCCTTCTCAGTCTCGACTTGGGCTAATGGGATAAATTAATAATTTTTAAAAAGACCCTTATATAAATATATGGTCCTATCAAAATCATAAATTAATAATTCTTTTAAATTATAAATATATCTAGGGTAATCTTGTAAAATATGATTCTATTTTCATTTGTTTTGTCTTGAAATTCAAATCTAATTGAATTTCATCCTTAATTTTTTTTTCATTGCGTCCAAAAGTTCAGGTGTTACATTCTTGAATTATGGACACCTTTTAGATGAGAAGTCATTGTTGAGTATGATTTGAAGAATTTTTGTTGATATTTATATAGTAGTTCTCTTTATCATCATACATGGAATGTATTAAATTCTAGTACAATGAACTTATATATACAAATTAATTAAACTTAATGTTAATATAATTTTTTTCTAAAATAAAATGTGAATGTAATTTGAAAAGTGGATACAATGAACATTATTTAATTATTAAAAATAATTAATAATACTTACAATGAATTCTATTATTACATTAATTTAATAAGTATGATATATTGCATCAAAAAAAATATGATATAAACATGAATAAAATGCAATAATTTTAATGTAATTAAATTTATGTTCACCAAATAGAAAAACACTATTTAAATTAATAAATTATTAATTTACCGATTAAATAATAACTCTCTAAATTAATAAAAAAAATCAATCCCAGCAGTATTAATTTATAGAGGTTGTACTGTATATTGTCAAATGTAGTTTTTCTTTCCTTCTCTTTTGGCTCTTTCTCCAAAAATTATCCATGCAGTAACGAGTGTGTATTCAATAATGACTTTTAAATACTTTTTTTAAGTAATAAATTTTTGTAGAGTTTGTGAATTTTAATGACTTTTAATTATTTTTAAAATTACTTTTAAAGATTTAATGAAATAAGTTGTAAGACCCCAACTTTTATGAATAAAGATTATTTTTTCTCGAAACATATTTTTGAATATTATGGTATAGATTTGATATAATGTTATAGTTGTGGGTATTATTTATAAATTTTGTAAAGTAAAAAAGTGGTTATATAATATTCGATTGGTCGGGTAATATTCGTTTTAACAGGGAATATTCGTACAACGACACAATCATTGGTGGACCCCACAACAGAAGTATTGTCGTATTTAGAAAATGACATAATTATCTTTTTATAAAAATAAAAGCGAAAGTTTTACCGTTAAACTGTTGAACTACCCGGTGGTAAAAGAACAGTAATACACAATTATTGATGGTTGAATGACCCTGTCTACGCGGATTACCGCATGCATGGTAAATGACCCTTCGTATTCGTTATTTATTAAATTATGGAAATGATCTGTTTACGTGGATTACCGCATGGCGGGTGAAAATTCATTTGCAGTTTCGTATATTCTATTATACTCGTATGAGATATCATTTCTTTTGTATTCATCATGGAATATCGTTTTCTTTTGTATTTTCCTTTTTTGAGCACTATTCACATATACGGTACTATTTATGAATACGAAGTACTATTCATGAGTTACTATTCACTGGTTACTATTCACCCAATTACTATTCACTCGAATATTATTCACTCGGGTATTCGGGGCACTTTTTGTAACATTTCAGAATTTTAAAGTGTAATATTAAATATTTATTAAATTATATAAGTATTTAATGGCAATTTGAATTGATGTGGTTTAGTTAATTATTTGTTGAATAAATAATTAAGGAGCTAAGAAAATTAATTGTTATGAAGTTATATACTAATTTAATTTAATAATTAAGTTAGGGAGCTAATAATGATTAAATGAATTATAATATTTTAATTGGAATTTGTGATTAAAAACAAGGTGTTAGTTGGATTAAATAAAATTATAATTTTAAAGAAATTATAGTTTTGTGATAATAATTTATGTGTTAAAGTAATTTAATAGATTATATTTTTATTGATTAATTAATTAAATAGAAGTGTGACTAATAACCTTGTTATAAAGGAGTTATTAAAATAAATTAAAGGATTTTAATTTTGTTTTGGCCAAAAAAGTCTTAATGCATATTAAGTCTTTAATCTAATAGTGTTTTATCAAACAAGGTATAAGGATTAATCCAATTGTTTTAGTTAGATTTGCCAAATAAGGCATAAGGATTAATGGGTTATTTTATTAAGATTAGCCAAACAAGCCTTATGGCTTTTAAATTTCAAAACTTACATAAATGATATCTAGAGTTATATTATATAATTAATATATATTATTACTATATACGTTATATTTTATAGTATGTATGTTAGAGAGAAGAAAGAACTCAGTTGAAAAAAAAGAGAAGAAGAAGAAGAAAACTAGAGAGAATTTGAGAGAAATCCTAACAGGTTTGAGAAAGGAATTGGAGAATAGAAGTTTAATAATCAATAGTAGCCATCATCTTCTTAATCAAAGGTAGGAGTTTAACCTTTTTCTTTAAAAGTTTAGTTTTCATCTTCCCAAAAAGTTCTCTGTGAAATTTTTATAAAGGATAAATTGTTGTTATGTATATAGTTTTGTATGATTATTGATTATAAGGTTATTTCATGAGTTTATATATGATTATAGATAAATTAATTCATGTATGTATGTGTTTTATGAGAAAATATATTACAGAGTGTTCATATGAAAAATAAATGAGTATGACTTAGTTTAAAATGAAATTAAGGTTTAATTAGTTGTTAAATTGATAAATTGATTATGGAAATTGATAGAGTATGTATAATCATAACTATGATGTTTTGAAATTTCTGTTTTGATTGAAAAACAAAGTCATAGTGTTGATTTTTATTAAAAATGTCAACAATGAAGTTTTTGCCAAAAACATTGAAATTGGGTGTTGTAAATTTGATGTTTATATTATTTTATGAGTAGAAACATGTTAGAAGTCTTCACAATATGTTTATATGAAGTCTATATATGTATTACATTTTAATTAGTTTATTAGATTCGAGCTTTTAGGCCAATTTGGCTTTTGTTCATACTGTTGCCGAGCTTGGTCGCCAGATTCTGGAGTCTGGCGCCTCAGCGCGGCCCAGCAGTATAAATATCACGCCGCAGCACTGGCGCCACGCCGCAGCGCCAACCAATGGCCTGTGACCCCGCGCCGCAACGCCAACTCAGCGCCGCAGCGCGAACCACAATGTAAACTGTGGCGCCGCAGCGCGAGTTAGCAGAATGGTCTGACAGTTTTAGTTTATTACACAAAGCTTGAAAATAAATGTTATGTGTTAATAATAGGAATGTTAAGTGATGATTTCAGTAGTATTAAACTATGAATGATTATTTTATCAAGTGTTAACTAGTATTAACATAGTTTGATTATGTGAATGGGTAATTCGACCTACATGATGTATGTACTGTTTATATAGATATAAAATGTTGGTAATGACTAATTATGTCATGATGACATATGTTTAGGGTATTGAAATTCAAGTGGTAAGGGTTTAGTTTGTGCTAAAGGGAAGTTCTCTAACTCAAAACTTCATTGTGCGAGTTTAATTTCATTAGTACGTTATTGCTTTCAAATTCAATTACAATTGTTGTAAATTGCTACCTCTACACTTTTGTAGAGCTAGATTGCCTATTATTGAATAAGTTATTGTATCTAGTTCTCATAACGATACAAATATCCCAAATCTTATAGTTTAATATTGAGCAAGTTTCTCTAATAAGCAACTTATTATTTAGCATGCGAGTCGCTTTATTTTAATATTCTAGTATTGAACAACTTATAGTTCAAATTACTAGTCACTATGCATGCTTAGTATTCAATTTTCAATAACTTTGATTTAATATTGTTCAAGCCAATTTATGTTATGATTATTCAAAATGTATGCTATTAGATTATTCCTAAAGCATGGTACTAATTTATAAATATCAATTCAGTTATGCTTATTCCATAGCATACAGTTATTTCTGTTGTAATCAACTAATCCTTAGTTGATTACCGTTGAATTCTAAATTACCCGATATTGTATCCAAACCAAACTTACTTTGGTGCGGACTTGTATTCTAAATGCTGAGATGAACAACTCTTTTATTAGAGGTTTACGCTTAGCGTTGAAATGGTCGTGCATAATACATTGTACGAAGGGTTGATCCCCCTAAGTACGTGGAGTCCTTATAGTCTTATGACTGTTAAAGTTAAAGTTGAAAGATTACTTATAACTGTGAACATGATTCGTGGTCATTAGACCCTCAGTGAATGTTATAATTTTCAGAAAGTTAATAGAATATATTGTTCAGTTCTATTGAGCCTAATATTGGCAATTGATGTAAAAGTTTAAAGATTTACTTATTGTTATTTCAAGTGGGCCTTGTTTGCTCACTCTTGCCTATAAAATTTCTTACAGCTAAGGTTGAAACGGGTGGCGTACCTAGCACCAGTAAGGGCAAATGAAAGATGAATAAATATTGAAGACTTGTAATAGTTTTGATAGTTTACTTTCAGACTTTGGTTTAAAGATTGTAATGAAGTTTATTTAAATGTCTGCATTTGAATGATTGTTGTTAAAGGTTAGATAACCTGAGAGATTTTTATTTGAGTTTAATCCTGTATGGGCAGGTTTTTTATTATTCAATTTTATTATAATTGGGTAGTTAGAACTGAATGTTTTGATTAAGTGAACACCAAATCTTGAGGAAATGAAGTACCAGGATTTGGGGGTGTCACAAGTTAGTATCAAAGCTTTAGGTTATGAACCTTAGGTGGGGTAAAAAGCCTTAGGAAATAACCTCTGAAAAGATAGTGGAGATAACTCTTATCGAGTTTTAGGAAAGAAGTAATAAAACACTTATGTGCTTATGTGATTTTAAATTATGTACTCGTGAGTGTCGAATAGTAATGATTAATAATTAAAACTTTAAAACTTTATTGTCAGGATGACTAATATCAGAGAATCCAGTCAGGCTAGGGAGGAGGGACCTCAAGTGCCTATAGAGGAGGAGCCTCACGACATTCAGGTAGTTTGGGAACAACTAATGCCACGGGAGTCAGCCCCGTTGGTCACAGTAGTTGAAGATGAGGATGATGATGTGGAGACAGATGAGGAGGATCTTATTGAGTTACCACAGGAGGATGAGGATGAAGAGGACGAGGAAGAAAGGATTCCACTTAACTCGATAGCTGGCCGTATATACAATGAGGTGCATGACCGTAACGTGGAGCTTCATGATACGGTTGAGGAGTTGCAGGAGATAGTAGTTGAACAACAGACTGCAATGACACAAAAAGATGGCGAGATCCAGGATCGTGAAGAACGACTGACAAATGTCGAGGAGAAACTAGTACAGACTGAAGGAGAGAAAGAACAACTGATCGAAGTGGTCACTGAACTGAAGAACAAGCTGAGAGAAGAAGCTGCTAAGAGGGCAAGAGCTGAAGATTCTTACGAGGAAGCTTTTCAACGAACCAGATTAGCAGCAAGAGACACGCAAGCAAAGAGTATGAAGATGGAAGAGATGGATAAAGTATTTAACACCGCAATTAATATCCGATTCAGTTCGAGACGCTGCCATCATTCGTGTTAGATCGCAGAACAATGTTTCGAGTCATGGAGGAAGAACGTGATAGGGCTAAGAAGTATCTTAATAGAATATCGTAGATGTAGTACGATGAGTGAAAGGTTAAATAAATTGTAAATCCCAAGTGTTATGCAACCTATGGGATATGACTGTGATGTTGCCCTGAAACTTTTGTAGTTCAGGAAAGTAATGTAGATAGCAGAGATGCTATTGTTTTATGTTTTCCAAAAAGGTTTTGAATAAATAAAAGTTATTACTTTATTCAAAGTGTTATGTGTTATATGGTTATTTCTTTTAAGGAGGCAAGTTAATTAGAAAATACTTAAAGAAGCTAAGTAATAGTCTAATAGATGTTTTGTTTTAACAGAAAATGCCACCCAGACGCGAACCACCCCGACAGAGAAACAATGAGAGAACTACCAGTGACGACAATGTTTACGGTAATCCCGTTCAACAACTAGTGACACTATTGATAGGAGCGTTGCAGAATCAACCACAAAACTATGGTACAACGTTTAAGGATTTCAAGGCAGTTGGACCACCTAAATTTCGTGGGTCCATGAATCCATTCGAAGAACAAACCTGGATTATGGAGATAGAAAAGGTGTTCGATGTCGCTAGGGTAGGGGATGACCAGAAGACTGCTTTCGCAACATTCATGTTGAAAGCAGAAGCTAGTTATTGGTGGCAGGCCAATAAAACTAATGAAGGGCCAGGAGTGATGACTTGGGATAGGTTCAAGGATTTGTTCTTCGAGACTTATTTCCCGAAGAGTTCAAAAAGTCAGCTAGAAGTGCAGTTTCTGGAACTAAAACAAGGAACGATGATGGTATCTGAGTATGTTGTGAAATTCAATGAATTAGCATGGTTTGCACCATATCAGGTCAACACAGATGAACGCAAGGCGAAAAGGTTTAAATAGGGACTGAAGCCCTGGCTGTACAATAGGGTTTCCCTGTTCCAATTGAAGACATTTGCAGCGGTGATGGAGAAAGCAGTACTCGTTGAAGGTGGAGGCGAGGCAGTGACAAAGTTCAATCAGGAACAAAAGAAAAAGAAGAATGAGAATGAGATTAAGAATGGAGGTGGTAGCGGTGGAAATAACAACAATAACAACAGTTTGAAGAGAAAGTGGAATGGGAACATGGGTGCTGGAAACCAGCAGGGTAACCAGCAGAATAAAAAGTTTGAAGCATGTGGGACATGTGGGAAATTTCATAAGGGAACGTGTTTGATGGGGAAGAAAGTATGCTACAATTGTGGCCATGAGGGTCACATCGCCCCAAATTGCACTCAACCAAAGAAGAATGTGGGCTTCACGTGCGGATCTAAGAATCACTTTGCTCGTAAGTGCCCTAAGAAGAAGGAGGGAGTGACAACCAGAAGCAATGGAGGTAATAATGGAGGTACATGGGCCATTACAGGACCTGCATCATCAAATAAACCCACAGCCAGAACCTTCAACATGACTGTGCAAGATGCTGTGCAATAAAAAGATGTGGTGTCAGGTATTATCCCAATCAATGATATTAATGCATATGTATTATTTGATTCGGGTGCTACTTGCTCGTTTATATCTGATGAATTTGCTAAGAGGTTAGAATTGCCTAGAGAAGAACTGAGTTTTCCTTTGAACATAGAAATTGCGAATAAGGAAGTAATCCCTATTAGATTCGTATACAAGAACTGTAGGGTGAACATTAAGGAGAATATCTTGTTGGTAGATTTGATTCCGATTAGACTCGGGGAATTTGATGTAATTTTGGGGATGGATTGGCTGTTCAAATACGAAGCGGTAATTAACTGCCAAAAGAAGTGTGTAAACCTTATGACCCCATCAAAGGTAGTATTTCATGGTAGCAAGTCGCCTAGACAAATGAAATGTCTGACGACTATGCAGGCCAAGAAATTGTTGAGTCAAGGTTGTGTGGGCAATTTAGCTTACATAGTCGATACTCAGGAGAAGGGTGTGAAACTAGAAGAAATACCAGTAGTGAGGGAATTCGAAGACGTGTTTCCAGAGGATTTGCCAGGACCTTCGACTGACAGAGAAATTGAGTTCGTGATCCACTTAGCACCGGGAACAACACAGATATTGAAGGCCCCGTACAGAATGGCTCCGGTGGAAATAAAGGAACTGATGGTACAATTGCAAGAGCTGTTAGACAAGAAATATATTCAACCAAGCGTATCGCTGTGGGGAGCGCCAGTTTTATTCGTTAAGAAGAAGGATGGATCAATGTGTCTTTGCATCAATTATAGAGAGTTAAACAAAGTCACTATTAAGAATAGGTATCCGTTGCCTAGAATAGATGACTTGTTTGATCAGCTGAAGGGTGCTAAATATTTCTTGAAAATAGATTTGAGAAGTGGGTATCACCAATTGAAGGTAAGAAAGGAGGATATACCTAGAACGACATTCAGAACTCGGCACGGACATTACGAGTTTCTGGTGATGTTTTTTGGTTTAACAAATGCCCCTGCTGCGTTCATAGATTTGATGAACAGGGTATTTAAACCATTCTTAGACAAGTTTGTAGTGGTATTTATCGACAAAATTCTAGTGTATTCTAAGACTCAAGAAGAACACGTGGAACACTTACGTTTTACATTGGAAACACTAAGAAAGGAAAAGTTGTATGCAAAATTCTCTAAGTGCGAATTTTGGCTCGATCGTGTATAATTTTTGGGTCATGTGATTGACAAAGATGGGATTTCAGTGGATCCATCAAAAGTGGAAGCTTTAATAAATTGGGAACAACCAAGGACACCTTCGGAGGTGAGGAGTTTCTTGGGACTGACTGGTTCTTATAGAAGATTTATTCAAGATTTTTCTAAGATAGCCACTCCGCTAACAAATTTGACAAGGAAGGCTGTAAATTTCATTTGGACAGAGAAGTGTGAAGATAGTTTTCAAGAATTGAAGAAGAAGTTAAGTGTGGCACCTGTGTTGACATTACCAGATAATACAGGAAATTTTGTGGTGTATAGTGATGCCTCACACAAAGGGTTAGGTTGTGTTCTTATGCAGAACGACAAAGTTATTGCGTATGCATCAAGACAACTGAAGGAATATGAGAAAGGGTATCTGACTCATGAATTGGAATTGGCTGCAGTTGTATTTGCTCTGAAGATATGGAGACACTATCTTTATGGATAGAAATGTGAGATCTACACAGACCACAAAAGTCTAAAGTATATTTTCACTTAAAAGGATTTGAACATGCGTCAAAGAAGGTGGATGGAATTGATAAAAGATTATGATTGTGAAATCTTTTATCATCTGGGCAAAGCGAATGTGGTGGCAGATGCTTTAAGCAGGAAAGGTCGGGAGAAATTGATGCTGATAACAACTCAGGGAGAGCTCATTTCAGCAATGACAAAACTGGAGTTGGAAATCAAATTTCCAAAAGAATCTGACGAACAACTATTCCGGATAGAAGCCGGTCCAACTTTAGTGGACAAAGTGAAGAATGCTCAACTACAAGATGAAAAGTGTGAGAAAATCAAAGACAATCTGATTGAGAGTAGTGATGTAAAATACAAGATCGACATCGAAGGACTACTACAGTTTGAGGGAAGAATCTGGGTTCCATCAACACCAGAGCTGAAAGAAGAAATTTTGACCGAAGCTCATAGCTCAAAATAGTCAATTCATCTAAGAAGCACGAAAATGTATCAAGATTTGCGTCGACATTTTTGGTGGCCGAATATGAAAAGAGACATTGCAGAATGCGTAGCAAAATGCTTGACATGTTAAAGAGTAAAAGCCGAACATCAAAGACCCAGCAGATTACTTCAACTGTTGGAAATACCAGAATGGAAGTAGGAACACATCACGATGGATTTTGTGGTGGGTCTTCCAACTACTCAGAGAGGATGGGATGCAATTTGGGTGATAGTGGACAGACTGACGAAGTCAGCGCACTTTTTACCAATAAAGATTAGATTAAATCTTGATCAGTTGGCAAGATTGTACATTAAAGTGATCGTTTCGAGGTACGGAGTGCCAGTATCAATTGTGTCCGATAGAGATCAGCAATTCACATTAAATTTCTGGAAGAGACTACAAGAATGCATGAGGACACAGTTGCGAATGAGTACGGCTTATCATCCACAAACAGATGGCCAAAGCGAACGAACAATTCAGACATTGGAAGATATGCTGAGAGCATGTGTCATGGACTTTAAAGGAAGCTGGGAAGAACAATTACCGTTGGTGGAATTTACTTACAACAATAGTTATCACGCGAGCATTGGCATGCCACCTTACGAGGCATTGTACGGCAGAAAGTGCAGAACTCCACTGTGTTGGGATGAAGTCGGCGAACGCCAACTGTTAGGACCAGAATTGGTAACACAAACTACTGACGTTGTCAAACTCATTAGGACAAGATTGGTAGCGGCCCAAGATAGACAGAAAAAGTATGTTGATCAACACAGACAAGATCGTGCATTCGACGTAGGAACTTTTGTATTCCTAAAAGTTTCTCCTTGGAAGGGGAAAATTCGTTTTGGTAAAAAGGGAAAGTTAAGCCCGAGGTTTATTAGACCCTTTGAAGTGTTGCGAAGAGTGGGAGAAGTGGCTTACGAGGTAGCTCAACCTCTAGAGTTGGAAAACATTCACATTGTTTTTCATATTTCGGTGTTACGATCGTATAATCCCGACTACAAACACATGATCGAGTACGAACCGTTGCAGTTCGAGAAAGACTTGTCCTATGAAGAGGTTCCTATCCAGATAGTCGACAGGAAAGAACAAGTGCTCAGGAATAAAGTGATACCTTATGTGAAGGTGATATGGAGGAATCACAATGCTGAAGAAACTACGTGGAAACTCGAAGAGAAAATGTTGAAAGAGTACCTTTAGTTATTTGTTTAATCTGTGTCTTCGATTCTGGGGACAGAATCTTTGTAAGTAGGGAAGAATGTAATGAATGATTTGTTTGAGTTGTGATTCGGAGGACAGAATCCTTGTAAGGAGGGAATGATGTAACATTCCAGAATTTTAAAGTGTAATATTAAATATTTATTGAATTATATAAGTATTTAATGGCAATTTGAATTAATGTGATTTAGTTAATTATTTATTGAATAAATAATTAAGGAGCTAAGAAAATTAATTGTTATGAGGTTATATACTAATTTAATTTAATAATTAAGTTAGGGAGCTAATAATGATTAAATGAATTATAATATTTTAATTGGAATTTGTGATTAAAAATAAGGTGATAGTTGGATTAAATAAAATTATAATTATAAAGAAATTATAGTTTTGTGATAATGATTTATGTGTTAAAGTAATTTAATAGATTATATTTTTATTGATTAATTAATTAAATATAAGTGTGACTAATAATCTTGTTATAAAGGAGTTATTAAAATAAATTAAAGGACTTTAATTTAGTTTTGGCCAAACAAGTCTTAATGCATATTAAGTCTTTAATCTAATAGTGTTTTATCAAACAAGGTATAAGGACTAATCCAATTGTTTTAGTTAGATTTGCCAAACAAGGCATAAGGATTAATGGGTTATTTTATTAAGATTAGCTAAACAAGCCTTATGACTTTTAAATTTCAAAACTTACATAACTAATATCTAGAGTTATATTATATAATTAATATATACTATTACTATATACGTTATATTTTATAGTACGTATGTTAGAGAGAAGAAAGAACTCAGTTGAAGAAAAAGAGAAGAAGAAAAAGAAAACTAGAGAGAATTTGAGAAAAATCCTAACAGGTTTGGGAAAGGAATTAGAGAAAAGAAGTTTGATAATCAATAGTAGCCATCATCTTCTTAATCAAAGGTAGGAGTTTAACCTTTTTCTTTAAAAGTTTAGTTTTTCTCTTCTCAAAAAGTTCTCTGTGAAATTTTTATAAAGGATAAATTGTTGTTATGTATATAGTTTTGTATGATTATTGACTATAAGGTTATTTCATGAGTTTATATATGATTATAGATAAATTAATTCATGTATGTATGTGTTTTATGAAAAAAAATATTACAGAGTGTTCATATGAAAAATATATGAGTATGGCTTAGTTTAAAATAAAATTAAGGTTTAATTAGTTGTTAAATTGATAAATTGATTATGGAAATTGATAGAGTATGTATAATCATAACTATGATGTTTTAAAATTTTTTCTTTGATTGAAAAACAAAGTCACAGTGTTGATTTTCATTAAAAATGTCAACAATGAAGTTTTTGCCAAAAAAAATTGAAATTGGGAGTTGTAAATTTGATGTTTATGTTATTTAATGAGTAGAAACATGTTAGAAGTCTTCACAATATGTTTATATGAAGTCTATATGTGTATTACATGTTAATCAGTCTATTAGATTTGAGCTTTTAGGCCAATTTGGCTTTTGTTCATACTGTTGTCGTGCTTGGTCACCAGATTCTGGAGTCTGGCGCTGCAGCGCGGCCCAGCAGTATAAATATCGCGCCACAGCGCCGGCGCCATGCCGCAGCGCCAACCAATGGCCCGTGACCCCGCGTCGCAGCACCAACTCATCGCCGCAGCGGGAACCACAGTATAAACTGTGGCGCCGCAGCGCGAGTTAGCAGAATGGTCTAACAGTTTTAGTTTATTACACAAAGCTTGAAAATAAATGTTATGTATTAATAATAGGAATGTTAAGTGATGATTTCAGTAGTATTAAACTATGAATGGTTATGTTATTAAGTGTTAAATAGTATTAACATAGTTTGATTATGTGAATGGGTAATTCGACCTACATGATGTTTGTATTGTTTATATAGATATAAAATGTTGGTAATGACTAATTATGTCATGATGACATATGTTTAGGGTATTGAAATTCAAGTGGTAAGGGTTTAGCTTGTGTTAAAGGCAAGTTCTCTAACTCAAAACTTCATTGTGCGAATTTAATTTCATTAGTATGTTATTGCTTTCAAATTCAATTACAATTGTTGTAAATTACTACCTCTACACTTTCGTAGAACTAGATTTCCTATTATTGAATAAGTTATTGTATCTAGTTCTCATAACGATACAAATATCCCAAATCTTATAGTTTAATATTGAGCAAGCTTCTCTAATAAGCAACTTATTATTTAGTATGCGAGTCACTTTAATTCAATATTCTAGTATTGAATAACTTATAGTTCAAATTACTAGTCATTATGCATGCTTAGTATTCAATTTTCAATAACCTTGATTTAATATTGTTCAAGCCAATTTGTGTTATGATTATTCAAAGTGTATGCTATTAGATTATTCCTAAAGCATGGTACTAATTTATAAATGTGACGCCCCCAAATCCGTGTAACATCGATTACAGGACTTGGTGCTCACGATACAACATACAACATCATCTATCTAAGTAAACTTTAACAATAATAATAATATTATATTACCCATTACACAAATAGTCGAAATAAAATCCCAAGTCTTTACAACCTTAAAACATACTGGAACTTAGTCTTAGCGTTTATCGCTACATTACACATATGCAGAAATAATTAACTTATTACATAATCATTAGCATCACTTCATCTTGGACTTTCCCTTTTCCTTTCCCGAACCCTCAGCCTTCTCACCCTTAACTGAAAGGTTTAAACAAGAATGAGCACAAATTGCCCAGCAAGTATACGGAATAAATGGGAAATATATATCAGGATAAAGGCATTTGAATTACTAGATCTCAACTGTTGAAAGATTATCAAGTGTTAAATAGGAACATCAAGAATGGAAATTTAAGAATTTTCAATATCATACTAAGGGGTGTAAAAATACCCTGAACATATTTCTTTCATCAAAAAAAACATCAGACGAATTAACAATCAAATAGACTGTAAACTGTCTCTGCAAGTACGCTAGGTGATCAGCCCATTGTACCCTACATTGTGCACATGTATTAAGTTTAAAATGCATAAGCATAAATGGGACTATTTGCCCGACATCTGTTTTTCCCGTTCATTCGGGTTGTTCATCTTAGTAATCATGCGAGACCTCACCAAGGCAACTTGGATTGGTAAACATTCAATAGCTTCGAAAGATGTGTTTTAAATCATTTTTCATCAATAAAAACTAGCCAGAACCAAAGGCTAGGAACATACTTAGAACAATTTGATAATGAAATAAAACTTAAACATATAGTAGTTAAAATATTAACTGAATAATCATCGATAAGCTTGCAAGATAATTGAAGTTTGTATGACTTTTCAACGAAGAAACTTGCATGAATAACTAACACAAGTCCAATAGTTACCCTTACTGCGATAAGATTAGTAAGAATTTAATGTACC
This sequence comes from Panax japonicus, assembly GCA_020205505.1. Lineage (NCBI taxonomy): Eukaryota > Viridiplantae > Streptophyta > Magnoliopsida > Apiales > Araliaceae > Panax > Panax japonicus. The sequence continues at coordinate 46,268,546 of CM035100.1, forward strand.
CAAAAGAAATTAGGGTTAAGAAACTTGCCTGATGAGCCTGCTACAATACACGCTAGTAATTAACCTTCACGTAACCTAATTACATGTGTCTCGTTAATCACCATTCGTACACAATCTAGTTTGAAGTATAAGGGTCTCATATTGGATATGCTATAAACATCATAAGAGAATATATTTAGAAAATATATGCAACCCATTTTAGACATCATAGGCAGCCCAAAATAGAAATTAAAAGTGCCCAAACATAACAGTTTTTACAATTTTTTTTTAGCTTTACCATATCTCGCTAAAACAGGCATAACTAATTCGTTTTAAAACATTTTTGAGCGATTCTTGCGCCCACGCGAAGCTAACTTCTGGGGCTAAAACTTTTGTTGATGGACCAACTTCAAATTCCAAGCACAAAATTCTAGAAAATCCGTGCAAAAGGACTGCACCGAATTTGTTGGACAGATTTGACACAACTATTTTGAAAAGTCATAACTCCTTGCTCCGAAGTCGGAATTAGTCCGTTTCGGAGTCTATGGAAAGCTTATTCAGTGTAATATAATAATCCAAAAGCCCATAATTTTCTAAAAACTGTAGCTACTACCGAATTTTGTCTTTAGGGTCAGCAGTTCACAGTTTTTTTTTCTTTTCAGTTTCTAACATGATTGTTTACGATTTTCATATCTCACTCAAAATAGCTTCGATCCGAACGAAATTTGGACATGTTATACCTCATGCTACATACTATTTTACAAAATTATTACATGCACCAAATGGATTATCTAAGACATGATTTCGAGTGACCAAAAATCCTAAAAAAAATCATGCAAACTAGTTTAACCCAACTTTTGAGAAAATCATGATTTTGATTCTAGCATGCATGGGTTTTGATTCCTATTATCTAGACCACTTCTAATAACATATATATACATGTTACAACCATTTAATTTTCTAACTTTTCATGTTTTCATCAAATTAGCATCTAAGAGGCATTTTATCAATTAGCTAGCATACATGGCAAGATTTCTTGACTTTCTATGAATTAGAGCATGTACTAAACCAGAATTTTCACTCTCTACTACCACATATCAGAAACAAACCCTAGCATGACATTACAAAGTCAAAACAAACCATCTACCATGCTTATACAATAATTTTCTTACTAGTTTTCTCTTAACATAAGAAATGGTTTGAAGCTTACCTTTTGGATGAAATTTTCTCTTGGTTTAATCTTGCTAGAGTCTCACCCCTTTGCTTGTTAACTCCTTTGCAACCTCCAAAATTCTTAGGCCACCTAGCACCACTGTCAACTCCCAATATTTTTTTCTCACGTAGAATTTTCTTTGCAAAATGAAGAAGTAGTTGGGAAGGAAAACATGTATATGAAAGTTGATATAACTTGAGCCCCCTCCCATTCGTAACTCATTCCAGCCATCAATTGTCTTCATTAGTCTAGCTAATTAAATAGGGGAAGTGGGAGTTTGAGAAATTGAAGAGTTTTTTTGTTTAAGGAATAAAATGAAATACTCCCTTCTTGGCTATCATGCAATATACGTATGCTCCTCTCTTGTCCCAATTTGATGGTCACCAAGTACCCCAGCTGCTGATCTTTTTAAATGAAAATATTATTTAACCTTTTAATCAAATAATAATTTTAACCGTTTTGCCCTTCGTAGTCGAATGTGTTCGATACTTATATCGATTCCTACTAAAGCCGACGTCCCGGACGTCATGGGACTATCCGTTTCGTCAAACTCAACTTCAAAATTTCGTAGTTGACTTTTTCCCCAAAAAAGTCAACCGGCTGACTTTGACCAAAAAGTCAACCGTGACGCATTTTCGTGGTTACAGTCTATCTTGACTAATTTCGACGTTCCGGACTCAAATACGCTGTCCGCGTTACTAAATTCCGCTCCAAACTCAAAGTCATGTTTTAAAGTCATTCCACGAAATTAATAGCATTAATTCCATTCTTACCCATTTTAAATAGTTAAATTAAACGGAACCAACCATTCAAACACATCTCATCACATAACATATAAGTAAACATAGATACATGTAGTAAATAATTATCACATAAGAATTTTACATAAGTTCGTTTATTGAAATTGTTAAATTACATAGAAAATCTCGGTTATTACATTCACCCTCCCTTATAAGGATTCCGTCCCCGGAATCATTGCACATCAAACAAAGAGATTAGGGTAATTTTTCATCATTTTCTCCTCGAGTTCCCACGTAGCCTCTCCGGCGTTGTGGTTCCTCCATACTACCTTAACAGAAGGTATTATCTTATTTCTTAAGACTTGTTCTTTTCTATCAATTATTTGCACCAGAACCTCTTCGTAGGTTAAATCTTTTTCGAACTGAATGGGTTCATACTCTATGACTTGTTTGTAGTCCTGTTTATATGGTCTTAAGAATGAAATGTGGAATATGTTGTGTATATGTTCTAGCTCCGGAGGTAAAGCTATTTCATAAGCTACCTCACCGACTCGTCTCAGAACTTCAAAGGGTCCTATGAATCTGGGACTAAGTTTTCCCTTCTTTCCAAATCTCATTTTCCCTTTCCAAGGTGATACTTTCAGAAACACATAAGTGCCGACGTCGAAGTCTCGTTGTTGTCGGTGTTGATCAGCATATTTCTTCTGTCGATCCTGAGCCGCCACTAGCCTCGCTCGAATAGTTTTGATCACATCCGCAGTCCGCTGTACCAATTCTGGCCCTAGTAGTTGACGTTCTCTTACTTCATCCCAGCACAATGGCGTTCTGCATTTCCTTCCATATAAAGCTTCATAAGGTGTCATCCCGATGCTCGCATGGTAGCTATTGTTGTATGCAAATTCCACCAACGGTAGGTGATCATCCCAACTCCCTTTGAAATCCATCACACATGCTCTCAGCATGTCCTCTAACGTTTGAATAGTTCGCTCACTCTGCCCATCTGTTTGTGGATGATATGCGGTGCTCAACCTCAGATGCGTTCCCATGCGTTCTTGAAAACTTCTCCAGAAGTTCGCTGTGAACCGTGGATCGCGATCTGAAACAATTGAAACTGGTACACCGTGTCTGGAAACGATCTCTTTGATATAAAGTTTAGCCAACTGATCCAAGGTATATCTGATCTTGATTGGCAAAAAATGCGCTGACTTGGTCAATCGGTCGACGATCACCCACACTGCATCGTAACCCTTCTGCGTAGTTGGAAGTCCTACGACAAAATCCATCGTGATATGCTCCCACTTCCATTCTGGAATTTCTAACGGTTGAAGTAACCCGCTCGGTTTCTGATGTTCTGCCTTGACCCGCTGGCACGTTAAACACTTGATGACGCACTCTGCGACTTCTCTTTTCATATTGGGCCACCAATAATGTTGACGAAGATCCTGATACATTTTTGTGCTTCCCGGATGGATTGAGTAACTTGAACTATGAGCTTCCTGCAAGATTTCTTCCTTTAACTCAGATAACGCTGGCACCCAAATTCTCTCCTCAAATTTTAACAGACCATCACCACCCATGTTGAATTTAAGCTCCTCTCCGTCGGAAATTCTTTTCTTCATTTTCTCACATTCTTCACTATCGCTTTGTGCTTCCTTGATCTTGTCCAATAGAGTCGGACGAACCTCCACTGCGAACAATTTCCCATCTGGCTCTCTCGGCCTCTTTATCTCTAGCTCCAAACTGGCCATCTCCTTTATTAACTCCTCCTGAGCTGTTAGCATTGCCAATCTACCACTGCCTTTTCTGCTTAACGCATCCGCTACCACGTTCGCTTTCCCCGGATGATACAAAATATCGCAATCGTAATCCTTTATTAGCTCCAACCATCTCCTCTGCCTCATATTTAACTCCTTTTGCGTGAAAATATACTTCAGACTTTTATGGTCCGTGTATATTTCACACTTCACACCATATAAATAGTGCCTCCAGATCTTGAGGGCAAATACTACCGCTGCCAACTCCAGGTCATGGGTAGGATATCCCTTCTCATAATCTTTCAACTGGCGCGATGCGTACGCAATGACTTTACCATGTTGCATAAGTACACAGCCAAGCCCCTTGTGTGACGCATCACTGAAAATCACGAAGTCACCTGTATCGTCTGGTAATGACAACACCGGTGCCTCACTCAATCTCTTCTTGAGTTCTCGAAAACTCTCTTCACACTTCTCAGTCCAGACAAACTTCACCGACTTCTTCGTTAAATTCATCAATGTTCCTGCTATCTTCGAAAAATCTTGAATGAACCGCCTGTAGTAGCCCGCTAATCCTAAGAAACTTCTTACCTCCGTTGGTGTCTTTGGTTGTTCCCAATTCTGAACCGCTTCCACCGTTGATGGATCCACAGAGATTCCGTTCTTGTCGATCACGTGACCCAGAAATTGAACTTTTTCTAACCAGAACTCGCACTTCGAAAATTTTGCGTATAATTTATCCCTTCTCAACGCCTCCAATACCAACCTTAAATGTTCAGCATGATCTTCCTGAGTCCTGGAATAGATTAGGATATCATCTATGAACACAACTACGAATTTATCTAAGTACTGTTTGAATACCCGATTCATCATGTCCATAAATGCTGCTGGCGCGTTTGTTAACCCGAACGACATTACCAGAAACTCATAGTGACCGTAACGAGTTCTGAACGCTGTCTTAGGTACATCCTCCTTTCTCACCTTCAACTGGTGATACCCCGTCCTCAAATCGATTTTGGAAAAATATTTCGCTCCCTTCAACTGATCAAACAGGTCATCTATCCTAGGTAACGGGTATTTGTTCTTGATCGTCACCTTGTTTAGCTCTCGATAATCGATGCACAGTCTCATCGACCCGTCCTTCTTCTTTACAAACAACACTGGTGCTCCCCAAGGAGACACACTCGGTTGAATATACTTCCTATCTAACAATTCCTGCAACTGTACCATCAGCTCCTTCATCTCTGCCGGTGCCATTCTGTACGGGGCTTTCGAGATCGGCGCCGTTCCCGGTACTAAATCTATAACGAATTCGACCTCTCTATCCGGCGGAAGACCTGGCAATTCTTCTGGGAATACATCCGGAAATTCATTCACTACTGGTATTAGTCCCATTTCTAACCCTACTTTCTGAGTATCGACGATATGGGCCAAATAACCTACACATCCCTTTTTTAGTAACTTCCTCGCTTGCATCATCGTCAGACAACTCGAGAGTCTTGGCGACCTACTCCCATAGAACACTACCTTCGACTGCTCGAGAGTCTTAAGGTTTATACACTTTTTCTGGCAATCTATCATCGCTCCATGGTTAAATAACCAATCCATCCCTAGAATTACATCAAATTCTCCTAATTGAATTGGGATTAAGTCCACAGGTAACTTATATCCCCTGATATCTACAATGCAATTCCTATGGACATGGTTAACGGGAATGACTTCCTTATTAGCAACTTCTATGTTCATAGGATATTCTAATTCTTCCTGAGGTAAGTCTAGTCGTTGGGAGAATTCATGCGAAACGAAGGAACAAGTAGCACCCGAATCAAATAATATGTAAGCAGATATATCATTGATCAGAATGATACCTGAAACCACGTCCCTGGATGCAACCACATCCTGAACCGTCATGTTGAAAGTCCTTGCTATTGGTCGATTCTGAGTTGGTGGTCCACCAATTGTGAGAGTTCCACCGCTTGGTCCCCTCCCTCCATTTCCTCCTGCTGAGTTTTTCTTTGGGCAGCTCCTCGCCTGATGATCTAATGCTCCACAGTTGAAACATCCATTTCTCTTCGGTGCAGAGCAGTTGGGAGAGATGTGCCCCTCCTGCCCGCAATTGAAACAGACATTCTTCCCTTTTAGACATGCCCCCGAGTGATTCCTTCCACACTCCTTGCACGCCTCAGTCCTCTTTTTTGCTTCCCCTGATTTGCCCCCAGGGTTTCCCGAGTTGACATTATTGTTGTTGTTGTTGTTATTGATGTTGCTGTTCCACTTCCTCTTATTTGCACCGTTGCTGCTGCTGCCTTCTCCACGGTTTCCTCCTTCAGTCTTCTTCTTTTTCTCCTTGTTGAACTTCATTAGGGCTTCACTTCCGCCCTCAGCGATTATAGCTTTCTCCAGGAGAGTCGCGAAACTGTTCGTCTGCAGCACTTAAAGTCTGCTGTATAGCCATGGTTTGAGGCCTTGCTCAAACCTCCTCGTCTTCCTCTCCTCAGTGTTGACCTGATGAGGTGCGAACCTCGCTAGCTCGTTAAACTTTGCAGCGTACTGCGGTACCGTCATATCTTCTTGTTTCAGCTCCAGGAATCGCATCTCCATGCGACTCTGCATACTAACAGGAAAATAGTTCTCAAAAAAAAATTTCTTGAACCCTTCCCAAGGTATCACACCTTCTCCAGCTCGGGTCTGATTTACCTCCCACCAGTAGTTGGCTTCACCTTTCAGCATATACGTGGCGAAGATAGTTTTCTGGTCGTCTCCTACCTGGGCGATAGCGAATGCCTTTTCGATTTCCTTAACCCAAGTTTGGGCTTCGATGGGTTCAGTAGTTCCTTTGAACTCAGGTGGTCCCGCGCTTTTGAAGTCTTTAAAGTGTGCCACAGGGGCCACTGGAGGGTTATTGACATTCGGGGTTCGATTTTGAAGTGCCCCCACTAACATGTCTACAAACTGCTGCATAGGGTTCGGTGGATCCCCAGCATTACCGTCTGACCCCTCGGGTGCTTGGTGACGTCTTCCTCTAGCCATCTATCTGTTCAAAATGAACTTAATATTATTCTCTCATAATTTACTCTACAATATATAAAATTCGTAAAAACTGAATCATCACATCACATACTTAAATAAAAAACATATTTATTTATAAACATAATACTCAAAGTATTTCATCGTTTTATGGCATTACACCATTTACATCACGTGGCATCAATCACTTGGTAAAAACAGAAACCAAGCTTTTTATTACATAGATAAGCATTTTATTTACTACTAGGAAAAAGTTTATCATAATAACTAAAGACCCCGCCTAATGGCGTCCTCATGCTCCTCATCCGCTATCTCTTTCACCATCTCTCGGCTTATAACCCGGCCAGACCGGCGCTCCTCACGTGGAAAGTGACGCACCCTATGCTGGAACCTTCCATGTGCCGACTTAAACACGTATTTCATCTTGTCTATCTTAACTTTCTTGTCTCTAACTTCTCCCTCCAACTCTTCGGTTAACTTCTCAGCCCTAACACGGTCTCTTCTCTCATCTCCCCAGAAAGTTGTAATAATCTGTTTGTCAAGTTGGAGACTCTGAATCCTCGACTCCAACCCATTAATGGTATGTCCCAAGTGGGTTCTGATAGCATCCCTCTCATCCTTCAACCTAACCGACTTCTGGCCTTCAACCCGCAGCTTGTCAGCCAGATCCCCATTCCTAATTACCAAGTGGTTCACCAATGCTCCCAGCAAAGCTGCAGCTTGTTGTTCCCCCTGGTACAGCTCTTCTAACTCGTGGACCTTGTCGTCCAGTTCGACGATCCTGTCCATCAACTCATCCAGCATAGTGTATTCAGGTACCTCCTCGGGGTCCTCTTCCTCTTCCGGATACTCCTCCGGGTCTGACTCAGCTGCTGCCTCAGCTATAGGCTCAGGTACAGCTGTCACTAACTGCTCACTTACTACATGAATATCTCTAACTTCCTCTTCTCCTGACATCCTATAATCAAAACACAAAGCAACTCAATTAGAAAAATAGATATTGATTTTGTTTTTAGAAAATAGATTTGACACTACACGTATAACTCTATGTGAGTTCATCTCCCTATCATCTCCACTAACTCTCTCTAAGGTTATAGCCCAAGGTTCCCCACCTAAGGTTTATAACCTAAGGCTTTGATACCAACCTGTGACGCCCCCAAATTCGTGTAACATCGATTACAGGACTTGGTGCTCACGATACAACATACAACATCATCTATCTACGTAAACTTTAACAATAATAATAATATTATATTACCCATTACACAAATAGTCGAAATAAAATCCCAAGTCTTTACAACCTTAAAACATACTGGAACTTAGTCTTAGCGTTTATCGCTACATTACACATATGCAGAAATAATTAACTTATTACATAATCATTAGCATCACTTCATCTTGGACTTTCCCTTTTCCTTTCCCGAACCCTCAGCCTTCTCACCCTTAACTGAAAGGTTTAAACAAGAATGAGCACAAATTGCCCAGCAAGTATACGGAATAAATGGGAAATATATATCAGGATAAAGGCATTTGAATTACTAGATCTCAACTGTTGAAAGATTATCAAGTGTTAAATAGGAACATCAAGAATGGAAATTTAAGAATTTTCAATATCATACTAAGGGGTGTAAAAATACCCTGAACATATTTCTTTCATCAAAAAAAACATCAGACGAATTAACAATCAAATAGACTGTAAACTGTCTCTGCAAGTACGCTAGGTGATCAGCCCATTGTACCCTACATTGTGCACATGTATTAAGTTTAAAATGCATAAGCATAAATGGGACTATTTGCCCGACATCTGTTTTTCCCGTTCATTCGGGTTGTTCATCTTAGTAATCATGCGAGACCTCACCAAGGCAACTTGGATTGGTAAACATTCAATAGCTTCGAAAGATGTGTTTTAAATCATTTTTCATCAATAAAAACTAGCCAGAACCAAAGGCTAGGAACATACTTAGAACAATTTGATAATGAAATAAAACTTAAACATATGGTAGTTAAAATATTAACTGAATAATCATCGATAAGCTTGCAAGATAATTGAAGTTTGTATGACTTTTCAACGAAGAAACTTGCATGAATAACTAACACAAGTCCAATAGTTACCCTTACTGCGATAAGATTAGTAAGAATTTAATGTACCCAAAAGAAATTAGGGTTAAGAAACTTGCCTGATGAGCCTGCTACAATACATGCTAGTAATTAACCTTCACGTAACCTAATTACATGTGTCTCGTTAATCACCATTCGTACACAATCTAGTTTGAAGTATAAGGGTCTCCTATTGGATATGCTATAAACATCATAAGAGAATATATTTAGAAAATATATGCCACCCATTTTAGACATCATAGGCAGCCCAAAATAGAAATTAAAAGTGCCCAAACATAACAGTTTTTACAATTTTTTTTTAGCTTTACCATATCTCGCTAAAACAGGCATAACTAATTCGTTTTAAAACATTTTTGAGCGATTCGTGCGCCCACGCGAAGCTAACTTCTGGAGCTAAAACTTTTGTTGATGGACCAACTTCAAATTCCAAGCACAAAATTCTAGAAAATCCGTGCAAAAGGACTGCACCGAATTTGTTGGACAGATTTGACACAACTATTTTGAAAAGTCATAACTCCTTGCTCCGAAGTCGGAATTAGTCCGTTTCGGAGTCTATGGAAAGCTTATTCAGTGTAATATAATAATCCAAAAGCCCATAATTTTCTAAAAACTGTAGCTACTACCGAATTTTGTCTTTAGGGTCAGCAGTTCACAGTTTTTTTTTCTTTTCAGTTTCTAACATGATTGCTTACGATTTTCATATCTCACTCAAAATAGCTTCGATCCGAACGAAATTTGGACATGTTATACCTCATGCTACATACTATTTTACAAAATTATTACATGCACCAAATGGATTATCTAAGACATGATTTCGAGTGACCAAAAATCCTAAAAAAAATCATGCAAACTAGTTTAACCCAACTTTTGAGAAAATCATGATTTTGATTCTAGCATGCATGGGTTTTGATTCCTATTATCTAGACCACTTCTAATAACATATATATACATGTTACAACCATTTAATTCTCTAACTTTTCATGTTTTCATCAAATTAGCATCTAAGAGGCATTTTATCAATTAGCTAGCATAAATGGCAAGATTTCTTGACTTTCTATGAATTAGAGCATGTACTAAACCAGAATTTTCACTCTCTACTACCACATATCAGAAACAAACCCTAGCATGACATTACAAAGTCAAAACAAACCATCTACCATGCTTATACAATAATTTTCTTACTAGTTTTCTCTTAACATAAGAAATGGTTTGAAGCTTACCTTTTGGATGAAATTTTCTCTTGGTTTAATCTTGCTAGAGTCTCACCCCTTTGCTTGCTAACTCCTTTGCAACCTCCAAAATTCTTAGGCCACCTAGCACCACTGTCAACTCCTAATATTTTTTTCTCACGTAGAATTTTCTTTGCAAAGTGAAGAAGTAGTTGGGAAGGAAAACATGTATATGAAAGTTGATATAACTTGAGCCCCCTCCCATTCGTAACTCATTCCAGATATCAATTGCCTTTATTAGTCTAGCTAATTAAATAGGGGAAGTGGGAGTTTGAGAAATTGAAGAGTTTTTTTTTTGTTTAAGGAATAAAATGAAATACTCCCTTCTTGGCTATCATGCAATATACGTATGCTCCTCTCTTGTCCCAATTTGATGGTCACCAAGTACCCCAGCTGCTGATCTTTTTAAATGAAAATATTATTTAACCTTTTAATCAAATAATAATTTTGACCGTTTTGCCCTTCGTAGTCGAATGTGTTCGATACTTATATCGATTCCTACTAAAGCCGACGTCCCGGACGTCATGAGACTATCCGTTTCGTCAAACTCAACTTCAAAATTTCGTAGTTTACTTTTCCCCGAAAAAGTCAACCGGCTGACTTTGATCAAAAAGTCAACTGTGACGCATTTTCGTGGTTACAGTCTATCTTGACTAATTTCGACGTTCCGGACTCAAATACGCTGTCCGCGTCACTAAATTCCACTCCAAACTCAAAGTCATGTTTTAAAGTCATTCCACGAAATTAATAGCATTAATTCCATTCTTACCCATTTTAAATAGTTGAATTAAACGGAACCAACCATTCAAACACATCTCATCACATAACATATAAGTAAACATAGATACATGTAGTAAATAACTATCACATAAGAATTTTACATAAGTTCGTTTATTGAAATTGTTAAATTACATAGAAAATCTCGGTTATTACAATAAATATCAATTCAATTATGATTATTCCATTGCATACAGTTATTTCTGTTGTAATCAACTAATCCTTAGTTGATTACCGTTGAATTCTAAATTACCCGGTATTGTATACAAACAAACTTACTTTGGTGTAGACTTGTATTCTAAATACTGAGATGAACAACTCTTTTCTTACAGGTTTACGCTTAGCGTTGAAATGGTTGTGCACAATACATTGTACGAAGGGTTGATCCCCCTAAGTACGCGGAGTCCTTATAGTCTTATGACTGTTAAAGTTAAAGTTGAAAGATTACTTATAACTGTGGACATGATTCGTGGTCATTAGACCCTCAGTAAATGTTATAATTTTCAGAAAATCAATAGAATATATTGTTAAGTTCTATTGAGCCTAATATTGGCAATTGATGTAAAAGTTTAAAGATTTACTTATTGTTATTTTAAGTGGGCCTTGTTTTCTCACTCTTTCCTGTAAAATTTCTTACGGCTAAGGTTGAAACGGGTGACGTACCTAGCACTAGTAAGGGCAAATGAAAGATGAATAAATATTGAAGATTTGTAATAGTTTTGATAGTTTACTTTCAGACTTTGGTTTAAAGATTGTAATGAAGTTTATTTAAATTTTCGCATTTGAATGATTGTTGTTAAAGGTTAGATAACCTGGGAGATTTTTATGTGAGTTTAATCCTGTATGGGCAGGTTTTTTATCATTCAATTTTATTATAATTGGGTAGTTAGAAATGAATGTTTTGATTAAGTGAACACCAAATCTTGAGGAAATGTAGTACCAGGATTTGGGGGTGTCATACTTTTCGTGCCAAAATACTATTCACGAGTTACTATTCACGAATATTATTCACTCGGGTATTTGGGGAACTTTTCTTGTCGGGGTACTATTCATGAAGTACTATTCACGGGGTACTATTCACCTAAAAATTATATTTCTTTTATGTCCAAATTATTATTGATATATGAATATTATTCTTGAATCTTACTCCACAAAGCAGTATCATGTTGACAATTTGAATATTTTTAAACTTTGGATAAATTTAAAGTCTTTAATATTTACCATTGATCTCGTTTGATTGAATTCTTATATCATTATCATCATCCTCATGCTTATATTGTGATAAAGGTCATCTGTGGCTTACGTGCATAGATGTACTATTGATTGGTATGATTATGATAAGGAATTATTCGGTATAATCATGATCGTAATGTTACAAATGATGTGGTAAAAGTTCTTATTGGCCCGTAGTGCATTGATGGACAATTGTTGGTATGATTATGACCAGGGATTATTCGGTATAATCATGACCATTGGTGAAAACACGAATATCCTTGGCTCGTAGTGCATGGATAATTTATGGTCATGATACTAATGAATATCCTTAGTCGTAGTGCAAGGATGATTCAATGATGTGGATTATTTATTAACCTGAGTCTCAGCGATAAAATATTGATAATAAAATTTTAATTCGTAGAAGATAGCAGATATCATGCTCTACTTGACTCTTCTAAAATACAGTTGCATGTCTTTGGCCTGTAGTGCAAAAATGAACTGTTAATGAATATCTTAAGCCCGTAGTGCAAAGATGAATTTATTAGTAACTGTGATTTGGTATAATCATGATCTTTGATGTTTCAGGTAAAGACAGGTGATGAAAATTATCTTCGTCCTAAGTGCGAAGAGGAATTTAGAACCACAATTATGATTATAAGTTATTCACATGATTGTGGACAAGAATTGTTTATTGATGTTACAGGGATAATTAAACATTATTGGTGGACTTTTAACATATAGAAGATAATAGACTTTATGGTCTATTTGACTCTTCTAATGGATTGATCGTTCCGCTATAACTATGGTTGAAAAGTTTTATCATCTACCATATATTCTAAATCTCTGATTTATTACTGACGAATGCTATTGATAATTTAATTATCTTTAGTCATAATATTCTTTACTGGGCTAGTTGTGCTCACCCATTTTGCTTCACAATTCCTTTCAGGTAATAAGAATGTAGCTGGGTCGAGCGGAGGTAACAGGGATTAGAACGTTAGTCTATAGCTGTTGAGGTTCTCCCTAAATAGTATGGAAATAATTTTATTAAGAACTTTAGATAAGTGTGTTGTATTTTTATACGACATTTAATAGTTATATTTGGTGAGCCAAATAGGGTAAGGCGAACCCAACTTTGGAAGGGTGTTTTGCCACTATCATACGAGATGTCTAATGACATATGACTTTGTGTTATCATAAGATAGGGTTGTGCACATCCACTTGCTGAGTATATCTACGAGCACTACCTATATAATCTTGGAGTTTGGTTGAAGTATAATTCTTAATTGGAGACAATGGAGATAATTTATGTCAAGAGAAGACTCACCATTGGAAAGAACATGATAGCAATCTTCTCGTTTTTCTTTGGGAACTATTGGGTCAACCAAGAATAATTTTGTGGACATATGATATCTATTATAACTTAGACGTATGGTCTCCCATATACAAAGGTTTCCTTGAGCATTTTCCAAAGATTTTAATTTCTAAAACAATTATTGACTGTACTTTTATATAAAGTACCATTGTAAGGTGTTGTGGTCGAGACACCATGAGAGTTACATATATTTGTATTAAAACTCACAGCTTATGTGTTGTCGTACTCTGCACGACAGTTCAACAATTGTATAAATAAAGTTTGTATTTGATTTCTGTAGTGCGATATCTGGTGACTCAGAATGGGTCGTGTGGACCTATTTTGGGGGCGTCACAATATTCGTCACATGAAGGAGGTAGAGTTTATCAAGCTGGAGCAAAATAATACGACCGTGTCACAGTACGAAGCTAAGTTTGCCGAGTTATCCCGGTTTGCATCCCACTTGGTTGTTAATGAGGAGAGAATGACACAGATGTTTCTAAGAGGTTTGAAACCTGAGATACGTCAATACTTAATTTCTCACAAACTGTGTTTGTATTCAGATGTTGTAAATAGGGCTCAGTTATTGGAGCGCGATAATGAGTTAACCTAACCAAGTGAGAGTAGTCGGCAAATCAATAATACCAGTGGTAGCAGTCATCGAAGCGATGACAACAAACGTGGAGGGAATCAACATGCCAGAAATGGTAACCACTTTGGTGGTAATCATGACCAAGATAATAGAAGTAGAAATTTCAAGAAAAGGAAATTCAATAATGATGGAAAGACGTCAGCACCAGCACCTGTTGTTAAGGAAGGAGAATGACCATCGGTCGTATGTTACAAATGCGGAGGGGAGGGACACATCAGTCCAAACTGTACGCAGCAGTCCAAAGCATGTTACAATTGTGGAAGAGAAGGTCACCTAGTCCGATTTTGTCATGTACCGAAGTCAAGTCCAGCTGGGATGAAGGCATCAAAGGCCGTCCCAGACAAGACAACACTGGTAGTTCAAGGGAGAGCGTTTGTCGTAACCTCCCAAAAAGTGAGGAATCTGAATGAGGTGATCACGGGTAAGCTAATCATAAACTCTAGCGAAGTCTATACCTTATTTGATACCGGTTCTATACATTCTTTTATTTCTCCTACTTGCGCTCAACGTTTAAATTTAACTCTGAAGAAATTAGACTTTGATTTATCTGTTGAAACTCCGTTGGGAGAAACCTTCATTACATCCACTGTTTATAAGTCTTGCTTGATTCAAATCGGTAACCGCGTGATACCTGTTGATCTTATCTCTTTGAAAATACTTGCATTTGATGTGATTTTAGGGATTTATTTGTTAACTACTCATCATGATAAAATCGATTATTTTCGTAAGGTTGTTAGCTTTCATATTCCTAACCAACTTATTATGCGAATTCAAGCAACCAAACCACTAAAGTCGATCACTGTCATATCAAGACATAAAGCTATTCATTTATTAAAAATGGATGTAAAGCTTTCTTAGCACATGTCACAGATTTAAACAAAAATACGTCAAATTTGAATGATATTTCTATTGTTAATAAATTTTCTGACGTATTCCCTGAAGAACTTCCTGGCCTACCCCCAGAGCGTTAAATTGAATTTTGTATCGACCTTGAATCTGGTAGAAAACCCATTTCCAAATCCCCATATCGAATGGATCTTATTGAACTTCAGTAGTTAAAAACCCAACTACAGGAATTGTTAGACATCAGTTTCATTCGTCTAAGTACATCTTCTTGTGGTGCTCCTGTTCTATTCGTGAAGAAGAAAGATGGAAGTATGTGACTTTGTATTGATTATCGGAAGTTGAATCATGTCACTATCAAAAATAGGTACCCGTTACCTCGTATAAATGATCTATTTGACCAGTTGCAAGGCGCCAAATTCTTTTTAAAGATCGATCTTCATTCCGGATATCATCAATTAAAGATTAAAACTGATGACATTCTAAATACTGCTTTCAAAACACGGTACGGGCATTAAAAATTCCTAGTCATGTCTTTTAGAATGACTAATGATCATGCTGCCTTCATGGATATGATGAACCGAGTATTCAAGGAATATTTGGATCACTTTGTGGTCGTCTTTACTGATGACATCTTCATTTACTCCAAAAGCCTTGAAGATCATGAGCAACACTTGAGGCTGATACTCCAAAAGCTTCATGAAAACAAGTTATATGCCAAGTTTAAGAAATACGAGTTCTAGCTTGAGGAAGTAGCATTCCTGGGGCACGTGATATCAAATCACGGAATATCTGTTGTTCCGGCAAAAATTGTAGCAATTCAAAGCTGGGAGCAACCTAAGTCAATGACCGAAGTACATAGTTTTTTGGGCTTAGCTGGTTATTATCGGAGGTTCGTGGAAGGATTTTGTTGAATCGCTACTCCATTAACTCAGCTGACTCGAAAATATACAAAATTCGGGTGGAGCAAGGAATGTGAGAAGAGTTTTAAGAACTCAAGAAGAGGCTCATTTCAGCACATGTTCTGACAATACCAGTTGGTTCGGAGGGATTTGTCATATACAGCGAAGCTTCAGGCAAAGGTTTAGAATGTGTTCTCATGCAATATGGGAAAGTCATAGCCTATGCCTCACGACAACTCAAAGAATATTAGAGGAATTATCCTACTCGTGATCTAGAGTTGGCAGCTGTCGTTTTTGTGCTTAAGATTTGGAGGCATTACTTATATAGAGAGAAGGTGGAGATCTATACGGATCATAAAAGCCTCAAATATTTCTTCACTAAAAAAGAAATCAACATGCGGCAACAATGATGGCTTGAGCTATTGAAAGATTACAATCATACCATTCAATATCATCCTAGAAAAGTGAAAGTAGTAGCTGACGCATTGAGTAGAAGATCATATGCAGGTACAAGTGCGATATTGTCAAGGCAAAGGCCCATTTTTTATGACTTACAAAGGATGGAGATAGAGTTAAAGACTCCAGGGACCCATGTGATGATGGCGAATATACGAGTAGAACCGACTTTAATCGATAAAGTTAAAGTTTCTTAAGATACAGACCTGAAGCTGATGCGTATGAGGAAGAATGTGCAAGAAGGTGTTATTCCAGAAACAAGAATCGATGAAGAAGGAATACTTCAAGTCAACTCAAGACTTTATGTTCGTAACGATTCTGACTTGAAGTATAAAATCATGATGGAGGCGCACAACACACCGTTTGTAATCCATCCTGGGAGTATCAAAATGTATCATGATCTTCAACATACATTTTGGTGAAGCAATATGAAGAGAGAGAGATAACATGGTTTATCTCAAGGTGTCTAACTTGTCAACGAGTTAAGGCGGAGCATCAAGTGTCAAAAGGTCCATTGCAACCACTTGAAATTCCAGAATGAAAATGGGAGCACATTACCATGGATTTTGTTACTGGTCTTCCCAAGGTTTCTCAAGGCATAGATGTAATTTGGGTCATTATTATTAGATTGACCAAGTCTGCTCATTTCTTACCGATACGAGAAACTTATACACTTGAACATCTTGCTCGTATGTACATAAACGAGATTGTAAGATTGCATGGTATGCCAGTATCCATAGTTTTTGATCGACACCCAAGATTCACTTCAAAATTTTGGGTTAGTTTGCAAAAAGTTATGGGCACGGATTTACATTTTAGTTCAGCATATCTATGACGCCCCCAAAATTAGGTATACATCACCCATCTTGAGTCACCAGATACATGGTACAGAATTCAAATATAACTTAATAATACAATTATCGTGTACAATATGACAAAACATAAACTGTGAGTTTGGATACAAATATTGTCTACTAGAGAGTATACAAACTCAAAAGGAGTCATCATTACAATTATTATCATACTATATCACAGAATAGTGAGGACTACTAATGCACCATCTAGGACCATCACTCCGTTCCCCGACTTGTCCCAGCTATATTCTCATTTCTTGAAAAGAACAGTGAAAAAAAGGGTAAGCTCAACTAGCCCAATAAGAAATATTATGACTAAGATAATGCAGAATAAATTATCATTAGCCTTAAACAGTGTTAAACTGATACAATATAACAAACATCAAGTTTAACTGCAGCGGAACAAACAATCCATTAAAAGAGTCAAGTAGAGAATAAAATCTACTATCGTTTATGATTTAAAAGGTTTTTCATCACTTTTATCGCTGGGACTCAGCTTAATAAATAATCCACATCATCAAATCACCCCTGCACTACGGCCAAGGATATTCTTTAGTATCACGACCATAATTATCCATGCACTACGGGCCAAGAATATTCGTGTATTCATTAATGGTCATGATCATGCCAACAACTGTCCATCAATGCACTACGGGCCAATGAGGACTTTTACCACATCATTTGTAACATTACGGTCATGATTACACCAGATAATCCCTGGTCATAATCATACTAAGTCCATCTATGCACTACAGGCCACATATGACTTTCAATAAAATATAAACATGAGGATGATGACAATGATATAAGAATTATATAAAACAAGTTCAAGAATTAATTTATCCAGGAACCAATAACGTCCAAACTGTCAACATGATACTGCTTTGTAGAGTAAAATTCAAGAATGCTCAGAAGAATATTTCCATGAAAAGATACTGGATGAAGCGTAAATATCAAGGATATTCCATTAATTTCATGGAGTATAGAAGTCAAAGTTTTAACTAATTGAGTATAATAAATAATGGAATAACAAAAGAAATCACCATGCATGCGATAGACCGCACAGACAGGTTATTCCAACAGAATAATAAATAACGGAACCAGGTCCGGCATAAAACGCACAGACAGGATATTCCAACAGAATAATAAAGAATGGAACCAGGTTCGGTGTAAAACGCACAGACAGGATATTCCAATAGAATAATAAAGAATGGAACCACGTCCAGCGTAAAACGCATAGACAGGATATTCCAATAGAATAATAAAGAATGGAACCAGGTTCGGCGTAAAACGCACAGACAGGATATTCCAACAGAATAATAAAGACTGGAATAACAGAAGAATTTCACCAAGTATATGGTATCCCACGTATACAGGTTATTTCAACAGAATAATAAATAATGGAATAACAGAAGTTCTCTTCATGAATACAAAAGAAATAACACCCCTTAGATTAGTAGGAGATTGAATACTGCAGTAGTGTAGTAACAGAATACTCTTCTTCTTTCTCTCTTATTCTCTCTATACTTTCTCTCTCTATAACTTGAATGAATTCGTGAAAAATAATGAAGAACTAGGCCTCTATTTATAGAAGATTTCTAGCTTAGCACTTTCAATGTGAAAAGGCAAGTGGCTTGACGACTGGTGATGTGAAAAGAAAAGTGGTTTGACACTTGTAATGTAAAACACCAAGTGGTTTGATGCCTGTAATGTGAAACACCAAGTGGTTTGACGCCTGTAATGTGAAACGACAATTGGTTTGACGCTTGTAATATGAAACGGTAAGTGGTTTGACATCTGGTAAAGGTAATTACTATTGGCAAAAGAGACTCTTAGATGATAACATATGGGCCCCCATAGAATAACCAAATTTACCACAAACGTCTCATAATAGACTCTTTATATACATCAAAGATTGAATAAATATTACCACAAATTATTTTATTTTTAATCAACACATATTTAATCTTTCAACAATTATTAATCATTAATATTATAACTTGTCGTCTCAATTATTGATTTAATAATATAGCATATTATTCAGATGATACTGTGACAATAATTGAATCAATAATATAAGAGATATGATACAGCAATTACTGTAACAATAATTAAGAATAACTGAGTGACTTCTCACGTAAGCATCAATAATCAATACCGTGTGCTACTATGTAACCACGCGTATTACTGTACTTTTACTACCGGGTAGTTCAACATTTTTAACGGTAACACCTCTGCTGTTATTTTTATAGAAAGATAATTTTGTCATTTTCTAACTACGACAATACTTCCGTTGTGGGGTCCACCAATGATTGTGCCGTCGTACAAATATTCCCTGACAAAAAGAATATTTCCTGACCAATCAA
Source organism: Panax japonicus (assembly GCA_020205505.1). NCBI lineage: Eukaryota > Viridiplantae > Streptophyta > Magnoliopsida > Apiales > Araliaceae > Panax > Panax japonicus. Next base: position 46,288,025 of record CM035100.1, read on the forward strand.
ATATTATATAACCACTTGCTTACTTTGAAAAAATTGTAAATATTACCCACAACTATAACATTATATCAAATCAACACCATAATATTCAAAAATATAATTCGAGAAAATTATTCTTTATTCATAAAAGTTGGGGTCTTACAATATCATCCTTAAACGGACGGGCAGTCGAAGAGGACTATTCAAACTCTTGAAGATTTATTAAGACTCTGCGTCCTTGACTTCAAACGAAGTTGGGACAAGTTCTTACCATTGGTGGAGTTTTCCTATAACAATAGTTATCAAGCAAGTATTGACATGGTTCCATTTGAGGCGTTGTATGGAAGAAAGTGTCGTTCTCCAGTATGATGGAATGAGGTGGATGAAGCAATGTTGTTGGGACCGGAGTTGGTACGTATGACTATGGAAAAGATTCAAACGATCCGATAACGTATAAAAACGTCACAAGATCGATAAAAGAGTTATGCTGATCTTCATCGAAAGGACGTGGAATTCAATATTAGAGATCATGTGTTGTTACGTGTTGCTCCATGGAAAGGAGTTACGAGATTTGGAAAGAGATGAAAGCTCAATCCTCGATTCATTGACCCATTTTAATCCTCGATCGAGTAGGAATTGTGGCATATATACTCGCCTAACCGCCAAGTATGTCTCGTGTTCATAACGTTTTTCACATATCTATGTTACGTAAATATGTGAAAGACCGGAACCACATTATTGAATTAGAACCGGACGAGATAGCGGAAGATTTAATGTATGAGGAGGTACCTGTTAAAATCTTGGATAAGAAGGATCATATTCTATGCTCCAAGGTTATACCTCAAGTCAAATTTTGTGGAGAAACCACGATGTTGAGGAAATGACCTGGGAGTTAGAATCTGAAATGAAGTTAAGGTATCCTCACCTCTTCGACATACCAGGTACACACCCTAATTTCGAGGACAAAATTTCATAAGAAGGGGAGGTTGTAAGACCCCAACTTTTATGAATAAAGATTAATTTTTCTCGAAATATATTTTTGAATATTATGATATGGATTTGAAATAATGTTATAGTTGTGGATATTATTTATAAATTTTGTAAAGTAAGAAAGTGGTTATATAATATTCGATTGGTCGGGGAATATTCGTTTTAACAGGGAATATTCGTACAACGACACAATCATTGGTGGACCCCACAATAGAAGTATTGTCGTATTTAGAAAATAACAGAATTATCTTTTATAAAAATAACGGCAAATTTTTTACCGTTAAACTGTTGAACTACCCGGTGGTAAAAGAATAGTAATACGCGTGGTTGCATTGTAGCACACGGTATTGATTATTAATGCTTACGTGAGAAGTCACTCAGTTATACTCAATTATTGCTATAATAATTGATGCATAATATCTCTCATATTATTGATTCAATTATTGTCACAGTATCATCTACATAATATTTATTATTATTAAATTAATAATTGAGACGACAAAGTTATTCATATTATTATTTGCAATATTGACAATGTCTAAAAAGTTCTGTCAAGGAGAGGTTTGGTCACCTAATTGCGCGCCAATAGGGAGAAATCCTTACCAGAAAGCCCTCTCTTTCCTGGAAATGATCTGGTTGTTAAATATTGTGAGTTTTAATATTAATGATGAATATGTTCGTGTTTATTAAAGATAAAATTGATATTTCCATTGTATTGGGATTATTAGAGTTAGCGGAAATCGACATCTATTTCGGTAATAATTGATGTCTGGAGATTATATTGACTAATCGGGTAAATAATCGGATAAATGAGCAATTAATTGCTATTAATTCACATGCTTATAACTGTTTGTTCACATGTGTGTAATATTGATTCACATGCATGTACTATTAGGGGAGGTGGTGCAAGATTGATAATACTTGCATGACTAAATTAAAAATATAGGTACAGATGAAGGTACTATACTGTAATTATTGTTTCCACATGTATCGAACTATTAATTCACATGATGTACTATTAGGGGAGGTGGTGCAAGTTTGATAATACTTGCAGGACTAAATTAAAATGAAAGAAAAGATGAAGGTATTATACTGTAATATTTCGAGCCCTAAAACGAGCAATTATCGAAACTATGTTTTCCTATAAATAGAAACTCATTCTTCTTTCATTCTCACCAATTCACTAAGACTCACAAGAGCAATTATAGAGAAAGAAGCTATAGAGAGAAAGTAGAAGAGAAGTATGCTACCTCACTATTCCAGTATACAGTCTTCTTCTGAGGTAAGGGATATTATTTTGTTCAGTATTCATAGGAATAATTTTTTCTTCCATACTTTGTAGTATATGAGTAATATTATTTCATCTCGTATTCCTGATTATACCCTTGTTTTGTTAAAGTATTGTTTCTATACTCCGTGAAATAAGTAGAATATCCTTGAAATTTGCGTTTCATCTAGTATCGTTTCACAAGGATATTTTTTGCACATTCTTGTTAAATTTTAAGCTTTTCATGCCAGAGAACTGTCCATAAGTAGTATTTATTTTTATGGTACTATTCACAAAGTACTATTCATGGGGTACTATTCATAAAATACTATTCACAGGTACTATTCACAAAGTACTATTCACGAGGTACTATTTCTGAAGTACTATTCATGAGGTACTATTCACTCGGGTACTATTCACCCGGGGAATTATTCATGACAAAAATTGATTTCTTTGCTATCTGAATCATTTTTGATACAATATTATTCTTGAATTTTACCCCACAAAGCAATATCATGTTGACAATTTGGAAATTATTGAATTCTGGATAAATTAAGTTAAAAATCTTTAAAAATTTATCATTTGCTTTCTTTTAATTGAATTCTTATATCATTGTCATCATCCTCATACTTATATTATGATAAAAGTCATCTGTGGCTTACGTACAAAGATGTACTAATTATTGGTATGATTATGACCAGGGATTATTTTGTATAATCATGACCGTAACGTTACAAATAATGTGGTAAAAGTTCTCATTGGCCCGTAGTGCATTGATGGATAGTTGTTGGTATGATCATGACCATTGATGATTACATGAATATCATTAGCCCGTAGTACAGGGGATATTCGATGATGTACTTTATTTATTAAGCTGAGTCTCAGTGATAAAGTTGATGAAAAACTTTTTAAATCATAGAAGATAGTAGATATCATGTTCTACTTGACTCTTCTAATGGATTGCTTGTTCCGTTGCAGTTAAACTTGATGTTTATTATATTTTATCAGTTTAACAGTATTGAAGGCTAACGATAATTTATTCTACATTATCTTAGTCATAATATTTCTTACTGGGCTAGTTGAGCTCACCCTTTTGCTTTCATTATTCTTTTCAGAAAATGAAAATGTAGCTGAGACTAGTCGGGGAACGGAGTGACGGTCCGAGATGATGGTGACTTTATTTGAGTTTGAATATTGTCTATGAGACAATATTCATGTAAAAACTCTAAGCTATGTTGTCGTCGTATTGTATAAAAAAAGTTTGTATTTGATTTATGTACCATGTATTTGGCGACTCAGAATAAGTGATATACACCTATTTTGGGGCGTCACATAAGCGGAAAACTTTTATAGACTTTTTATCAAGACTTTGATAAACATTTGTATACTTCTAATATATCTTGCAGCTTATATTAATTGTTAAAAAGTCAACAAAGATCTTATATTTTAGATGAAATGATTACGATATTAAATAATATTAAATTAGTTTGACCATGTAACAACTTAATTTGAAATAAAAGGAATTGTTGAAGTTGAATTATTAGATCATACCCAGTCTATTACAAGAAAAATATCTTATTTCATAATTTTAATATTTTATACAAAAAGTCATTTTCTACTAACAGTAATATAAAATAACAATTTTGATTTTAAAATTGTTCATTGTTGTTTTCCAGCTAAGTAATTACTTCTAAACTAACAATTTATAATTTTTAACAAATAACAAAATTAACAAATTTATTACTTTTAAAAATAAACATAAAACAAAATACCTCCTTAATACTTAGAAATATATTAAATGAGATTTTTACAAGGGAGAGAAAAAAAATATGAAATGATATTAAAGTATTTGTTATCTCCATTTATATCATTGGTTCTATTTGAAACCCTTAACGTTACTTCCTCTTTTTAACTCCTCCTCCTTTTTATCTCTCCACACTTACTATAATAACTCTCTTCTTTTTTGGGGTTTTTTATTTTAAGAGAACTGAGATAGAGAGAGAAAGTGAGACATATATATAGTTTTGTTTTCTCTTCTTTGTTTGATCTGCTCTATCTTGGGGTGTGCAAATAAATTGATTTTTTCGGTTTTTGAACGAACCGACCGGTTCGGTATAACACTGTTGGAATACCCAGTGGTTAAAATACAGTAATACGCGTGGTTGCACAGTAGCACACGGTTTTGCACATTATTGTTGAATTATTAATTCTAACCTAAGAAGGCACTACTCAATAATTGTTACAGTAATTACTGTTCAATATTTTATTTTATTGGTTCAATAATTGCTGCGTTGATATTTTATATTATTGTTGTTTCAATAATTGTCACTACACAGTATTTTCCATTATCGGATCAATAATTCATATTATTTGAATAATATTATGAGATATCATTATTGGCAATGTCTAGAAAGTTATGTCAAGAAGAGGTTTGGTCACCTAATTGCGCGCCAGTAAGGAGAAATTCTTATTGGAAAGCCCCCTCTTTCCTGGGAACGGCCTGATTGTCATAATTGTGATTCTGTAATATAATTTGTGAATAATTAATTATTAATTTATATGATAAGGAAATATTTATTTTTTGTGGATATAAATGATGGATATATTTATTTTTATGTGGATAAAAATGAAGGAATTAATGTTGAGGTATTTTATCAGTATTTTGTCGGTGTAGAGGTATTAAAAATCATTCGTTTGTGGATTTCGGATAATTTATTTTTAGAATTTGGAAAAACTCAAAGCTGCAAATTTGTAGAGAATTGGATTTCAGGCAGAATGGACATAAAATTTGTATTTTTCTGAAAACGAGCTATTTTCTATGAATTGTTGAAGTTTTAGAAAATAAAATAATTTTAATTAAATTATGGGGTGGGACCCACTTTGGTTTTATCACATGTGGGCTGCAAATTGGTTCAAAGGTGGCTAGCTTGAATTGTCAACAAAAGATGGCATGCGTAGAATTATTTTAAATAATATTATTTTATTATTTTTGTCTCATGTTGCGTTCTAACATTTTTCTATAAATAGACGCTTAGGTTAGAATTGAAAATCACACCAGAAACAAGTTTTCTTTCTCTCTAGATTATCGAGCGTATTTTTGTGAGTATTTTGATACTTTGAGAGTTGCTGTTCGATACAAGTTTCCTTCGGCTTTCTATCCGATATTTCGATCAGAAGTATCGTTATTTTGAGGTAAGGGATGTTATTTTCTTATTAAATGATATTATTTTCTTCAATATCATTATGCAAAAATATTGGTGAACATTTTTATCAAATTTAGAACTTTTTGTGTCGGGATTACTATTCACGTATACGACATTATTCACGAATACGACACTATTCACCGAAAAAATGAATTTTTTTTCTTTTTGTCCAAGATGTCTATTATGGTTACTATCTTTGATTGTATCCATGTTTTGATATTTATTTTTGAATTCTGCTTCAAAATTGGTATTTATGAAGTATTATTGATCTTGGATAAACTGTTATATGAATCCCTACTATTTGTCCTTCTGTCTCACTGGATTTGTTTTCTTTAAAATATTTTTCATCATCCTCAGTCCTAAATGATAATATTACTGAATATCTTTGGCCTGTAGTGCAAAGATGAATGATTAACTGATGAATATCTTTGGCCCGTAGTGCAAAGATGAATAGGTGTTGAGATGAACATGACCAACTGGTTATACAAATGAATATCTTTGGTCTGTAGTGCAAATATGAATATTTGATTAAAGATGTATATTGATTGTTGTTACAGGGATAAAATATTGATAATGAACTTTTAAATCTTAGAAAATAGTAGAACTCATTCTCTACTTGACTCTTCTAATGGATTGTTGTTTCCGCTGCAGTTGTTGATCTAAAACTTGTTGTCTATTATATTTTATAAGATTTTTCTCTGTTGAAAACTAATGATAATTTGTTGTATATTATCTTAGTCATAATATTCTTTACTGGGCTAGTTGAGCTCACCCTTTTCCTTTTTGTTCCATTTTTCTTCTCAGGAGGTGAGAACATAGCAGGATCTAGTCGGGTAATGGAGTGACGGTTCTAGAAAGATGTTTTAGCAGTCCTCACTATTTCTGTAAAATAGTGTTTGAATAATTGTAATGAGGACTTATTTGAGTGTGGATATTGTCTAGAAGACAATATTTGTATTTAAACTCACAGTATGTATTGTCGTATTTTGCAGGATAATTGTATTATTTAAGTTGTAGTTTGCTTTATGTACCATGTATTTGGCGACTCAGAATGGGTGTTGTATACCTATTTTGGGGGCGTCACAGTTTGTATCAAAGCTTAGGGATATGGTCTCTGGCGGAGATCGGGGAATAGAACTAGGAGGGGAGAGATGAGTAAATTCTTTGCTAGTGTATCCTATCTAAGCCTATTTGTTGGTCAGTCATAATATAGGGATATTATGTGATATATTAATTTGTTTAATTAACCCTTGTTTTATGGCAGTATTTAAGAATGGCTGTTGAGAACGTTAACAATGGAGTGTATGAGACTGTGGAACAACCTTTAGTTACAAACTAGGAGAACGTGCAACAGGAAAGCAATATTCCTCCTGTAAATAACACTACCAAGAAAACGATGAATGATGGAATGTTTAGGAGCTTTTTGCAGTTCATGCGAAATCAGACGAGGGAGACTCGTGTACAAAATACGGGTGGAGTGATACCAACGTGTGGTCTATCACAACCAAGCAGTTCAAGGAGTTGGGATCACCATAATTTATTGGAAAGCCGGATCCGATCAAGGCAGAAACATGGGTCAAGCAAATTACCAAGATATTCGATGTCTTGGGATGCACGGTAGAGCAGAAGGTTCCATTTGCCACCTTTATGTTCCGCGGTGAGGCAGAGTACTGGTGGGAGTATGTGAAGCGTACCCAGCCTGCTGCACTCAACATGTCTTGGGAAACATTTCAGAAACTATTCAATGGCAAGTACTTTTCCTGAAATGTATTCGTCATAATGAAGGAGGTAGAGTTTATCAGACTGGAACAAAACAACATGACGGTGTCCCAGTACGAGGCTGAAGTTTCGCTGAGTTATCCAGGTTTGCACCTTATTTGGTAGAGAATGAAGGAACGAATGATAAGGATGTTTCTGAGAGGTCTAAAACCCGAGAATCGTCAATACATTATCTCTCATAAATTTTCTATGTATTCAGATGTTGTCAACAGGGCTCAATTATTAGAGCGAGATAGTGAGTATGTTCAACCGAGTGACCACAACCAGGGTCATACCAGTGACAACAGTCATCAGAGCGATGATAACCAACGAGGAGGGAAAAATACGAACAAAGGCGGTAATCACTCAGGTGGTCATCGTGGCCATGATAATAGGAGAGGTGAGTCAAGGGGAAATTTCAGAAAGATGAGATTTAACAATGACGGGAAGACATCAGTAGCAGCACCAGCACCAACAACAAATTCTAGGGGAGGAGAACGACCGCTAGTTAGATGTTACAAATGCGGGAAAGAGGGACATATCAGCCCAAACTGTCCACAACAATCCAAGGTATGTTACAACTGTGGAAAGGAAGGCCACATAGCTTGGGATTTTTCTATAGCAAAACTAAGTTCAACTGGGAAGGTGACTCCAAGGGCTGTCCCGGATAAGTCAAAATTAGCGATTCCTGGAAGAGCGTTTGTCGTGACTGGCCAAAACGTGAGGAACCCGAATGAGGTGATCACGGGTAAGCTAATCTTGAACTCTTGCGAATTTATACCTTACTAGATACCGGTTCTACCCATTCTTTTATCTCTCCTGCTTGTGCTCAACGTTTAAACTTGACTCCGGAGAAATTGGACTTTGACTTATCTGTTGAAACTCCGTTGGGTGAAACCTTCGTTACATCTACAGTTTATAAATCTTGCATGATCCAAGTTGGCACTATTACATTACATGTTAATTTTATATCTTTAAAGATACTTGCTTTTAATGTGATTTTAGGAATTGATTGTTTAACCACTCATCATGCTAAAATTGATTATTTTCGTAAGGTTGTTAGTTTTCATATTCCTAACCAACCTGTCATACGAATTCAAACTACTAAACCACTAAAATCAGTCACTGTCATATCAAGCCACAAAGCTATTCGTTTATTAAAAAATGGATGTCAAGCTTTCTTAGCCCATGTTATGGATTTGAACAAAGACAAGTCAGATTTGAATAATATTTCTGTTGTTAGAGAATTTCCTGATGTATTTCCTGAAGAGCTTCCCGGTCTACCAGCAGAACGTGATGTTGAATCCTTTATTGATCTTGAACCGGGTACAAAGCCCATTTCTAAAACCACATATCGAATGGCTCCTATTGAACTTCAGGAGTTAATAGTCCAACTACAGGAATTGTTAGACATCGGTTTCATTCGTCCTAGTACATCTCATTGGGGTGCTCCTGTTTTATTCGTAAAGAAGAAAGACAGGAGTATGCGACTTTGTATCGATTACCGAGAATTAAACCATGTCACCATCAAGAATAGGTATCTGTTACCTCGCATTGATGACCTGTTCGACCAGTTGCAAGGAGCACAATTCTTTTCAAAGATCGACCTTCGTTCTGGATATCATCAGCTGAAGATTAAAACTAAGGATATTCCAAAGACTGCCTTCAGAACTCGGTACGGGCATTATGAATTCTTAGTCATGTCTTTTGGATTGACTAATGCTCCTACTACTTTCATGGATATGATGAACCGAGTATTCAAGGAATATTTTGATCAGTTCGTTGTTGTCTTTATTGATGACATCCTCATCTATTCCAAAAGCCGTGAAGATCATGAGCACCATTTGAAGTTGATACATGAAAGGCTTCGTGAAAACAAAATTTATGCCAAGCTGAAGAAATGCGAGTTCTGGCTTGAGGAAGTAGCATTCCTTAGGCACGTGGTATCAAAATATGGAGTATCTGTTGACCCGGCGAAGATTGAAGCAGTACAAAGTTGGGAGCAACCGAAGTCGGTGACCGAGGTACGCAGCTTTCTGGGCTTAGCTGGTTATTATCGGAGATTCGTGGAAGGATTTTCTCGAATCTCTTCTCTGTTAACTCAGCTGACTCGGAAAGATACAAAATTTGTATGGAGCGCGGAATGCGAGAAAAGTTTCCAAGAGCTCAAGAGGAGACTCATTTCAGTACCTGTTCTGGCAATACCATCCGGTTTGGATGGATTTGTTATATACAACGATGCTTTAGGCAAAGGGTTAGAATGTGTTCTCATGCAACATGGGAAAGTCATAGCCTATGCCTCATAATAACTCAAAGAATATGAGAGGAATTATCCTACTCATGATCTAGAGTTGGCAGCAGTCGTATTCGCGTTGAAAATTTGGAGACACTACTTCTATGGGGAGAAAGTGGAGATTTATACGGACAATAAAAGCCTCAAATATTTCTTTACCCAAAAAGAGCTTAACATGTGGAAACGACGTTGGCTTGAACTGTTGAAAGATTACGATCACACTATTCAATATCAAACTGGAAAAGCGAACGTAGTAGCTGACGCATTGAGTAGAAGATCGTATGCAGGTATGAGTGCAATGTTGTTAACACAAAGGCCCATTTTGTATGACTTACAAAGGATGGAGATAGATTTAAAGGCTCCAAGTACCCACATGATGATGGCGAATATACGGGTAGAACCGACTTTAATCGATAAAGTTAAAGCTGCTCAAGCTACGGACATGGAGCTGATACGTATGAAAAAGAAAGTGCAAGAAGGAGGTATTCCAAAAGCAAGAATCGACAAAGAAGGAATACTTCGAGTCAACTCCAGACTTTGTGTTCCTAACGACTCTGACTTGAAACATAGAATCATGATGGACGCACACAACACCCCGTTTGCAATCCATTCTGGCAGTACCAAAATGTATCATGATATTCAATATACATTTTGGTGGAACAATATGAAGAGAGAGATCGCAGAGTTTATCTCGAGGTGCTTAACTTGTCAACGTGTAAAGGCGGAGTATCAAGTGCCAAAAGGTCCATTGTAACCACTTGAGATTTTGAAATGGAAGTGGGAACACATTACTATGGATTTCGTTACAGGTCTTCCCAAAGTTTCTCAAGGCATATATGTTATTTGGGTTATTATTGATAGATTAACTAAGTCTGCCCATTTCTTGCCGATACGAGAAACTTATTCTCTTGAACGTATTGCTCGTATGTACGTGAATGAGATTATGAGATTGCATGGCATGCTAGTATCTATAGTTTTGGATCGTAACCCAAGATTCACTTCAAGATTTTGGGTTAGCTTGCAGAAAGCTATGGGCACGGATTTACGATTCAGTTCGGCATACCATCCTCAAACGGACGAACAATCAGAGAGGACTATTCAAAGCCTTGAAGATCTATTCAGACTTTTTGTTCTAGATTTCAAAGGGAGTTGGGATAAGTACTTGCCATTGGTAGAATTCTCCTACAACAACAGTTATCAAGCAAGTATAGGCATGGCTCCATTTGAGGCGTTGTATGGACGAAAGTGTCGTTCTCTAGTATGCTAGGACGAGGTGGGAAAAGCAACGTTGTTAGGACCAGAATTAGTACGCATGACTACAAAAAAGATCCAAATGATTCGAGAACTTATTCAAACCTCACAAGATCGAAAAAAGAGTTATGCTGATCTTCATAGAAAGGACGTGGAGTTTAATATTGGAGATAATGTACTGTTATGTGTTGCTCCATGGAAGGGAGTTACAAGATTAAGAAAGAGAGGAAAGCTCAATCCAAGATTTGTTGGTCCATTTGAGATTCTTGACCGAATAGGAAATGTGGCCTATAGACTCGCATTACCTCCAGGTATGTCTCGTGTTCATAATGTTTTTCACATATCCATGCTTCGTAAATATGCGAAAGACCCGAACCATATTATTGCGTTAGACCCAGACGAGATAGCCGAAGATTTAACGTACGAAGAGGTACCTGTTAAGATCTTGGATAGGAAAGTGCATGTCCTACGCACCAAGGTTATGCCACAAGTTAAGGTTTTGTGGAGGAACCTTGCTATTGAAGAAATGACCTTGGAGTTGGAATCGAAAATGAAAGCAAGGTACCCTCACCTATTCGAAACACCAGGTATGTACGTTAATTTCAAGGACGAAATTTTATAATGAGGGGAGGTTGTAAGACCCAAACTTATTATAAATAAAAGTAAATTTTCCTCTATTCATTATTCTAAATTAATAAGGTATTAATTTGATATAATGCTTTGGATATGGGTGAAATATGAAAATTTTGTAAAATAAGCAAGTGGTTATAAAATATTCATTTTGTCGGGGAATATTCATTTGGTCGTGGAATATTCTTTCTGTCAAGGAATATTCGTACGACGGCGCAGCCATTTATGGGCCCCATAACGGATAACGGTCGGATGAAAAAAACGATAAATTTGAGTTTTTACAAATAACGGCGTAGTTGTTACCGTTAACACTGTTGGAATACCCAGTGGTTAAAATACAGTAATACGCGTGGTTGCACAGTAGCACGCGGTTTTGCACAGTATTGTTGAATTATTGATTCTTACATAAGAAGGCACTACTCAATAATTGTTACAGTAATTACTGTTCAATATTTTATTTTATTGATTCAATAATTATTGCGTTGATATTTTATATTATTGTTGTTTCAATCATTGTCATTGCACAGTATTTTCCATTATCGGATCAATAATTCATATTATTTGAATAATATTATGAGATAACATTATTGACAATGTCTACAAAGTTTTATCAAGGAGAGGTTTGGTCACCTAATTGCGCGCTAGTAATGAGAAATTCTTATTGGAAAGCCCCCTCTTTCCTGGGAACGGCCTGATTGTCATAATTGTGATTCTGTAATATTATTTGTGAATAATTAATTATTGATTTATATAAAAAGGAAATATTTATTTTATGTGGATATATATGATGGATATATTTATTTTTATATGGATAAAAATGAAGGAATTAATGTTGAGGTGTTTTATCAGTATTTTGTCGGTGTAGAGGTATTAAAAATCATTCGTTTGTGGATTTTGGATATTTTATGTTTGGAATTTGGAAAAACTCAAAGCTACAAAGTTGTAGAGAATTCAATTTCAGGCTAAATGGACATAAAATTCGTATTTTTATGATAAACGAGCTATTTTCTATGAATTGTTGAAGTTTCAGAAAATAAAATGATTTTTATTAAATTATGGGGTGGGACCCACTTTGGTTTTATCACATGTGGGCTGCAAATTGGTTCAAAGGTGGCTAGCTTGAATTGTCAACAAAAGATGGCATGCATAGATTATTTTAAATAATATTATTTTATTATTTTAGTCTCCTATGGCGTTCTAACATTTTCCTATAAATAGATACTTAGGTTAGAATTGAAAATCACACCAGAAACAAGTTTTCTTTCTATCTAGATTATCGAGCTTATTTTTGTGAGTATTTTGATACTTTGAGAGTTGCTGTTCGTTACAAGTTTCCTTCGGCTTTCTATCCGATATTCCGATTAGAAGTACCGTTATTTTGAGGCAAGGGATGTTATTTTCTTTTTAAATGATATTATTTTCTTCAATATCATTATGCTGAAATATTGGTGAACGTTTTTATCAAATTTGGAACTTTTTGTGTCGGGGTTACTATTCACATATACGATACTATTCACGTATACGACACTATTCACGAATACGACACTATTCACCGAAAAAATAAAATTTTCTTCTTTTTGACCAAGATGTCTATTATGGTTACTATCTTTAATTGTATCCATGTTTTGATCCTTATTTTTGAATTCTGCTTCAAAATTGGTATTTATGAAGAATTATTAATCTTGGATAAACTGTTATACGAATCCCTACTATTTGTCCTTCTGTCTCATTGGATTCGTTTTCTTTAAAATATTTTTAATCATCCTCAGTCCTAAATGATGATATTACTGAATATCTTTGGCCTGTAGTGCAAAGTTGAATGATTAACTGATGAATATCTTTGGCCCGTAGTGCAAAGATGAACAAGTGTTGAGATGAACATGACCAACTGGTGATACAAATAAATATCTTTGGCCTGTAGTGCAAAGATGAAAATTTGATTAAAAATGTATATTGATTGTTATTACAGGGATAAAATATTGATGATGAACTTTTAAATCTTAGAAGATAGTAGAACTTATTCTCTACTTGACTCTTCTAATGGATTGTTGTTTCCGCTGCAATTATTGATCTAAAACTAGTTGTCTATTATATTTTATCAGATTTTTCTCTGTTGTAAACTAATGATAATTTGTTGTATATTATCTTAGTCATAATATTCTTTACTGGGCTAGTTGAACTCACCCTTTTCATTTTTGTTCCATTTTTCTTCACTGGAGGTGAGAACATAGCAGGATCTAGTCGGGGTATGGAGTGATGGTTCTAGAAAGATGTTTTAGCAGTCCTCACTATTTTTGTAAAATAGTGTTTGAATAATTGTAATGAGGACTTATTTGAGTGTGGATATTGTCTAGAAGACAATATTTGTATTTAAACTCACAGTATGTGTTGTCTTATTTTGCACGACAATTGTATTATTGAAGTTGTAGTTTGCTTTATGTACCATGTATTTGGCGACTCGGAATGAGTGTTGTATACCTATTTTGGGGGCGTCACAGCTTTCTCAATTTAAACACTTGTGAGCTCACATATAGCTACTTTTGTACCAGTGGGAGCCGAGTGTTCATCCACTTTAAAGATATAGAAGTCTTCTTTGGCAGCCCACTTTAAGCCTTCTCACACACTTTAAAGCATTTCTCTTCATCTTTGCACACACCCTTCTTCACGTTGAGAGTCGTGTTGCGTGTGTTTTCCCGGACTTCGGTCTATGATTTTATTTCAGCTTGTATATATATATATATATATATATATATATATATATATATGGACTAACATTATCGAGTTATGCCTCGATTGAGCCTAGACTTCGGTCTAGAGCGTTTATTTTCTTTTATATATATATATACTTATATATATATAAACTGTGTGTCGGACTTTGTTCGATGAGCCTAGACTTACGTCTGGAACGTTTACTACTTATATATATATATATATATATATATATATATATCGTCCCGCTTGGAGTTTACTTCGTGGTGGTTGATCGCTTTTATAGCTTTCTTTACGTTTCGTCCCGCCTAGAGTTTCCTCCATGGCGGTTGATGGCTTTTTCAGCTTTATTTACATTTCCTGATCCCCCATTGAGGTGCTTCGTGATATATACATGCTTACCGCTTTCATACAAATTGCGGCATCATGTGAGCCTAGGAATCATGTGATCATAGATTAACCCCATTAGATCTAGATTTGGTTACCGTGATGGACATTTTCAGCTGTAAGTAGCTTGTAAATTTATTTGCGGTGTCTGAATTTCCTCAGATGGTTTTCATACCCATGGGGAAGTCGGCATTACTTTGTACATTATTTTCTTATAGATGCTTCGTATCTCGAAAAATAAAAGCAATCAAGTCGAACACTTAATAAAAATGGAAGTGTAAAAGGTCTCAATTACTATTGAGCATAAGGGTTTGAAAAACCTCTTTTATAAAATGTCACTGTCATATCTTGTTAAAAATAGAATTTTTACATAAATTCAAACCCTGTGTATATAGGTGCGAACGAGGCCTCGCAATACTTCCAAATAAACACACATTGACCCACACATACACACACACACACATTTAGATAACAGTTTCTTGAAAAGTGGCGGTCACCGTGGTAACACGGATGTCAGGGGGTGCCTAACACCTTCCCTCTGTATAATCAAGTCCCCGGACCCTAATGAATCTCGGTTTCACTGACCCGTTTAGCAGTGTCACATCACTGGGTCAATGTGCAAACCTTTTCTCGGTTGTGTTGGTACAACCATTTAAAAAACCAACTGGCGACTCTTAACAGTCCATCGTCGACATTATACATGTCGGACCTTTTTCACTTCTTTTTTCAAACAAATCTCACCTAACATGAGAACGCCAAAGAACAAGTAATGGGAAGGGACAAATAAAAATCCCGACGTCGACAGGTAGCGACTCTGTTGGGGACTCCAGTAAGAGGACTTAAGCCATTATTCCAAACTTTTCAAAACTGTTATCTGCTTGTATGTGGATGTTGCATTTACATTTATGATGAATGTGTATGAATGCATACCTTTATTGCACTTAGTGTTTTGCACCATATCTGCTTGTGATATTAGTGCTTCACACATGTCATCATTTTCATACGGTGAGATACGTTGTATGTGAATGTATGTTGTGTGGTCCCTCCACCAGGAGGTTATCATGTCGGTGTTTGATTACTGGACTCGTAGGAAGACTAATTCCAATGAGGCTCAGGAAAGGTACCACCCAAATTCGCTCCAGTTGAAAGACCGGATTAATTTCCTGTTAAGTAAATTATGATGATTTGGGAACCTTCATGCCAAAAAGCCGCAAGAGTAATCTAAGATAGGTCAACCTCTGATAAACCCAACACGGAGGAAAGTCTCTTCATGCTTTCTCATTTTAAATTACTTGTAAAAACAATTACTTGTAATTTCAGTCCATATTCATCTCCATGTAATGATAAATATGAAGAAATGTGTATACATACATATTTAATTTAACATGTTATCACATATTACAAATAGCTAACATCCGTTTTGCAGGATAAAATTCCTAAAACGGACATATCACATAGCATGTTATTATTTACACATTCCCTAAAGACTAAACTATGCAAGTCTTTTGCAGGGAAACAATCAGACCTACTACCCGTTCAAAATCCAAAAAGGCTATGAGCCTACAGTCAATTATGTCGTCATTTGACCAGACTGACCTTAATTCAGTTTCTTGCAAAGAATTCGACGGATTAAGCAAATAAATTATGTATTTGGCTGTTCTACTTAAAGAACTACACCAGTCTACTCAGGGGCCAAAGATACCCATACATGTTGAATCCTCTACATAAGGGGGAACTCAAGCCATTACGATACCTAAACTATAGTTTGATACGTCCAACAAATTTCACGATGCCACCCATCTCACAGGAGATCCAAACACCGGTGACATCCGAAAGAAAGTCCTTCAAATGGAAGAAACCCTTCGTGCTATCAAAGGAATTGGAACACACGGGAGTATTTAATATGCTGACCTATGTGTATTTCCTAGTGTTCATTATCTAGAAAAGTTTAAGACTCTTGACTTCGAAAAGTATAACAGGTTAGGAGATCCTTACACACATTTGAAGGTGTTTATTGGAGAACTTGGATCTTATGCAGAGGATGAGAAGCTCAGAATGTAGCTGTTCTAGAAGAGTTTGAATAGAGAAGCCTATTTGTGGTATACCATATTAGACAACTCAAAGATCCATAGTTGGGAGGAGCTAGCTCACGCCTTCCACTGATAAGTTGATTTTATATACACTTATCTGGTATCTTTTACTTGAATTAGCTGCTTATATTTATGTGTCTTAGTTATTTTTCATGCATTTTATGTTCATTTTGTAAGTTATACGTTTGGGAGCTGTGTGAGCGACAATTGGTAAGGAAAAACAAGGGAAATATAAAGAAAAGCAATCTGGATATCAGTTGGTCTATCGTGTTCATTTTATGTTCTTGGCTTGGAACTTGGACTATGTTGTAGAGCTTCTTCTAAGATTTCTGAAACATCTTGAATCATTCCAATCGGAGTTCGGATGCAAGAGTTATGATCTTTGTATCAACGGACGTCTAACTTCGTTGTTTTGGTTAGCCAGTTTCATAGCAGTCACTTCCAGACCACTTTTAGCCTTCATCCATCCATCATTTCTGAATCATCAAAGAATGAAAGTTATGACCATTTTATCGGAGCATACTGTAGCAGAAAATCAACCTCACGGGCGCGCGATTTCCTGCTCGGCCGCGCGAATTACAGTAGCAAAAGGACGCAATTTAATACTTGCGTGCGGCTACGCCCAAATTTAGGCCAATTCTTGCGCAGTCGCGCCACTTCAGAAGTTGACCAAAGCGTAACAGAGAGAGGGGTTCAATTAGGCCTTATATATTAGACGTATTTTCATTATGTAAGATTAATTCCACCCCTTGGGGGCTAAAACTACTGTTACTTTCTTCTTCCAATATTCGATTAGATTAGATTAGAACCCTAGATTAGCTAAGATTTGGTGATTGAAGCAATTAAAGAACATTGGAAGTTCAGAAGTGAAAGAAGAGAAGAAACTCAGATTTGCTATTCTTAATCCCTAACTCTCTTACTTCTATTTGTATCTTTCAATGTATATTTAATTGTGGATCATGGATTCTAATTCAACTATGAGTTAAATTCTATTTTGGGTTTGTAATGGAATCTATTGCCTAGTTTTTTTGACATACTTCATTGTTAGCTTTATTGATTGCTATGGGATTGTCTATTAAGATTCATGCTTATTTGCTTAGTTGATTGACCATCAATTACTAGGATAACCCATATGAACTTGAAAGACGGAGTATGGGTTTATATTTGATCTTGATAGCTTGTGTTTGTATGTTCTACATGGTGATGGAATATAT
The DNA here is from genome assembly GCA_020205505.1 of Panax japonicus. Taxonomy (NCBI): domain Eukaryota; kingdom Viridiplantae; phylum Streptophyta; class Magnoliopsida; order Apiales; family Araliaceae; genus Panax; species Panax japonicus. The sequence continues at coordinate 46,305,793 of CM035100.1, forward strand.
GATTCGTGCTTAGGATAGACATATACCGAAGCACCGCTCGTAGTCAATTGAGAACTAGGGCTTAAACCTTAATTATTTGTAAATCACATAGACATATAGTAATTTAGGTAATTTGGGTGTTCATGTGTATTCTTTCAACTGGGGATTATATTTGATATGGATATGGTACATTGAGATATGGTTGTACTTTACTTTCGTGTTCTCGACTAGCAATCCAGTGCAAGTAATTTTGCTTAACAAGGAGTGCGTTGATTTAAATTATTCAATAGATGAAATTGTAATATCAGGTTTTCATTATCTAGTCTCACTCTAGGAATAGTTAGGTTTATTTAATTTAATAGTTTAAATATAAAATATAATATCATTCGTTTAAATAAGACTGAGATGGTTATGAGTTAATGATTGGTGAACTTTATTAGTTAATTCTCCATGGGAACGATACTTTACTTACTATTTATTACTTGTTGACCACGTATACTTGTGTGTTGTGCGTAACTAGAATTTACCCAACATCCGCACTCAATACAGCTTCTAGTCTCAGAGGGCTCCTGGCCGATATCAGATCACCAAGGTCAAGAAACATAAGAGTTGTTATTTAGTGCAAGTTTTATTCAGCTTTACTCCGATATTCCGGTCAAAAAATACTATTATTTTGAGGTAAGGGGTGTTATTTTCTTCATAATGATGTTATTCTTTCAATATCATTATACCGAAATATTGGTATGGATTTTATTGTGGAATTTCTATATTTTTATGTCGGGGTTACTATTCATGTATACGGCACTATTCACGAATACGGCACTATTCACCAAAATAATAAAATTTTCTTCTTTTTGTCTAATATGTCTATTATGGTTACTATCTTTGATTGTATCCATGTTTTGATCTTTATTTTTGAATTATGCTTCACAGTTGGTTTTTATGGAGTATTATTAAACTTGGATAAACTGTAATACGAATCCCTAATATTTGTTCTTTTATCTCACTAGATTCATTTTATTTAAAATATTTTTCATCATTCTCAGTCCTAAATGATGATATAATTGAATATCTTTGGCATGTAGTGCAAAGATGAATGATTAACTGATGAATATCTTTGGCCCGTAGTGCAAAGATGAACAGGTGTTGAGATGAACATGACCAACTGGTGATACAAATAAATATCTTTGGCCTGTAATGCAAAGATGAATATTTGATTCAAGATGTATATTGATTGATGTTGCAGGGATACAATATTGATGATGGACTTTTAAATCTTAGAAGATAGTAGAATTCATTCTCTACTTGACTCTTCTAATGGATTGATGTTTTCCCTGCATTTGCTGATCTAAAACTTGTTATCTATTATATTTTATCAGATTTTTCCATGTTAAAGACTAATGATAATTTGTTGTATATTATCTTAGTCATTATATTCTTTATTGGGCTAGTTGAGCTCACCATTTTCCTTTTTGTTCCATTATTCTTCTCAAGAGGAGAGAATTTAGCAGGAACTAGTCGGGGTATAGAGTGATGATTCAAGATAGTTGTTTTATTAGTCCTCACTATTTTGTAAAATAGTGTATCAATAATTGTAATGAGGACTCCTTTTGAGTTTGTATACTGTCTATTAAACAATATTTGTATTCTCACATTATATGTGTTGTCGTATTTTGCACGACAATTGTATTACTGAAGTTATAGTTGTTTCTGTACCATGTTTTTGGCGACTCGGAATGGGTGATGTATACCTATTTTGGGGGCATCACAACAGTCATATACATAATATATGCATTAAAAATCAAAGTCATCAATACATAAGGTTAACCTCAATACCAGGAGTACTTTGCCTTTTTACCTTTTGTTCATTTGTCCTCAAATAGGATAAGAGATAGCAGAAAAAGGTGCCAATTTGACTGTCTCAAAAGTCAAATTTTTCACATCATTATGTTCAGCATGGTTTAATACTAACATTTACTATGTTGAATATTTTTTATCAAGTCATTTGAGCATACATAATCACTACTATGTGTTTAGATGCATTTCATGTGATATGTCATTTTCCAGCGGATAAAAACTGGAAAACAATACATGCATACGTTACCAGGACAGTGTAGAACACTTGTACGGTGACAGAATTTATAAAAAATCGCCCGAACTCGGTAGATCTGAAGAAGAGCTCTCAGATTTCCTTCGCGGCGCAACTTAAAAATGACTTATGAAAGCAACCTGTTGGCCTTTAGTATCCAAGGTTGGCCGCAAAGGAGTTCTCACAGACTGAGAAGGTCAAATCAGGAATAAAAACGCTATGCAATTGAGCAGAATGGCTTACAAATCCTGGTGTTCTCAAATTGAACATTGGGTCTGTACATCACTCATTAGTATTCACCCAAGCACAGGGTATACTATGCCGATGATCTCTGTCGACATCGGGATTTTTAGTTGTTCCTTTCCGTTACTTGTTCTTTGGTGTTCACATTTTAGGTGAGATTTGTTTGAAAAAATAAGTGAAAAAGGTCTGACATGTATAATGTAGACGATGGACTGTTAAGAGTCGCCAGTTAGTTTTTTAAATGGTTGTACCAACACAACCGAGAAAAGGTTTGGACATTGACCCAGTGATGTGACATTGCTAAATGGGTCGGTGAAACCGAGATTCATTAGGGTCCGGGGACTTGGTTATGCGGAGGGAAGGTGTTAGGCACCCCCCGACATCCGTGTTACCACGGTGACCGCCTCTTTTCAAGAAACTATTATCTGAATGTGTATGTGTGTGTGGATCAATGTGTTGTTATTTGGAAGTAGTGCTGTAAAAATTCAATTTTAAGCAAGATATGGCAGTGATGTTTTATAAAAGAGGTTCAAACCCTGATGCTCAATAGTAATTGAGACCTTTTGCACTCCCATTTTATTAAGTGTTCGCCTTGATTGATTTTATTTAACAGATGCGAGGCATCCGTACGAAAATAATGTACAAAATAATGCCAACTTCCTCGTGGGAATGGAAACCATCTGAGAAAATTCAGACACCGCAGAATAATTTACAAGCTACTTACAGCTAAAAATATCCATCACGGGAACCGAATCTAGATCCAATGGGCTGAATATCCAAGGTTGGGACATTAGTCACAGTTGGTATATATCTGTATCAAAACCTACAGCATTTGTGTTGTTGTATTTTGTACGACAATTGTTGTAATAAAGTTATAGTTGTTTTATGTACCATGTATTTGGCGACTCAGAATAGGTTGGGTGGATTGGACCTATTTTGGGGTTGTCACAGTTGGTATCAGAGCTTAGGGATATGATCTCTGGTGGAGATCGGGAAATAGAACTAGGTAGGGAGAGATGAGTAAATCCTTCACTAGTGTGTCCTTCCTAAGCTTATTTGTTGGTCAGTCATAATATCGGGATATTATGTGATATGTTAATTTGTTTAATTAACCCTTGTTTTGAAGCTGTATTCTAGAATGATATCTGAAATACAGGAAATGAGCAATGGAGAAATCATGATGATAGGGAAGATAGAATCTGAAATGACAGCAAGGTATTCTCAACTCTTTGAAATATCAGGTACGTAAATTTCGGGGACGAAATTTCATAAGAAGGGGAGATTGTAAGACCCCAAATTTTATGAAATAAAAGTATTCAATTTTTTTATTCAGTAAATGGTTAAATTGATAAAAGTTAAAGTTAAGGGTGATATATGAATTTTTTTTTTCAAAATACGCAAGTGGTTATAAAGTATTCATTATTGTCGGGGAATATTCGTTTGGTCGTGGAATATTCTTTCTGTCGGGAAATATTCGTACGACGGCGCAACCATTTGTGGGCCCCATAACGGATAACTGTCGGATGAAGAAAACGACAAATTTGAGTTTTTATAAATAACGGCGTAATCGTTACCGTTAACACTGTTGGAATACCCGGTGGGTAAAGTAAAGTAATACGCGTTGTTGCACAGTAGCACACAGTTTTGCACAGTATTTTTGAATTATTGATTCTTACGTAAGAAGACACTACTCAATAATTGTTACAGTAATTACTGTTCAATATTTAATTTTATTAATTCAATAATTGCTGCGTTGATATTTTATATTATTGTTGTTTCAATAATTGTCACTGCACAGTATCTCCATTATCAGATCAAAAATTCATATTATTTGAATAATATTATTAGATAGCATTATTGGCAATATCTAGAAAGTTCTGCTAAGGAGAGGTTTGGTCACCTAATTGCGCGCCAGTAAAGAGAAATTCTTATTGGAAAGCCCCCTCTTTCCTGGGAACGGCCTGGTTGTCATAATTGTGATTCTATAATATTATTTGTGAATAATTAATTATTGATTCATATGATAAAGAAATATTTATTTTATGTTGGATATATTTATTGTGGTTAAAAATAAAGGAGTTAATGTTGAGTTATTTTATCAGTATTTTGTCGGATTTGAGGTATTAAAAGATCAAATCAGTGTTCTTACAACTTTATTGTGTGAGTTATAATTTTTAATCTGACCGTTGGATCGTTGTGATTTTTGGATATGTTATACATATATAAGTTGAGTTTATGTTCACAAATTTTGAACCATTAAAAATAAACGAAATATTTGTTATGAATTTTAAGAGGTGACTGATTCGAAAATTAGGTTTATAAATAATTTTGGTGGAAAATTCTAGAAATGGGTGGGCCCCACTTTTGGTTGTTGGGAAAGATGACTGATTTTTGGTGGGTGGAATAGTAGCAGGTAAAGCCATCAGGTAGCAGGACAAGTCTGTTTCGGCGTGCTAACATTTTCCTATAAATAGAGGGCTAAGTTAGAATTGAAAATCACACCAGAAACAAGTTTTCTCTCTTTCTCTCTCTAGATTATCGAGTGTATTTAGTGTGTATTTAGATACTTGGTGAGTTGCTATTCATCAGTGCAAGTTTTCTTCAGCGTCATATCCGATATCCAGTCAAAAGTGCTGCTCTTTTGAGGTAAGGGATAGTTAGGGATAGTAAGGGATTGTAAGGGATGTTGTTTTCTTCTTAAATGATATTATTTTCTTCAATATCATTATGCCGAAATATTGGTCTGAATTTTTTATCAAATTTAGAACTTTTTGAGTCGGGGTTACTATTCACGTATACGGCACTATTCACGTATACTGCACTATTCATGTATATGGCACTATTTACATATATGACATTATTTACGTATACGGTACTATGTACGAATACAGAGTACTATTCACGAGTTACTATTCATGAGTTACTATTCACAAGTTACTATTCATGACAAAAATTGGTTTCTTTTTCTGACCAAATTATCGTTGATTTATGAATCTTACTCTTGAGATTAAATTTATATGTTAATTATATTGTTTTTATTATCATATATAACATTTTTATAATCCTGGTGAAGAAATTTCTCTTTAACTTGAGTGTAAAGATGGGTAGATTATTGGTATGATCATGATTATGGGTTCCCTTTGGCCAGTAGTGCAAAGTTGAATTATTGACTGGTATGATCATGACCATTGAATTTAAAATTGAATATCTTTAACTTAGGTGCAAAGGTGAATTGATCAACATGGTTATAATTATGGTTTATATAGATTCTGAAATAATTATATATTTCTTTGAGATGTTAATATATTTGGCATGTAGTGCAAATATGAACTATTGAGGAATATCTTTGGCTTGTAGTGCAAAGATGAATTGTTGATGAATATCTTTGGCCCGTAGTGCAAAGATGACCTGTTGTTGAATATCTTTGGCCAGTAGTGCAAAGATGAACTGTTGACGAATATATTTGACATGTAGTGTAAAGATGAATTATTGTTGAATATCTTTGGGCTGTAGTACAAAGATGACCTGTTGTTGAATATCTTTGGCCCGTAGTGCAAAGATGAATTATTGTTGAATATCTTTGGCCTGTAGTACAAAGATGACCTGTTGAATATCTTTGGCTCGTAATGCAAAGATGACCTGTTGTTGAATATCTTTGGCCTGTAGTTCAAAGATGACTTGTTGATGAATGAATATCTTTGGCCTGTAGTGCAAAGATAAATTTATTTGTACGATTATGAATATGAACTATGATTTGGTATAACCGTGATCTTTGATGTTTCAGGTGATGAAAATTATCTTTGTCCTGGATGAGAAAAGGAATTTAGAACTACAATTACGATTATGAGTTATATATGTGATTGTGAACAGGAATTGTTGATTGATGTTACAGGGATAAAATATTGTTGGTGGACTTTTAACATGGAGAAGATAATAGATTTTATGGTCTATTTGGCTCTTCTAATGGATTGCTCGTTCCGCTGCAACTATGGTTGAAAAGTTTTATCATCTACCATATGTTCTAAATCTCTGATTTATTACTGATGAAGGCTATTGATAATTTAATTATCTTTAGTCATGATATTCTTTACTGAGCTAGTTGTGCTCACCCTTTTACTTCACAATTCCTTTCAGGTAATAAAAGTGTAGCTGGGTCGAGCGAAGAATAACAGGGGAATAGAACGGTGGTCTATAGCTATTGAGGTTCTCCCTAAATAGTATGAAAATAATTTTATTGAGACTTTAGATAAGTGTGTCGTATTAGATACGTCATTTGATATTTAATTTTGGAGAACCGAATAGGGTGAGGTGAACTCAACTTTGGAAGGGTGTTTTGCCACTATCATACAAGATTTTTAATGACATACAAACTCGTGTTATCATCAGACATGGTTGTGCACATCCACTTGCGAAATATATCTACGAGCACTACCTATATAATCTTGGTGTTTGTTTGGAGTATAATTCTCAATTAGAGACAATGGAGATAATTATATGTCAAGAGAAGACTCACCATTGGGAAGAATATGATAGTAATCTTCTCATTTTTCTTTGGGGTCTATTGGGTCAACCAAGGATAATTTTGTGGGCATATGATATCTATCATAACCTAGACGCATGGTCTCCCATGTACGAAGGTTTCCTTGAGTACTTTCCAAATATTCTAATTTCTAAAATAGTTTGTGACTGTACCTTTATGTAAGGTGTCATTGTGACGTGCTATCCAAGGTTGGGACATGAGTCACAGTTGGTATATATTTGTATCAAAACTCACAGCATTTGTGTTGTTGTATTTTGCACGACAATTGTTGTAATAAAGTTATTGTTATTTTTCTGTACCATGTATTTGGCGACTCATAATAGGTTGGGTGGATTGGACCTATTTTGGGGTTGTCACAGTTAATATATATAAATGTGTATATATATATATATATATATATATATATATATATATATATTTAAGTAGTAAACGCTTCAGACCAAAGTCTAGGCTCAGCGAAAAAAGTTCGACACACGGTTAATATATATAAATGTATATATATATATATATATATATATATATATATATATATATATATATATATATATATATATATACAAGCTGAAACAAAACCGCGGACCAAAGTTCGGGCAAATGTGCGCAACACGACTCTCAACGTGAAGAAGGGTATGTGCAGAGATGAAGAGAAAGACTCTAAAGTGTGTGAGAAGGCTTACAGATGACTGCCAAAGAAGACTTCTATATCTTTAGAGTGGGTAAACACTGGCTTTTGTAGGTATAAAAGAGGCTATATATGAGCTCACATGTGTTTAAAATGAGAAAGTACACTACATGGGGTAAGTGCAGAGCAAATTGGGCAGGGCTTCATCGTCATTATCTCTTGCAAAATGGGCAGCCTAGGCCCTCTATTTATAGATGATTTAGTCACATGTGTACCTGCGGCTAGGCCGCAGGTGTACCAGAGGCAACCCGGGTGGGCCTGGGTTTTTTGGGTCGGGTCGTCTCGAAGTACGTGCACTCGGGCACTGTAATGTCCACTCCAACTTTAAGAAGTACAATCCGGGCATTCGTTTGAGGTATACAAGACCTATTTCGGACTGCCATTATCGACAGTTGTATGATGGCATGGGATTAGAGTTTGTACGAAGTCATTGAAGATGGGACGATGCCATCCGTTCTTCAAGCTTCAACTTTCATCCGTTACCCCGCACAATAGTCACTCGGGATTGGTTAGTCTTGTGGGACATCATTGCGTAGAGATGTTGAGACGACATGGCGGAGCATCGCGTTGGCGAGATGATGATGTTACCCCTCACCGGTGTTATCGCCGGATTGGGCTGATAAAGCAGACGTTGCTCAAACTTCGCTGAGATTGGACTGCTGCAATTATTGAAGGTCCTCATTATCATCTTTGAGGTGTGTCTGTCTTCCCGATGTTATCACCGGGTTGGTACAGTGTATCTCATTGTGAGCGCCGAGATTGAAACTGGTTGCATTTGAAACAAGCATTTCCGGGGTTATCGCCGAAACTGCATTCCTTGGGGCTATCACCAAGGTTGGTGGCTATTCCCATAGTTGGGACTGAGACTGGATACCTCGGGGTTATCTTCGAGATTAATCGGTGTTCTCCGGTGTGTGTTCCGGTATTGTATCTGCACGCCTCGGGGTTATCTCCGAGATTGGAATTGTTACTCCCATAGTGTAATCCGGGGTTGATGCTGAACTTCCGGTAGTATCCGGTATGGATATGGATTGTCTTTCAGGGTTCCCTCTTAAAAGACAAATCTGTCATCCTGCAATGTTAGTGACAGTAATACAGAAAATTTTGAGTGTCTACAGATGTCCCTCTTTATCATACTCATGCATGGCGATGCATGGGTAGGATAAAGAATCCTAGACACTTGAAACGCAACAAGACAAACATGGTACTGTATGTAGCAACATGATGCAAATGTATGATGCATGTGTACGGGGTTGTAGCCCAACATGTTGGGGATAATTCCTGGCTTCCTATTGGTTCAACTGGGGATTGGCAATCCTGACCAAATTTGATGTGTAATCTAAATCTGTTAGGATGTTGATGTTGGAGTTATCACCAAATTCCTATGTCTTTGATAATGACTTGGTCCTGAAGATGTGCCTCTTATGTGTAAGAGATCTGTGGGGATAAAGCTTGATCTGTTTGAGGATGTGTATAACATATTCCATCATCTATCCTCTTTGATAACATTGACCTCTCCTAGTTAGTATCACAAGAATATGTCAAGATTTTGTTGGATTTACTGCCAACAGCAAATGATGTCTGGGATGCCTGACCTTCGTTGATGTGTACTTCACTGACATGTGAATCAATGGCTGAAAAATCTTGTGGGATATACTGTCAAGGTTGATTGACCTTCGCTGACGTGTGAATCAACAGCTGAAACTCTGTGAGTAGATCATCAAGGTTGCTTGACCTTCGCTAACGTGTGAATCAACGGCTGAGACTCTGTGAGTAGATCGTCAAGGTTGCTTGACCTTCGCTGACGTGTGAATCAACGGAACCTTTAGACGACATGGATATTACTTCACCCATAACGTAGCTATGTCATACTCCTTTCAGCCATCAGAGTGTATAGATGCTCTGTCCTGGTCCACATTTTTGGCAAATATCAGAGATCCATTCAGCATATTACCGTGTTCGGGGCTTAGCTCACCATACAGCTTCATTACTCACACTCCGGGCATGGACTTCCTCCCTCTGGCTGGCTTGAGGGGCGTGACTACTTATTACCCACTGGTCGTGATGTCACAATTTGACCAGTTCTAGGATTTTCATCCTTTCGAGGGGTCGATAGGTCAGCATTCAGCTTCTTGATATCTCTCGACAGAGGACCGATCCTGCGTGTATGCTTGTTGGAATCCGCGTGAGATAGTTGCTTTCTCTGTCAGTCATCCAGGTTGTTCTACAGAGTATTCCACATGGATGGATACAGAGATTTTATCGGCTGTGGTAGTGTCCACAGTACCGGATAGTGAGTTAGATGATGTAGAGCCCATGGAGGACATCGATTCATACATCGAGGAGGAGCCTGCTGCTGGGTTGCTAGCATTTCCTCCGGATTCTCCCCATACCAGTACTGTTGTGATTCAGCACTCGGCATAGTACCTAGAGCTGAGTCTTCATCTGATGACCTTTGAGAGAGATCATGCCCGATATTTGATGTTGACTGCCCTTGATGGGAGAGACACAACTCTATTAGAGAGAGACGAGGCATTAGCTCGCAGAGATGCTGCTGTTGTTGAGCGGGATGAGGCCAGATCTGCCAGAGATACAGTGATAGTTGAGCAGGATAGTGCTATATCTTCCCGGGATGTAGTCATCACAGATAGTACTGCCGTGAGGTCCCTTACCACTGGCATGATCGCAGAGATGAGCACATATATTGACGAGCATATGGTCACCATGCAGATGGATGCAGATCTATTAGGTCGTGTAGATATTCTCGTACAGGAGACCACAGCTTCACCTCCATCTTCTGAGAGGGACGCCATGTTGGGCTTGTTAACTCGCATATACCCTGACTTGTAGATGAGCTTATATTTTCCTGCACAGACTAGCTTAGCCATTTTGTCATGTATAGTTTACATTGTATATATAAAACAACACTATATATATGACAGGGAAATATATTTTTGGATCACTTTCCTTTTAGATATGCCTTGCTATTTGCTTGATATTTTGCCTGCTGCTTCAGGGCTTGTGGTCTTGATGTATTCTGAATTCCTCCTGGGTGGATGGACATTGAGTTGTCTCTGGATAGTTCAGAATGGATCATCGATCTCTGTGTATCCCTACCATCTTTGGTGTCTTAGGACTGGTTTCTAGATAAAAATGTGGAGAGGAGTGTGGCTTTCCTCTCTGAGATTGACCGCACCACAAATGGTCGCTAGTACTTCTATTTAGGAGAAGCCTAGTTAATTCCACCTCTTATGGATTGGTGTTGCTCTTCAAGGTATGAACACAGCTTAGATGGTCGCTGAATCTCCAATTTGGGAGGAGTTCAGGTAATTCCACCCCTTTGGTCTGAAGCCGAATGAAATGTAATGGATTGAAAGGTGTTCCCAGTACCAATTGACAAGGGTTTGTGTTTTGGTATGGGGTGAGACCGCACCATGAATGGCTACCTACGTACTCCTATTGAATAGGAGATCAGGTCTGTGTAGTTCAAACCTGGTGTAAGAGGTTCAACGTTGTATATGGTAGAAATGGTGTAGGAATGTTTTTGGTTGTTTTTGTTTTTGTAAGGGTAGAAATATTTTTGTTGTTTTTGTTTTATTGCGATCGGGCCATAGAAATGGTTGCCTACGTACTCCTATTGAAGAGGAGATCAGGTCGACGTAGTTCACCCCTCAGGGTGAGATGAAAAGCGTGATCCCATGTGCAGGTCAGAGTGCGGGGAGGAGAAAGTTTAATCCTAGGTTGAGGATAAACTGCAGGTATGAGAAGTTTGATCCCATGTATGGGTAGCCAAACTGCAAGCGCAAGAGGTTCAATCCGCGGTGGGATGACCTAAGTCGTAGGAACACAAACTAGAGTCAGACTGCTGGCTTGAAAAGTATGTTTCCCTGAGGAGCAAAGTGTAGAAGAGTTGTATGTGGTAAAGGGTTAAAGAACCGGAATGACTGGTGATCTGATGGTTCCGCACCAGTGTGTTTCCGAATTACTTCAGACATAGTACCATTTCACGGCATCTGAGTTGATGAGTTGTGGAAATTCATCACCGTCCATTTCTTGCAATCTGAGAGCACCTCCTGTCAATGTTTCCTTGACAATAAGCAGGCCTTCCCAGTTAGGGGCGAATTTTCCCTTAGACTGATCTTGGTTGTCAAGGATTTTCTTCAAAACCAAGTCATGTTGTTTAAACTACCGTAGCCAGACTTTTTTGTTGTAGGATCTGGTGATCCTTTGCTGATATAACTGACCATGGAAGATAGTCGCGGTTCAACTTTCGTCTATTAGAGACAGTTGGTGATACCTGTCCTGTACCAATTTATCTTCATCAAGCTGAGCATCTATCAATACTCTGAGGGATTCCATTCCAATTTCTATGGGGAGTACTGCTTCCATCCCATAGGTTAATGCATAGGGGGTTGCCCCAGTGGAAGTACGCATTGAGGTTCTGTAGGCTAATAGAGTAAGAGGCAATAGGTCAGGCCAATCGTTGTAGTTGGCGGACATCTTTTGCATAATCTTCTTGATGTTTTTGTTAGCAGCTTCAACAATACCGTTCATCTTCGGACGATAGATGACATAGTTAAGATGTTATGTGGAATTTTCTGCATAATTCCTCCATCATTTTGTTGTTGAGGTTCTTAGCATTGTCTGACACAATCACCTCTGGTTGTCCATATCGACAAACGACATTGTTTCTAATGAAAGCAATCATGACTTCTTTAGTAACCCTGGGGAAGGAGGCTGCTTCTATCCACTTGGTAAAGTAGTCGATCATGGTGAAGATAAATCGATGTCAGTTACTGGCTTTAGGCTCAATGGGTCCGATAACGTCCATTCCCCACATTGAGAAGGGCCAAGGTGAACTCATATTGTGGAGTTCCTTTGGAGGAGCGTGTATAGCATTCCCATGAATCTGGTACTGATAGCATCTCTTGACGTGGTCATTGCAATCAGCTTTGAGAGATAGCCAATAATGTCCCGTCTTGAGGATTTTCTTGACAAGGAGAGGCTCACTCATGTGGGGCTCACAGACTTCACCATGGATTTCATCCATAAGCCTTTGGGCTTGATCTTTGTCTAAACATCTAAGGAGACCTAGTTCTGCATCTCTTTTGTAGAGCACATCTCCACTCAGGTAGAATTTCATAGCAAGTCGATGGATCCGCCTTTCCTCAATCGGGCTCGCCTCAGCGGGTGTAGATCCGTCTCGTAGATATTCCTTGATATGCTGATACCAAGGATGTTGGATGGGAGGTAGCTCATCTGATACTTCTCCAACGTAATTCCCATAGGCTGGGGCCTTGTGCAGGGAAATTATGACGCTTGGAAAGTGTTCCTTGTCTGATATGCGAATCAAGGAGGCCAAAGTTGCTAATGCGTCTGCAAAGTCATTCCTATTACGAGGAATGTGTAGAAAGGAGATTTCTTCAATCTCCAAGACCATGTCCAAAACATGTCGATGGTAAGGCAGCAAATGTAGTTCCTTGGTTTGATAGATTCTGGTGGATTGCCTGATTACCAACTCTTAATCTCCAAAGACAGTTAACCGCTTGATGTCCATGAAACGGGCAAGTTTTAGCCCCATGAGATAGCCTTCATACTTAGCCATATTATTGGTGCTGACAAACTACAATTTGACGGCAACGGGATACTGCTCCCCCGTACCAGATACGAGAACTGCTCCAGCTCCAGAACCTTCCATATTAACAACTCCATCAAAATACATCTTCCATGATACTGATGGTGTTGCTGCACTGTCATTACTCCTTTATCGGGGAAATATGTTTCCAAGGGTTTGAAATCCCCTGAAGGTGTGGTGGCCAGTTGATCCGCAATTCCTTGACCTTTGATGGACTTTTGAGTCACATATACGATGTCAAATTGTTATAGGATCAACTGCCATCTGGACAGCTGGCAATTTAACATGGGTTTGTTGAACACATATTTGAGAGGATCCACGCAGGATATGAGATGGGTTGTGTGACCATGGAGGTAATGTTGTAACCTCATGGAAGCCCAATATGCAAAAGCACAACACGTCTTTTTGATCAGAGTGTACTTGTGTTCACTGTTGCTGAACCTTTTGCTGAGGTAATAGATAACTCGTTCTTAGCCTCTATCGTCTTTCTGTCCCAGCATGCAGCCCATGGCATTGTCACTTATGGACAGGTACATAAACAGGGGAACATCATCCCTGGGTGGTACCAACACGGGAGCTTTGACTAGCTATTTCTTGATTGTAAAAAAGGCCTTTTGACACTCATCATTCCATTTCATGGAGGAGTTCTTCCTTAATAGCTTGAAGATTGGCTCACAGGTTGCTGTGAGTTGGGAAATAAACCTGCTAATGAAGTTGATTCTTCCCAAAAATCCCCGTATTTCCTTCTCTGTCTGAGGAATGGGCATTTCCGTGATGGCTTAGATTTTGGCAGGATCCAGCTCAATCCCTTTGTGGCTGACTAGAAATCCTAGCAACTTGCCTGATTTAACAGCAAAGGCGCATTTAGCTGGATTCAACTTCAAGTTGTACTTACGTAACCTGTTGAACAACTTCCTAAGATGGTCTATATGGGCATCGTCCTTCCGGGACTTAACAATGATGTCATCAACGTAGATCTCAATCTCTTTGTGTATTAAGTCATGGAAAAGAGCCATCATAGCTCGTTGATAGGTGGCTCCGGCATTGATGAGGCCGAATGGCAACCGTCTATAGAAAAAGGTTCCCCAAGGCGTGATGAAAGCAGTTTTCTCACGATCTTCCTCAGCAACCATGATCTGATGATACCCCGCAAAGCAATCAGCAAAGGAGTACATGTCGTATTGCGTAGTATTGTCAATAAGAATGTGGATAAATTATACGGGAAAGCTGTCTTTTAAGCAAGCTTTTTTCAAGTCCCGGTAATCCACGCAAACTCGTACCTTCCCTCCAGGTTTAGGTACGGGCACGAAGTTGGATATCCACTCAGGATATGTAAACACCATGATGATGTCAGCTTGAAATTGTTTCACAATTTTTTCTTTCACCTTTAAACTCCACTCAGGTTTCAATCGCCTGAGCTTTTCCTTGACTAGCTTAAATCCCTCTTTAATGGGAAGGCGATGAAGGATAATGTCAGTGGACAAACCCACCATGTCTTTATGAGACCATGCAAACACATCTTGGAATTGGGTTAGTAGTGTAACCATGTCATTCATTTGGTTTGGGTTAAGGTTTGAACCAATCTGGATTAACTTATGGCTTTCTAAGGTTCCGAGATTGAAAGAAGTGGTTTGATCAAGGTTGGTTTTAGGTTTGCCTTTGACACATTCTTGAATTTCTTGAGGCACCTCAATGTCATCCTGTATATCCATCAAGGCTGAATTCATCTCTACATCAAAGGTACAATCCTTGTGGAGAAGAGGCACCGTATCAGCAAGTATAGGCACATCTAAACTCAGAGTCCTGAAACAAAATATGCTTTCACTTAGTATATATGAAATGTGTTGATCATACACAGTGTTAGCATATACTGGAAAAATAAACTGCTAATGTTGTACAGAAAAGTAAGCAGTTATTATATTTATAGGGAAGAAAGAGTTCTGCCCGTTTTATCTTCGTTGACCAATGCAAGGAATGTTGTTCCAATTAGCAAGGGCAAAGTCTTGGTGGACCACAATAATGGAGGGATTGTCATCATCCTCCCTGTCCCGAATGATGGCCATTACATCTGGACAATCATCGTCTGGGGTGTATCTGTTGGTATGTTCATCATGAACGATAATGCGTATGCCTGACATCATTTGGATGACGTCTTGCTTGATTCTTCGTTCCTTCTCTTCCACTATGGTATTTGGAACAAAGACTTCTTTCTCCTTTACCGGTACCGATTTGGGAAATAACATAGCCATTACATTGGTTGGCACCTTTACAGGAGGTTGTGCGAACTCAGAGTTTGAAGGCGAAGATGAACGCCGCATAGTTAAAGCAGAAGGAATCTGCTGATGCTTATGAGGATTCCTATGACTAGAACTGGCAGAATAGCCTAGCCCTGCTATTCCAGTTTGCCTGGTTAATCAAATTGGGTACTTAATACCCTGGAAATCTTTACCCAGCCCTTGTCCCGATTTATGACCCAATGACATCATTTCTTGAGTAGCCGATATTACCTCGGCAGAAATCTTGGGTTCGGGTAATGGCGTTCCAATAGCATGGTATTGGGTATTGCTTATTTCCAAAGCATGAAACTGACCGATTCCACATCTGCATTGGCATTGATGAATGGCATGTCTCCGTGCTGAGGAATCTCTGGTTCAGCGTTGACCGTGACTAGGCTATTGTTGATAATGTATTTCAACTGTTGGTGAAGAGTGGACGGGACTGCCCCAGCCATATGAATCCATGGTCGCCCCAAAAGTAGGTTGTATCCCGAATCTATCTTGAGCACATGGAAAGATATGCAGAATGTGTGAGGACCAATTTTGATTGGCAGCTCAATTACTTCGACCGAATTACGGCGGGATCTATCAAAAGCTTTGATGATAGTATGGCTACTCCGAATTTTGTTGAGATTGATATTCATCTTCGCCAAGGTAGCGTATGGACAGATATTTAGAGAGGAACCTCCATCTATCAGGACTCCAGCTAGAATGTATCCAGAGGACAGGACCGCAATGTGCAACGGCTTGCAATGACCAGTCCCCTCGGGCGGTATGTCATCATCATTGAAGGATATCACATTGTTGTTAAAAATATGATCAACTATATATTGAAATTTTTCCGTATCAACTGATGTCGGCAGATAGGCTTCTTCTAAAACCATCAACAAGACCTTCCGGTGATTCTCGGAAGTTAGGACCAAGTCCAGAATTGATATTTGTTGTGGAGCTTCTTTTAAGCTTAAAACCACCTTAGCTTCGTGATGAGCCATAGTGCGGAGGAATTTTTCAATTTTCTCCATGGGTATTTTCCCCTTTGATTTGGTGGTGGACCTCATCACCCGTGGGGGAAGATACAGTGGATTTTCTTTCGACACTGTAGCAGTTGTATGTGAGGTGGATCCTTCACCTTCTCCATAATTCCATGGAACTTTGCGCAAGCTAACAATAGGATATTGTGCTTTGCACGGCAAGTTGATTGGCTTGGGAGAAGCCACTTTCAAAGGATTGTTGCTTCCCTTGAGTTGAATTGTTGGCGTTGTGAGTAATGTGTTAATCCCATCAGTTTCAGTGGATATGACCGCTACCACACTCTTCCACTTAGTTAGACCTGAATTCTCACTTGCACGTAACACAGTATTGTCGTCCGCTTGGCGTCGGACATCACTGTTGATTAGATTTTGAATAAAGTGGCGCAGTGCCCAACATTTTTCTATGATGTGACCGCGAAACTGGGAGTGATATTGACATACTCCATCAGAGTTGTATCGCCCTGAACGGGGGTTGATTAGAGGTGGAAGGGAATTGATCCTTCCTTTATTGATTAATATATGAAGGATTTCCTCCATAGGTTAGCCCAAATAGGTGAATTCCTTTTTGTTGGCAAAATCTCGACGGGCCTTGGCATTTGCTCTCTTTGTCACTTTGTCTTCCAGCATTTCATTTTCTAAAAGTGACGAGGGCATATTCATGACAAGAGGTAGGAGACTGACATGCTCCTGGCTGATTAACTGATGTGTCATTTAGTGCTGATAAGTCACCAGTTCTGCCAATTGCTCAATTTGCTTGCCTAAAACTTTCATCTTTTGTTCCATTGTGAAATGAAACTTGGAATAAACCCATTTGTCATCACCTTCTTTGAAGGTCTGGGAGGATTCACAGCTGAAATTGGAATTTTGTCCGCTACTCCAATTTATCATGTTGACCTCTTCTTCTTTGTGTTGAGGAAGAGGGTTGTCTTGAATGTGAGGCTGATCTAGTTTGGTGACCACGATCTCCCCGTTGTCTATCAGGTCCTGGATCTTGTGTTTCAAGGCCCAACAATCCTGAGTATCATGTCCAGGTGCCCCGGTATGATAAGCACATTTCTGAGCAGCATTGAAACCCCGTCAATTAGGGTTGGTCGGTGGAAGAAGATATGTAATTTTCTTCTGTGTTGTCAGAAGAGTTAGAATGTTCTCAAGGGTATCCCCTAAGGGTGTAAACACTCGAGGGCGTTTGACTTCTCCACCTTTTGGTATTGGAGGGTTCACAGACTGTGCTTGAAAGGGAGTGTAGTTTCTCGTTTGAATAGGCATGTTCTGATTGCCTTTTTTCCCCTGTAGTATCAGGGAAACATCTTTCTCTTTCTTTTTATGGACCCTACGGGGGTTGTTTCCATAATTTCTAGACTAGATGTGATCAGCAACAACTTTAAGGACAGCTAGGTCTTGAATCTTTTAGGACTTCAATCTCATCTCAGCCATCTCCCCATGTTTGACCATTTCAAAAAATGGTTTGCCAATGCCGGCTAAAACTCTCTCATAGAACGGAGCTTCTTGTATGTCTATGAAAGTCATGACCATCTCTGATTCTTTCATGAAAATACTAACTTGGGCAGCCAAACGTCTCCACCTTTGAGCATACTCTCTGAAAGACTCGTTAGACTGTTTCTTGATCTTGGTAATTTGATACCGATCTGGAGCCATCTGAGTTTGAAAGCTGTATTGAGTGAGGAAAGCATGTGCTAGCTCTTCCCAGCTATGGATCTTTGAATTGTCTAATCTTGTGTACCACGACCAGGCTTCTCCAGTTAGACTTTTCTGGAATAATTACATTCTAAGCTTTTCGCCCTCTGCATAAGATCCAAGTTCTCCAATAAACACCTTTAAATGTGTGTAAGGATCTCCTAACCCGTCATATTTTTCAAAGTCAGAAGTTTTAAATTTTTCTAGATAATGAACACTAGGAAAAATACACAGATCAGCATATGAAACACTCCAGTGTGTTCTAATTCCTTTGATAGCACGAAGGGTCTCTTCCATTTGGACGACTTTTCTTTTTGATGTCACCAGTGTCTGGATCTCCAGTGGGATGGGCAGCATCATAAGTCTTGTTGATCGGATCCAACTGCAGTTCATGTATTGTAATGACCTGGATTCCTCCTTGTGTAGAGGATTCAGCATATACGTGTATTTTTTGACCCTGGGTAGACTGGTGTAATTCTTTGACTAAAATAGCCAAATCTGTAATTTGTTTGCTTAATCCGTCGAATTCTTTACGAGAAACTGGATTAAGTTCAGTCTGGTTGGATGACGACATGATTGACTGTAGGCCTGTTACCTTTTTGGACTTTTAACGGGTAGTAGGTCTGATTGGTTCCCTGCGAAAGACTTGCATAGTTTAGTCTTTAGGGGATGTGTATAATAACATGTTATGTGATGTGTCCATTTTAGGAATTTTATCCTGCAAAACGGATGTCAGTTGTTTGTAGCATGCTTAAAATATGTATGTGTACACATTTCTTCATATTTCTCATTACATGGAGATAGATATGGAATGAAGTTACAAGTAATTGTGTTTACAAGTAATTTGAAATGAGAGCATGAAGAGACTTTCCTCCGTTTTGGATTTATCAGAGGCTGACCTATCTTAGGTTACTCTCGCGGATTTTTGGCATGAAGGTTCCCAAATCATCGCAATCTACTTGACAGGAAGTTAATCCGGTCTTTCGACTGGAGCAAATTTGGGTGGTGCCTTTCCTGAGCCTCGGAGAATTAGTCTGTTAGTTCCTAGTAGGCACAAGTTATCTAGAAGGGGGGTTGAATAGATATTTGAAAATCTTTTCGTTTTAACTTGTTCTTATATAATGATTAAAACTTTGCGGAATTAGTATTTTTTTTAATCTTCTTTGCCAAGCGGTGGAGTTATGAGCGAGTAAGGCAGTTATAGCAGATATAGTAGTTATAGCATGAATATAAATGACACAGTTGTTTTTAAGTGGTTCATAGCACTCAAAGCTCCTAGTCCACTCTTCTACTCAACGAGTAGGATATCCACTAAGGATGTCTTTTACAATCTTCTGAATCACACAGATTCCTTCTAGACCAGCAGTCTAGGAACTTCTCTAGTTCACTCTTGAACTCTTCAAGTCCAGCAGACTTGGTATTCTTCTTCAGTTGGTTGATAGTTGTTGAGTTCTTGATGATTGCAACTCAGTCGCTGTGTAAGCACTTGTTCTAAAGAACTGAGTAGCTGAGCAAGCTTTACAATATCTCAGATCATAAAGTTGAGCTTGAGAGAGATGTTCACGTTGTTTGTTTAAGGCTTGCTTAATTTCTTTCTTATCTGTCTGATCTGTATATACGTGATGTTGAAAACTATTCGTTGGATCCATCCGTTGTGGAATTAAATGCATCTGAACTTTCTGTACTGTGATGGAAACCTTTCTGCACATCTTATGAATTATGCATTATGGCCTACTGACACTGCAGGCTGCTTTCTCACCTACCACCTAAAAAGGTGTTTTGTCCCTCTTACCCATGGTACTATCCTTAGCTTCTTCACTATGCTTCTTTGTTGCATACTTAGGATATTTCATATATCCTGGGACTGATGAGTACTGCAACATCTGGGATCCATTCCTCACTTGTTGAAAACACAGATCATGAGGCTCGACATTTTCTGACATGAGACAGATGATGCTCTATGATTTGGATCGTGATGTTCTATGATTTAGATCGTAGTGTCTTTGACATCTTTGCAAACTACGAAGCTATTAGTTCGAGAGCACTACGATTTCCCTTAATCCTTCGCACACTATGATCTTATCTTGCTCGTGTTGTTGACTCTACATTCCCGAGAGCACACTACGTTCGTTGATTTGTAAAACTTCATGTTTCCTTCATCATACTGTGATCGTAGAGTTGGCTCAGCAAACGTTGGGACCACTCTACAATTTCTGAAGAGTCCCCTTCAAGACAGGCACACTACGATCTTCAGGCTCTACGTTTTCTGCCTTGACTTATGATATGTTGATCAGATGGATGCACTACGATTTCTTCAAGACTAATCTATTACATCTTAAGATCAACCTAACAGTTTTGATCTTTCTATCTATACATTCTTTATCATAATGGTACTCGTTGAAAGCTTAGATCAACCTAACAATTTTGATCTATCACTAAGTCCTTGTACATATATTCATTTAAAGACTTTACAAATAATCATGAACATATACATTAAAACATCAAATCATAATATGCATTCTCCCAACAATCTCCCCCTATTTGATGTTAACATAACCAAAGAGATTTGTTGTCATGATTATTAGTGACTAGATGCATTTGCAGGAAATTTAAATATGACTTAGTATTTCAGTGAGCAGCTGAAATTTCTAGAGAATAAGTATGAATTTATTGATGATCAGAAGATATTACAATTCAGCATTACATCAATAGGAAATTTAAGTTTTAACTTATCTCTGTTTCCTTGACTTCTTTGATGGAGGAGGGTTGGCATACTCCTCAGCCCTTCTTTTCCTTTGAGCTTCCTCATTTCTTGCTAACTCTTCCAGCTCGCTTAGACTTAGAGCTGGATTCTCCTCATGTCTACACATGAATGCAGGATCTTCAATTGGCATTCTTATGCGTACAGTAGTCACGTCTTGTGAGCTGGGAGTTGGCTCTTGATGACTCAGAGGAATAGCTGTTACAATTGCCTGCTGACCAGATCGTTGAGTCTGATGATGTCTTGAAGGAGGGCTTCGTGATGTCTGAGCATGAAATTGACTTCTCCCCCTTTCTTGAGTTCCATGGCCTCCTCTGCCTCTGTCTTGGCTTCCCTGACCTCCTTGATCTCCTTTCCCTTTATTATTCTCCCCCTTTATGTCAGCATCAAGGGTTCGAATATCTGCAGACTACCGATTAACTCCTTGAACAAGCTCATTCAGTTGGCTTTGGGTTTGAGCAATGTCCTCTCTATTTTCCTTGATCTATTTTTCAGCTCTAGCTTCTTTATTTTGGAGGACTGTCAGAATCATATCATTATGCTTCTCCTGATTGGCATAAGATTTCTGGAAGTCATAGACAGAAGCTTTCAAGTTTAGAATATTGTCCAGCATAATTTGATGTTGACGATCTTGGTGTTTCTGCATTTCAAGTACAGCCTCTCTTTGCTTGGCAGCAACCTGGAAGTGGATCTCATCTCTGTCTGACATACTCTTCAAAATCTCTTTGATAATTTCCCTTAGCCTCTTTGTAAGCTCAGTGTTCATAGTGCCAGGGAAATTGTTTGCAGCTGTTATCATTTGATTCAGCCAGATGTTAAGGAGATCAGAGTGAGATTCCAAACTTGTTTCAATAGACTTGATCATCTGCTCAGAAGTTTCTTTCAAGTCATCCTTGGTGGGCAGGCTTGGTAAGGTATCAGTTGCTTGAGGATTGTCTATTGGAGGGGTTCTTGGTTGGGATTGATCTTGCAAATTGTACAGAGCGAGATCAAGACTGAAGTAGTCATGTGATGAGGAGGATGGTATATCAGCTGGAGGGGCTTGGGTTTGGATGTCTGGGATAGGTGACTCTACGATTTTAATATTGGACTCTACGATGTGGCTTGAGTCTGGAGTCGTAGAGGTTGTGATTTAAGGGAGTAGGGTAAGGTTGATTTCTTCTGGTTCTTCAGTTATAGAATTTTGGGATTCTGCAACTGGAAACTGATTTACTAGATTGAGAATCACTTCCAGCCATTTAGGAAATTCATAGAAATAGCTAAATGAAGATGATGGTAAGTGATTAGCTCTGAATTTGATAGGAATAGACAATACCTCAGAGTTGTCTTTTGATGAGGAATGGTTGGCTAACAGCATCTTGGCAAAGATGACTTTCCCTAGAAATCCATCAACCAGAACTGAGATTGTTGGATATTCCTTGAAGCTCCAGAACATGTGATCCCATGAATTCAGGATTTGAGCTTGATGATATGCCATCATGGGTAGGTAGGAAAACATTTGAGTGTAGAGATAGCTCCTATATCCATCTTTCCCTACTCTAGTGATTTCAAGCTCATTATCATCATCATCATCCTCTTCTTTATTTTTTCTGAAGATTCCATTATCTCAATGGTCTCTGGAAGGTTTGGCATTGGTTCCACTTTATCTTGGGTAGGGACCTCTTCTTCAGCCATTGGGATATCATGAGGCTCCCCCTCAATATGAACATCTTCTTGGAGGTTTAGAAACTCCCCCTCAGCTGGTATAACTTCTTCTAAGTTCAGAAAGTCCCCTGCAGCTGGAACATCTTCTTGAGATGTAGACTTTTCTGCCTCAGCTGGTGTATACTCAATCATGAAAATTTTAGAGATCTCCTCCTCAGCTGGAGCACTACCCTCTTCGTTTGCTTGGGGCAGTTCTACTTTTGCATCCATACTCTTGGCTTCCTTCTTCAGCACTCTTTCATTCTCAAGAATATACTTCTTGACCAGCTTCCTCTTTGATTTGCTGGGTTTAGCCACCATTTCAGGATTCTCTTGAGTCTTTGCTTTGCCATGTTGAACAGCCACTCTTTTTGAAGCAGCTTCTTCGATTTCTGCCACACTTGGCCTGGTCTCAGAGAACAACTGAGACTGTGACAACCTGAGAATTTGGACAATTTATTAAAATCTTAAATGATTGATTTAAGGTCAAATAATAGACCTACACAGAAAATAAGTGTATGCGTTTGATATTATTAGGGTGAAATTTTGATGATTTCAAAATTCTATGAAGGATATATGTTAATTATTCAGGATTAAGGATTTATGTGATTAACTTCTGTGAATATGGTTATGTATGTGTGCTGAATGTGATTAAGGGTCAAGGGTTAACCAGATTAATTATACATGTGTCAAACCG
Organism: Panax japonicus; assembly: GCA_020205505.1. NCBI lineage: Eukaryota > Viridiplantae > Streptophyta > Magnoliopsida > Apiales > Araliaceae > Panax > Panax japonicus. Next base: position 46,329,104 of record CM035100.1, read on the forward strand.
TAATTATATATTAAGAACTTTAACGTTCGGTTAGAAAGCCCTAGCGATTAATAAGAAATCCTAGAAATTGGTTCTGGAAACCCTAATGTCAGTTCCGGGAATCTAAAACCCTAATTCGGATATTAAAAAACCCTAATTCCAAATTTGAAATCCTAATTACGGATTTGAAACCCTAATTTTATAATTAGGGAAAACGAAAGTGTTAATTTAATAATTTTAATGTTAATTAGGAAACCTTAATACTAATTTTCAAGTTATAGTAATTAGAAAGCCTAATCTAATTACGAAAATTTAATATCTAAATTAGAAAATTTATTTTTCTATTAGAAACCCTAATTAGTGGTTCAGAAACCCTAATGACCATTTTGACCCTAATTGCTTAATTAGCGATTATAATTATGAAATGCTAATCCTAATTAGCAAGATTGAATTTATAATTAGGAAATCTTAATTATAATTATAGAATCCTAATTATAATTGAGAAATATTAATTTTTCTATTTTTGAAAATCTAAATTTGAAATTTTAGAATTTTAATTTGGAAGTTAAGGGTTAAACCCTAAACCCCAAATACTCCAAACCCTAAACCCTAAGGGTTTGGGACAAATGACCATGTTGCCATTAAAGCTAAAATCAAAATGACAAAAATACCCTTTTTGGATTTTTAATTTGGTAACTTGCAATTTTGTCCAACAACTTTAGTTGGTGAACCACTAATTTGACTTGGTGACATACAAATCCAATAACTCAGCCGAATTTGGCAAAATCTTAGCAACAAAGCAACTAATATAAGAAATTTAGAGAGAGAGAATGACCACTTTATATTTCATTTTCTCCTAACCCTCCTCTCTCTAGAAATTCGGGATATAGAGTGATAAAGAGAGAAAAGATGAACCATGATCAGTTTCTAGCAAGCCAATAACAGATCACAAAGTCAGAATCAAAAATCAAGTTAAAAAGACGTGTAAACCCTAAATTTTGAAATCCTTTGATTTTATGTTATTTGTTGAAATTGATTGGTTAAACATGTGTAATAGGGTGTCAATTGATGATCTGGGTTGTCAAAATACAAACCCATAACATCAAAGTGCTCGGATTTGGCATTTTAAGAAATCTGGAAAATGGGAAAAATATGGTCTGACAGCCTAATGTCAGAGGCCTTAGATCTGTGTGTGTTAGATGTTTAGTGTGTTTGTTGTTTTAGATCTGTTCTATGACATGTGATCTTTATTATAAAACTTAAATCATAATCAGATCATGCATAGATTACAAGATATGATTGGTCAAAGTGTATTGACCGAACACAAAATTTGATTTCTGGGCAAACCAAGAAATTTCCAGATTTCTGACAACGATATTTAAGGCCATGAATCTTGATGTTGTTTGATTATTTGGCCATGTTGTTGTTTTCAAGTTATAGTATGGTATAATGACTACAATATAAAGCCTTTATAACACTTATATCGATTACAGAAATAAAGTTATGCAGGGTCGAAATACGTTGACCGGAATGGCTGATGAAGGTTTTTGGAAAAACCTAGATCCTTCAAGAATGTGTTTTCTGTCAGAGTTTGACCAGCTTAGATCTTTCGTTTGTTTTGATGTTAGGCTGTTTCAAGCTTGTATAAGTGTACCCTGACATGTGGTCTACCTTATGGAACCAATAGTTCACCCAAACAAATTACAGAATACCAGTTATAAGGATCGAAAACTAGTACCCTTGACTGTTCTTCATTTTCTGGAAAACCCAGAAATGAAGAACAGCGTTGTCAGACATTTGGCTAGCTTAGATCTTGTTGTGATGTTGTGTTATGATCTAGATGATGGTTAGTTATTGTAGTAGTACATTTCTACTACATGATAAGAATCTTAGTTAGCCAAAATCATGTTGGTACTGCGAATCATAGCCAGTCAAACCTACCTAGTTGCACACTGCCTATGAACGTTCTGGGCTGCTCAAGAACACCTATAGCGACGGGTATGTCGCTATAGGGCCCTTTAGTGACACTTTATTTTCGGAAAATAGCAATTAATTATTAAAAAATAGATAAAAATGGTTTTTAATTATTAAAAATACAAAATAAATTATGAAAAATTATTTTAAAGTCTGAAAAAATAGTTTTTAACTATTTTGAGTATAATTCGAAAATATTTAATATTTTTGAAATATAAAAGTTATTTATTTATTTAATTATTATATTAAATAAATTATTTAAAAATGGTTTTAATTCTTAAAAAATCATGAAAAATAATATTATGGTATAAGAAAATATTTTAAGTTATTTTTGATGACTTTTAATATTTTGTGATGAAATTCATTAATTAATCAATATTAATAATAATTAGTTTATTTAATAGATATATTAAATAAATTAATGAAAAATGGAATTAATGCTTTATAAATTATATAAAAATGATTTAAGTGATCTAAAAATATTTTAAGTTATAAATTATAACTTTTGATATTTAGTCATGAAAATATTAATATTTTAATATTAATATTAATTATCGAATAATGGATTTAAGTGTTTAAAAATCATATAATTATGATTTTAAGGTATTAAAAATACTTTGATATATTATAATTATATTATAATATTATGTTATGATTTTCATTAATATTTTATATTAAATGAATATTAATGATTAAGAAATTAAGTGGTATTTAATTCATTTAAATACGTTATTAATGATTAAAAATACGCGATAAATGATATTAATTATCTAAAAAATTTATAAGTCCTTGAAAATTATTTTGGCTGCTAAGATAATTATCTGGGATAATTGTTAAGCGTTTAAGCAGAGTTTAATTGAACTTAAACTCGAGTATTGTCCGACTAGACCGTCGGGATGATAGAATTATGTCGGTTTCAAGTCAGACTGAAATAGTTTGACCTGATACTAAGTTTTATGTGTGTTATAGACTGATAGGCTTATGTGCTATGTGTTTAGGTTATTCTGTGGATATGTATATATAACAGTATTATACTATGATGATATTATTCTAATATTGGAGATCTATATTACTAATATTAGGTCTTCGGGTAAAGCGTTATAAATTGTGTTGTGGTAATCAACGGTTCAGGCAAGTTTCTTTGTACTTAACTCTAATAAGAGTGTTTTATTCAAGCTTATGGTTAATCATTGCTGATTGCCACGAAAATTGTACTCTGTACATCTGGCATGTATAAGTCAGGTATGAAAGGCTGATCACCTTCATTACCAGTTGGTTCAGAAATGTTTGTTCATGTTTAAAATTTGTTCAGTCAAAAGTTTGTTCGTGCTAGTTCTCAACTATATTGATGAATTATAGCCAACTTATTATTCATACTCTTCAATCATGATATATCATTATATTATTGTATTTAAACTTGCTGGGTAACTTTCATGCTCACCCTTGCTATATCATGATAAAACATTGCAGATAAGGCGAATGCGTTCAGATACAGGAAAAGGTTAAGGCCAAGTTCAGTTTGTGATAAAATGTGCGGCTATCTTGTAATAGTATAGTTTGATAAATGTGTTATATGTTAGAAAGTTTATGAATTGTGTTTAAGTTAAGGTTACTCGATTTTGGGGAAATGTGTGTAAAGTTTAATGTATAAACAATTTATTCGGGGCTCGGATTCGGGGCTTCTACAGTTGGTATCAAAACTGTTGGTTATGAAGCTTAGGTAGGAATACCTGAGACCAATAACCGCAGTGATTAGGATAAGTGCTAACTCAAATAGAGTTAGTTGGTCGGTAAGATTCAAAGACGAATCTCGGTAAGTTGTTAAGATACAGAGTTCCCTAACTCTGATAATAAAGTTGAACAGTAATGGTGAATAGATCTAGTCTAAAAGACTGAAAGTGCAGGAATAGGAGATCGTAAAAAAAACGATCAAGTCATAGAATTGAATCGTAATATATACGATGAGATCACCCCGTGATCTGTTAAGGTTATGACAACCGGAAAGAATCAATCTGATGATTGAAAAGTTTACAGCAAGATGTTGTGTATCAGTTGTACTATGAAATTGTACTATGAAAACTCATAAAAGAGTTATGGATTATGAATACGGATTAAATGAAATTCGTGTTGAAAAAGGGGGTTAAGATTAGGTGGGGATTTCAATGAGGACTCGTGTTAGCAATTGAGTTTTATGATTTCTTGTATGGGCGGGGAATTATACTTGGTGTAAAAACTACTTAGTTGGTGGCATTGGTAACCATTGAAATGTTGTGTCACGTTAGTTGTTATATATAGATAAATAGGTCATAGGTAGAGAATATAGGATTAAGTACGAGTTCTTAGAACTCATACTTATGTGACATTCTTGACTCATAGTTATATGAAATGTTTATGAGCCCCTCAGCGAACGGACGCCAAAGGTCAGACTAGGGTAAGTTCTTAAACTCATATAATTATGGCCAGGCTATGAACTCATAAGTGTGGTTTTATGAACTTGGTATAGTTGTGTGTAAAAGGAGTGTTAAGGATTATATGAATAGATAGAATGTTTAAGCAAATGATCATTAGTGGATACTTAGGTTTTCCTAAACTCCTAGCTATGCTAAACTTCAAATTTTTGACATCAAGCTAAATACGCACTATGTGCCTTTTAAAAAAAATATGTAGACTCGTAATCATTTTTGAAACGGTTTAAAGTATAGTCTATGCTACTTATTTCGGCTAGACGCAAATGATTTGAAATATCAAAAATTATTTTTATTTATCACTTATGTACCATGTAACCTGGTGCAGAGATGATAAAAATGATGGAGTCATCAATGCAGTATTACTTAGTGTGAATTAGACCTAAAGTCACTATTCCACTATGGTATGATGTAGCATGACAAAATCACCAAATGACGGAATCCTCAACGGACTGTAAATACAGTACGGCATCATGACGTCATTCTCAAAAATATTTTCAAAAAATTTAATTTGCCAACGGGGTTTGGCTACACCTAAATAATTCGATTGAATTGAATTATCGATATGAGTCTATGCTATTTGATTCAGCTAGACTAATGTTATAAAAACTCCAAGTGTTTATTGAAAGAATTTCCCGAACCAAATTGCTTTGGTACGGAATCCTATGATAAGACTGAGGTGAACAATAATGTTTAGATAAATAATCCAATCTAGTAGCGTAAATATTCGTTAAAGATGATTAATACGTTATGCATGACATAACAGTACGATGGGCTAATCACCTAAAGTACTAGCAACGGTAGTTTACCTTCTTTGTGATTGTAAACATACCAAGTAATGTTTTGTTTTGCGGTATAAATAACGTTAAAACTATGTGTTCATGGTCTATATGAGCCCTCAGCACAATTTGAACCCTTTTACTCTTGTGAGTGGTGTATTGGGTAGCATGTGATATGTGTGAATGGTGTAAGGTGCACGATGTAAGGTGGAAGGTGAATTTCGGGGACGAAATTCTTATAAGGATGGGTGAAATGTGACAACCCGAGAATTTGGATAATTTATTAAAATCTTAAATGATTGAATTAAGGTCAAATAATAGACCTAAACAGAAAATAAGTGTATGCGTTTGATATTATTAGGGTGAAATTTTGATGATTTCAAAATTCTATGAAGGATATATGTTAATTATTCAGGATTAAGGATTTATGTGATTAAGTTCTGTGAATATGGTTATGTATGTGTGCTGAATGTGGTTAAGGGTCAAGGGTTAACTAGATTAATTATATATGTGTCAAACCCTAATTATATATTAAGAACTTTAACGTTCGGTTAGAAAGCCCTAGCGATTAATAAGAAATCCTAGAAATTGGTTCTGGAAACCCTAATGTCAGTTCCGGGAATCTAAAACCCTAATTCGGATATTAAAAAACCCTAATTCTAAATTTGAAATCCTAATTACTGATTTGAAACTCTAATTTTACAATTAGGGAAAACGAAAGTGTTAATTTAATAATTTTAATGTTAATTAGGAAACCTTAATCCTAATTTTCAAGTTATAGTAATTAGAAAGCCTAATCTAATTACGAAAATTTAATATCTAAATTAGAAAATTTATTTTTCTATTAGAAACCCTAATTAGTGGTTTATAAACCCTAATAACCATTTTAACCCTAATTGCTTAATTAGCGATTGTAATTATGAAATGTTAATCCTAATTAGCAAGATTGAATTTATAATTAGGAAATCTTAATTATAATTATAGAATCCTAATTATAATTGAGAAATATTAATTTTTCTATTTTTGAAAAACTAAATTTGAAATTTTAGAATTTTAATTTGGAAGTTAAGGGTTAAACCCTAAACCTCAAATACTTCAAACCCTAAACCCTAAGGGTTTGGGACAAATGACCATGTTGCCATTAAAGCTAAAATCAAAATGACAAAAATGCCCTTTTTGGATTTTTAATTAAGCAACTTGCAATTTTGTCCAACAGCTTTAGTTGGTGAACCACTAATTTGACTTGGTGACATACAAATCCAACAACTCAGTCGAATTTGGCAAAATCTTAGCAACAAGGCAACTAATATAAGAAATTTAGAGAGAGAGAATGACCACTTTATATTTCATTTTCTCCTAACCCTCCTCTCTCTAGAAATTCGGGATATAAGGTGATAAAGAGAGAAAAGATGAACCATGATCAGTTTCTAGCAAGCCAATAACAGATCACAAAGTCAGAATCAAAAATCAAGTTAAAAAGACGTGTAAACCCTAAATTTTGAAATCCTTTGATTTTATGTTATTTGTTGAAATTGATTGGTTAAACATATGTAATAGGGTGTCAATTGATGATCTGGGTTGTCAAAACACAAACCCATAACATCAAAGTGCTCGGATTTGGCATTTTAAGAAATCTGGAAAATGGGAAAAATATGGTCTGACAGCCTAATGTCAGAGGCCTTAAATCTGTATGTGTTGGATGTTTAGTGTGTTTGTTGTTTTAGATCTGTTCTATGACATATGGTCTTTATTATAAAACTTAAATCATAATCAGATCATGCATAGATTACAAGATATGATTGGTCAAAGTGTATTGACCGAACACAAAATTTGATTTCTGGGCAAACCAAGAAATTTCCAGATTTCTGACAACGATATTTAAGGCCATGAATCTTGATGTTGTTTGATTATTTGGCCATGTTGTTGTTTTCAAGTTATAGTATGGTATAATGACTACAATATAAAGCCTTTATAACACTTATATCGATTACAGAAATAAAGTTATGCAGGGTCAAAATACGTTGACCGGAATGGCTGATGAAGGTTTTTGGAAAAACCTAGATCCTTCAAGAATGTGTTTTCTGTCAGAGTTTGACCAGCTTAGATCTTTCGTTTGTTTTGATGTTAGGCTGTTTCAAGCTTGTATAAGTGTACCCTGACATGTGGTCTACCTTATGGAACCAATAGTTCACCCAAACAAATTACAGAATACCAGTTATAAGGATCGAAAACTAGTACCCTTGACTGTTCTTCATTTTCTGGAAAACCCAGAAATGAAGAACAGCGTTGTCAGACATTTGGCTAGCATAGATCTTGCTGTGATGTTGTGTTATGATCTAGATGATGGTTGGTTATTGTAGTAGAACATTTCTATTACATGATAAGAATCTTAGTTAGCCAAAATCATGTTGGTACTGTGAATCATAGCCGGTCAAACCTACCTAGTTGCACACTGCCTATGAACGTTCTGGGCAGCTCAAGAACACCTATAGCGACGGGTATGTCGCTATAGGGCCCTTTAGTGACACTTTATTTTCGGAAAATAGAAATTAATTATTAAAAAATAGATAAAAATAGTTTTTAATTATTAAAAATATAAAATAAATTCTGAAAAATTATTTTAAAGTCTGAAAAATAGTTTTTAACTATTTTGAGCATATTTCGAAAATATTTAATATTTTTAAAATATAAAAGTTAGTTATTTATTTAATTATTATATTAAATAAATTATTTAAAAATAGTTTTAATTCATGAAAAATCATGAAAAATAATATTATGGTATAAGAAAATATTTTAAGTTATTTTTGATGACTTTTAATATTTTGTGATGAAATTCATTAATTAATCAATATTAATGATAATTAGTTTATTTAATATATATTTTAAATAAATTAAGAAAAAATGGAATTAATGCTTTATAAATTATATAAAAATGATTTAAGTGATCTAAAAATATTTTAAGTTATAAATTATAACTTTTGATATTTAGTCATGAAAATATTATTATTTTAATATTAATATTAATTATCGAATAATGGATTTAAGTGTTTAAAAATCATATAATTATGATTTTAAGGTATTAAAAATACTTTGTTATATTATAATTATATTATAATATTATGTTATGATTTTCATTAATATTTTATATTAAATGAATATTAATGATTAAGAAATTAAGTGGTATTTAATTCATTTAAATACGTTATTAATGATTAAAAATACGCGATAAATGATATTAATTATCTAAAAAATTTTATAAGTCCTTGAAAATTATTTTGACTGCTAAGATAATTTTCTGGGATAATTGTTAAGCGTTTAAGCAGAGTTTAATTGAACTTAAACTCGAGTATTGTCCGACTAGACCGTCGGGATGATAGAATTGTGTCGGTTTCAAGTCAGACTGAAATAGTTTGACCTGATACTAAGTTTCTTTGTACTTAACTCTAATAAGAGTGTTTTATTCAAGCTTATGGTTAATCATTGCTGATTACCACAAAAATTGTACTCTGTACATCTGGCATGTATAAGTCAGGTATGAAAGGTTGATCACCTTCATTACCAGTTGGTTCAAAAATGTTTGTTCATGTTTAAAATTTGTTCAGTCAAAAGTTTGTTCGTGCTAGTTCTCAACTATATTGATGAATTATAGCCAACTTATTATTCAGACTCTTCAATCATGATATATCGTTATATTATTGTATTTAAACTTGCTTGGCAACTTTCATGCTCACCCTTACTATATCATGATAAAACATTGCAGATAATGTGAATGCGTTCGGATACAGGAAAAGGTTAAGGCCAAGTTCAGTTTGTGATAAAATGTGCGGCTATCTTGTAATAGTATAGTTTGATAAATGTGTTATATGTTAGAAAGTTTATGAATTGTGTTTAAGTTAAGGTTACTTGATTTTGGGGAAATGTGTGTAAAGTTTAATGTATAAAAAATTTATGTTTATATCTTCCGTAAATAGTTATAGAAATAGTATACCGGATCCGCGGCGATTTGGGGCTCGTATTCGGGGCTTCTACAGAGACTCTACGATCGAAGAAACTGTTGGTCTTTTGGATTTATGACCAGTTTTGTTCTTCTTTAGGATCTGTGATATGGTGGCTTGATCCTCTTCAGCTTCTTCTTGCTGTTGCATCTTCCTTAGCCTCCTTAGAGTCTCTATGTCAGAGGACTCTATAGGAATGTTAGTTGTAGATCCTTGAGGCTCTTCAATTTGTCTTGCCATTTGCTTTCTCTTGCCCTTACTTTTTCTGGCAAGAGTAGAGGGTTCTCCCTTATCTGCTTCTCTTTCTTCTTCAACTTCTCTGACAACAGACATGCCTCCTGGAAAGCCTGCCTCCTTTAGTTCTCCAGTTCTCTCACTGGACTCTATCATCATTCGAACATACTCAGTAGGGTTCCTTTCCCAGCTCTTAAATAACTATTGGGTCATTCTTCGATTAGGGTTGATGGTTTCTCCTTCATCATCCCCAATTTTGTCACCCAGTACAGATTAAAGAATGATGCTTATGAATCTCCCATACAGCATCCTCGGGAAGCTCTTTGATTTCTTCGGGTTGACTATCCACTTGCCGATCCACTCGAGCAACACAACCCCATAGTTGAGTTGTGTACCATGAACCATGGTCGTCATGAGCTTAAGTTGAGTCTCATTTACCGAGTCATGACCTGAGCTTTTACAGCAGATGCATTTCCCAATAATGTCAGCCAAAAATTCGTACCTCTGAGGGAAGTCCTTCTTTTTGTAGCCTTTCACAGAGGGGTTCTTTTTGTGATGCATTTTCTTTAGTCCCTCTTGAAAGCCTATGCTGTCTAGAAATGGGTGCCCCACGTTCTTAAAACCTAGGGCCAGATTGAAGTTTTCTTCCCTTAGCCTCATTTCAACTCCTCTTACTCATGTAGTGATGGTGTTGTGTTCGTACACTCCATTCTTGTAGAACTCCTTCACTAGATTGGGATAGATGACGGTGTCGGTTCTCAGCGCCTCTTCAAGACATGCCTTCTTCAGTAGCGCTAATGTCTTGTGAAATTTTGGTGGAGCATCCTTGAACTCATCGAAACAGAGTCTGTAGCCAGAAATTACATTTGAAGCAGCCATTGATTCTGTAGTTGAGAAGTGGAATACGACTGACTTTTCTTTTGATTTAGGGTTTTATTTTGAGAGAGAGGGAGAGAGAGATAATATTTTGAACTTCAGATTTCAAAAACACGGTTTCAATTTGTACTTGTAGCTTCCCTCTCTCTTTTTAACTTAGTGGGATAGGTGTCGCCTTTTACTTGGCTCTACGATTTTGACTGTCTAGGAATGTACTGATTTGCCCTTTTAGTCTTCAGAGCTGAGGTGTCCTTAGGATGACTACGATCGTAGAGGTAGTCTTATGCTCATTGAGTCTGTCCTGCGATCATCGAGTTTGTCTGGCAGTCGTTGAGTCTGATCAGCATTCGTAGAGTCTGTCTGGATCCTTGTGATGAGTTTTTTTTTGACTAAGCAATCTTTTTAAGTTAACTCAGGAAGGGCCAACCTCTTGGTGTGATTCAAGGGTTAGGTTTGTCCCTGAGGCACCTCTTAGAGTTTTTGCTTTGTTATAAATCTTGTCATCACAGGATTTATTTTGCTTGTTATAAGGGCTTTTGGTCATCGTTGAGTCTGCACTATGATAGTTGAGTCTTTGCTACGATCGTTGAAGTAGTTGTTTGTTCAGCTCTACGATCATGAACTTTACTTGATCATGTTTACGATTTTGAGTACAGTCTTTATATCTGTCATGGTAAGCACAATCTATAACATACATTTCATGGTTGAAGATTTAGCATGCCTAGCTCACTTATTAACTTGTTAAATCTGGATTCATCTAGTGGTTTTGTAAAAACATCAGCGAGTTAATTTTCAGTAGGGATATATTGTAAAGATATAGTTCCATTTTGCACATGATCCCTAATGAAGTGATACCTTATTTCTATATGTTTGGTCCTAGAATGCATGACAAGATTATGAGTTATTGCTATGGCACTTGTGTTATCACAGTGTATGGGAATAGATTTGAAATCAAACCCATAGTCAGCTAGCTGATTTCTCATCCATAGGATCTGAGCACAACAGCTGCTAGCAGCAATATATTCAGCTTCTGCAGTTGAAGTAGTCACTGAGTTTTGCTTTTTGCTAAACCAGGACACAAGTCTGTTTCCAAGAAGTTGACAGGTGCCACTGGTACTTTTTCTATCTATTTTACATCCTACAAAATCAGCATATGTGTATCCTATTAGTTCAAATGAGGATTCCTTGGGATACCACAGCCCCAAGTAGGGTGTACCCTTGAGATACCTGAAGATCCTCTTTACAGCAGACAAATGTGACTCTTTAGGATTAGCCTGAAATCTAGCACATATGCATGTTACAAACATTATATCTGGTCTACTGGCAGTTAGGTATAAAAGAGACCCTATCATACCTCTGTATTGAGTGATATCAATACTTTTACATTTCTCATCCTTGTCAAGCTTGGTTGCAGGAACAATTGGTGTTTTCATGGGAGAGGCTGATTCCATGCCATACTTCTTTAGTAAGCCTTTGATGTATTTGGCTTGGTTGATGAATATTCCTTCATCAATCTTCTTCACTTGCAGTCCAAGGAAGAAATTCAGCTCACCCATCATGCTCATTTCAAACTTGCTTTGAATTAGCTTAGAAATCTCTTACATAACTTTTCATCAGTAGAACCAAAAATGATATCATCGACATATATTTGAACTAGTAAAACTTTGTCTTTATGCTTTCTAATAAATAGTGTGGTATCTACTCTACCTCTAGTGAATCCATTTTCTATTAAGAAGTTAGTCATTGTTTCATACCATGCTCTAGATGCTTGTTTATGACCATATAAAGCTTTATATAATCTATAGACATAATTGGAAAGAGATGGATTGATGAAACCTGGAAGTTGCTCTACATAGACTTCTTCTTGGAGTTCTCCATTTAGAAATGCACTCTTGACATCCATCTGGAATACTTTGAACTTCATGTGGGCAGCAAAGGCAAAAAAGATTCTGATGGCTTCTAGTCTGGTAACGGGTGCAAATGTCTCATCATAGTCAATTCCTTCTTCTTGAGAGTAGCCCTTTGCCACTAATCTTGCCTTGTTTCTGGTAATGACCCCATCTTCATCCATTTTGTTCCTGAAGACCCACTTGGTTCCTATGACAGGATGACTCTTTGGTTTGGGTACCAATCTCCAAACTTTGCTTCCTTCAAATTGGTTGAGTTCTTCCTGCATGGCTTCTATCCAAATGGAGTCTTCCATATCATCCTCTATCTTCTTTGGCTCTATCTATGACAGGAAGCTTAGATAAAAGCATTCATTCTGAGTAGCAGTTCTTGTTTTGACTCTTGCAATTGGATCTCTAATGATTAGATCTTGAGTGTGATCTCTTGCCCATCGGTTCCCGATTGGGACATTTATCCTGATGCCTTCATGTCTTAGGTCTTCAAGGACTATATCTTCTTCTTGGAGTGGAAGCTCGCTGTCCTGGATGGACCTTTCTACGATTTCATTATCATGCTTTACGACTTGACTATCTGGCACTACGATCGTAGTGTTGAGCTCGACGATTTCATTCATAGTGTCTGTACTACCGGTCATAGTGTCTTGAGGCACTGCTTTGTCTAAGTCAGTTTCATCAAAGATGATGTGTATTGAGACTTTGACATTCAATGTTTTCTTTTTGAACACCCTGTAAGCTTTGATGTCTGTGGTATATCCAAGAAAGATCCCTTCGTCTGACTTGGGCTGGAATTTTGTCAGATACTACTTTCCATTGTTGAGAATATAGCATGCACAGCCAAAGACATGGAAATAGCTGACACTCGGCTTCCTTCCTTTCCATAGTTCGTAGGGTGTCTTCTTGATCATAAAGTGAATTAATGATCTATTCTGTGTGTAGCTTGCAGTGTTGACAGCTTCTACCCAGAAGTATTCAGGCGGACGAGCTGCTGCTAGTAGAGTCCTTCCAGCCTCTATTAGGGTTCTGTTCTTTCTTCAGCAACTTAATTTTGTTGAGGAGCTCGTGGAGCTGAGAAGTTATGACTGATACCATTGTCTGAGCAGAACTTGTCTATTTCTGAGAAATCGAATTCTCTTCCATGATCACTCCTTATTGCCTTGATTTTCTCTCTTTTCTCGTTCATCGCCAGTCTAAACATCTTAATTAATTCGGAGTTCATTTCATCCTTTGATGTTAGGAAGAATACCCATGTGAATCTGGTGTAGTCGTCGACTACAAATAGAGTATCTTTTTCCTCCAAGACTGGTTATTGGGATTGGCCCAAAGAGATCCATGTGGAGCAACTGTAGGGACTTGTCAATGAAGTTGGTAGTCTTGTTCTTGAATGAGCTTCTGGTTTGCTTTCCAAGCTGGCAGGCGTTGCATGGCCTTTCCTTCGCAAAGTTGAACTTGGGTAGGCCAGCTACGAGATCTTTTGATGTCAGTTTGGACATGCTTTTGAAGTTTAAGTGAGACAGCCTTCTATGCCATAGCCAGCTCATTTCCTCGGATGCTTTTGCTAGAAAACATATTGTTTCATCAGAGCTTAGTTGACCAAGATCTACTGTGTAGACATTTCCTTCTCTTGTTCCGGTCAGCTTTATGGAAGATGTCTTCAAATCTCTGACTAAACATTGGTTGTTGAGAAATGTTACTTGGTGACCTTTGTCGCAGAGTTGGCTGATGCTTAGTAGGTTGTGTTGGAGTCCTTCCACATAAGCTACTTTGCTGAAAGATACTGCACCATTGCCAGCAGAACCAAATCCTCTTATCTTACCCGAGCCGTTATCTCCAAAGATGACTGAGGGACCCTCCTTTTCTACATAGTTAGATAGTAGAGCTTTGTTCCCTGTCATAATCCTTGAGCATCCACTGTCCAGATACCATATTGAGGTCGTGGAGCTCTTTTCCTGTCAAAACATTTGAACCTTCATTTTGGTACCCATATTTGCATGGTTCCTTCATTATTAGTACCTTTGGGGACCCAAATTTATTTAATCTTGGGTCTCACATGCATGGATTTATAATAACACTTTGTAGCCCTATGACCATTTTTATTGTATATGAAACATCTATTATGATGCATGTCTGTGTGTGTGTGGTGATTCATCTTCCACTTGGACTTGTGTGGTTCCTTAGTTAACCTTCTATTAAACTGATTCTCTTTCTTCCACGTGTCCTTAGGTTTCATAAATGGTGATGAGTGTGCATTACCTCTACTATACCTTCCCAGTTGATTCGTAGAGTTGGTCTTACTTGACTCTACGATTCTTCGAGGTGGGTAAATAGAAGTTGGGTTACTCTTCTCCTTTATAAATCCCAGGCCAGCATGAGATCCTTTACTTCTTTGAGTATAACTAGAAATAGTAAAACAAGGTTGAACTGGTTCTTCCAACTGTGAGGATTTCACAAAAGCAATGCCTCTACCAAAACTTGAGACATTACTAGTGCTAGTTTCTATTGTCTTTTCCACACTTAACTCTGAGATGGATTCCCCAAAGCCTAAGCCTGTTCTGTTGAATGTGCTTCTCTGACTAGAGAGCAGGCAGTCCATGGATGATGAGGATTTGTTCCATGCAGAGATTGTCTTCTCTAGATCCTCAATTTTAGAGCTTAGCTTAGACTCTCTTTGTGTATGATGTGTGTTAGTCTATTTTAAAGTTTCATTCTCAGCTTCAAGCTTGGAGAGAAGATTAGTACTTAGAAGGGTTGTTTCAAGCTCTTCTTGAACTTTCTTCTTCTCCTCTTGAAGAAGTGAATGATCTTTAGACAAGACTTTGAACCACTTCATGTATTGATGTAGGTCAGTGGTTATGCCATGCAAAGCAGTTCTTAAGTCACTTATATCTACATCAGGAGAATTAAAATCAAATACCTCATCGATACTTACATCATGTATGTTTAGGCTTTTCTTGTCCTTTGCATGTTTGGCCATTAAGCACAGATCGGCCATATGAGGTTCTTCCTCATCTCCGGAGTCTGCATTTGATTCATTATCTGAATCACTCCACGATCATCCGGCAACCAGGCCTTTGTCTCTTTTCTGAGGCCTCTTGGTTCCTTTGTATTCTTTCTTTGAATTAGATTTCTTCTTTAGTTCTTCTTTGATAGGTTTGTTGTAGTTGGCAATGAAGTGACCAAGTTTCTTGCAGTTGTAGCATAAATCATTCATTTGTTCCTGGCTGACGTAGTTACTGACTTTCTTTGGCTTGCCGGTTCTACCTTGTCGCATAAACCTTCTTAGTCTCTTTACCAGCATAGCAAAGTCATCGTCATCGTCTTCATCATCATCAGAGTCAATCTCAGTTATGACTTTTGATACACCTTTATTTGCCTTAAGAATAACACCCTTATCCTTTCTTCTTCCTTCTGATAAGGTTTTGGCGCGTTGGGTTAACTCCAGTTCGTACATCAGGAGATTTCCATACAGTTGTTGAACTGTCATCTCATTAAGATTCTTTGATTCTCTTATTGATGTGGTCTTTGCATCCCACCTTCTCGGTAGGGCTCTCATGAACTTTATGTTTAGATCATTGTTAGGATAGATCTTCCCATACGCTCGTAGAGAGTTAAGCAGAACGTTGAATCTTTCATTGGTTGCAGTCACGTTTTCTCCTTGCACATGAGCGAACATTTCATACTGCTGTGTCAGCAGAGACTGCTTGTTCTCTCTAACTTCTTCAGTTCCTTTGTGCATAATCAGCAGTGTTTCCCAAACTTCCTTAGTTGTTTTGCTGTTTACAACATTTTTAAATAGATCATCCTCTAAGGGTTGGAACAGGATGTTCTTCGCCATTTTATCAAGTTGGACAGCTCTCTTCTCTGTGTATGTCCATTCTTCTTTAACTTTGATTTGTACTCTGTTTGGATCTTCAATGGTTGGTGCAAGCTTTGTTGGTATATAGGGCCCATTAAAAATAGTCTCAAATAGATCTTCATCTATTGAGTCCATGTAGGCTTGCATCCTGACTTTCCAGTTAGCAAATTTATTCTTGTTGCACATTGGTGGCTTGCTGCCTCCCCGGTCATGGATTCGCTTGGTACGAGTGCCATTTGGATCTACTAAAGCATGTAAGCTGTAAAATAGAACCTGCTCTGATACCAATTGTTAGTTCTTTGTAGGCACAAGTTATCTAGAAGGGGGGGTTGAATAGATATTTGAAAATCTTTTTGTTTTAACTTGTTCTTAGATAATGATTAAAACTTTGCGGAATTAGTATTTGTTTTAATCTTCTTTGCAAAGCGGTGGAGTTATGAGTAAGTAAGGCAGTTATAGCAGATATAGCAGTTATAGCATGAATATAAACGACACAGTTGTTTTTAAGTGGTCAGAGCACTCAAAGCTCCTAGTCCACTCTTCTACTCAACGAGTAGGATATCCACTAAGGATGTCTTTTACAATCTTCTGAATCACACAGATTCCTTCTAGACCAGCAGTTTAGGAACTTCTCTAGTTCACTCTTGAACTCTTCAAGTCCAGCAGACTTGGCTTTTCTTACAGTTCACTACGAACTCTTCAAGTCCAGCAGACTTGGTATTCTTCTTCAGTTGGTTGATTGTTGTTGAGTTCTTGATGAATGCTACTCAGTCGCTGTGTAAGCACTTGTTCTAAAGAACTGAGTAGCTGAGAAAGCTTTGCAATATCTCAGATCGTAGAGTTGAGCTTGAGAGAGATGTTCACGTTGTTTGTTTAAGGCTTGCTTAATTTCTCTCTTATCTGTCTGATCTGTATATACGTGATGTTGAAAATTATCCGTTGGATCCATCCGTTATGGCATTAAATGCATCTGAACTTTCTGTACTGTGATGGAGACCTTTATGCACATCTTCTGAATTCTGCATTCTGGCCTACTGACACTGCAGGTTGCTTTCTCACCTACCACCTGAAAAGGTGTTTTGTCCCTCTTACCCATGGTACTATTCTTAGCTTCTTTACTACGCTTCTTTGTTGCATACTAAGGATATTTCATATATTCTGGGACTGATGAGTACTGCAGCATCTGGGATCCATTCCTCACTTATTGAAAACACAGATCATGAGGCTCGACGTTTTCTGACATGAAACAGGTGATGCTATACGATTTGGATCGTGATGTTCTACGATTTAGATCGTAGTGTCTTTGACATCTTTGCATACTACAAAGCTATTAGTTCGAGAGCACTACAATTTCCCTTAATCCTTCGCACACTATGATCTTCTCTTGCTCGTGTTGTTGACTCTACATTCTCGAGAGCACACTACGATCGTTGATTTGTAAAACTCCATGTTTCTTTCAGCATACTGTGATCGTAGAGTTGGTTCGGCAAACGTTGGGACCACTCTACGATTTTCAAAGAGTCCCCTTCAAGGCAGGCACACTACGATCTCCAGGCTCTACGTTTTCTGCCTTGACTTCTGATATGTTGATCAGATGGATGCACTACGATTTCTTCAAGACTAATCTATTACACCTTAAGATCAACCTAACGGTTTTGATCTTTCTATCTATACATTCTTTATTAGAATGGTACTCGTTGAAAGCTTAGATCAACCTAACAATTTTGATCTATCACTAAGTCCTTGTACATATATTCATTTAAGGACCTTACAAATAATCATGAACATATACATTAAAATATCAAATCATAATATGCATTCTCCCAACATAGTCCTCTCACGAATCTGGTAATCAAACACCGACGGGATAGCCTCCTGGTGGAGGGACCACACAACATACATTCAAATACATCGCGTCTCACCGTATGAAAATGATGACATGTGCGAAGCACTAATATCATAAGCAGATATGGTGCGAAGCACTAAATCACAAGCAGTTATGGTGCGAAGCACTAATATCACAAGCAGTTATGGTGCAAAGCACTAAGTGCAATAAGGAAATGAATTCGTACACATTCATCAAATGTAAATGCAACATACATACACAAGCAGATAACAGTTTTTGAAGAGATTGTAATAGCGGCTTAAGTCCTCTTACTAGAGTCCCCAGCAGAGTCGCCACATGTCGACGTCAGGATTTTTAGTTGTCCCTTTCCGTTACTTGTTCTTTGGTGTTCTCATTTTAGGTGAGATTTGTTTGTAAAAATAAGTAAAAAAGGTCCGACATGTATAATGTCGACGATGGACTGTTAAGAGTTGCCAGTTGGTTTTTTAAATGGTTGTACCAACACAACCGAGAAAAGGTTTGCACATTGATCCAGTGATGTGACACTGCTAAACGGGTCGGTGAAACCGAGATTCATTAGGGTCCGGGGACTTGGTTATGTGGAGGGAAGGTGTTAGGCACCCCCCCCCCCCCCGACATCCGTGTTATCACGGTGACCGCCTCTTTTCAAAAAACTATTATCTGAATATGTGTGTGTGTGTGTAGATCAATGTGCTGTTATTTAGAAATAGTGTGAGGCCTCGTTCGCACCTATATACACAGGGTTTAAATTTATGTAAAAATTCAATTTTAAGCAAGATATGGCAGTGATGTTTTATAAAAGAGGTTTTTCAAACCCTGATGCTCAATAGTAATTGAGAACTTTTACACTCCCATTTTATTAAGTGTTTGGCTTGATTGATTTTATTTAATAGATGCGAGGCATCCGTACGAAAATAATGTACAAAATAATGACGACTTCCTCATGGGTATGGAAACCATCTGAGGAAATTCAGACACCGCAGAATAATTTACAAGCTGCTTACAGCTGAAAATGTCCATCACGGGAACCAAATCTAGATCCAATGGGCTGAATCTTTGATCACATGATTCCTAGGCGCACAAGATACCGCAATTTGTATGAAAGTAGTAAATAGGTATATATATATATATAAAAGCTGTAAATATATATATACAGACATAATCACCAACCATGAAGCACCTCCATGGGGGATCAGAAATGTAAATAAAGTTGTAAAAGCTATCAACCGCCACGGAGGAAACTCCAGGCGGGACAAAACGTAAATAAAGTTGTAAATACGGTCAATCGCCACAAAGGGAACTCCAGGCGGGACAAAATGTAAATAAAGCTGTACAAAGCGATCAATTGCCACGAAGTAAACTCCAGGCAAGACATAACGTAAATAAAGCTGTAAAAGCGATCAACCACCACAAAGTAAACTCCAGGTGGGACAAAATATATATATATATATAAGCAATAAATGCTCCGAATGTAAAATCCTGGCTTATCGAATAGAGTTCGACAACAGTTCATATATATAAATATATATATATATATAAAAGCAAAGTAAACGCCCCGGATGTAAAATCCAGGCTCATCGAACAGAGTCCGATAACAGTTCATATATATATATATATATATATATATATAAGCGAGTAAACGCTCCAGACCGAAGTCTAGGCTCATCGAACAAAGTTCGACACACAGTTAATATATATATAAATGTATATATATATATATATATATATATATATATATATATATATATATATATATATATATATATATATATATATATATTAAAGTAGTAAACGCTCCAGACCGAAGTCTAAGCTCATCGAACAAAGTTCGACACACAGTTAATATATATATATTAAAGCAGTAAACGCTCTAGACCGAAGTCTAGGCTCATCGAACAAAGTTCGACACACAGTTAATATATATAAATGTATATATATATATTAAAGCAGTAAACGCTCCAGACCGAAGTCTAGGCTCAATCGAGGCATAACTTGATAATTTTAGTCAATATATATAAATATATATATATATAAGCTGAAATAAAACCGTGGACCAAAGTCCGGGCAAATGTGTGCAACACGACTCTCAATGTGAAGAAGGGTGTGTACAGAGATGAAGAGAACGACTCTAAAGTGTGTGAGAAGGCTTACAGTTGACTGCCAAAGAAGACTTCTATATCATTAGAATGGGTAAACACTGACTTTTGTAGGTACAAAAGAGGTTATATATGAGCTTACAGGTGTTTAAAATGAGAAAGTACACTGCATGGGGTGAGTGTAGAGCAAATTGGGCAGGGCTTCCTCGCCGTTTTGACTTGTAAAATGGGTAGCCCAAGCCCTCTATTTATAGACGATTTAGCCGCAGGTGTACCTATAGCTGGGCCGCAGGTGTACCAGAGGCAACCCAGGTGGGCCCAGGTTTTTTGGGTCGGGTCGTCTCGAAGTACATGTACTCGGGCAATGTAATGTCCACTCGAACTTTAAGAAGTGCATTCCGAGCATCCGTTTGAGGTATACAGGACCTATTTCGGACCGCCGTTGTCGAGAGTTGTACGATGGCATGGGATTAGAGTTTGTACGAAGTCATTGAAGATGGGACGATGCCCTCCGGTGTTCAAGCTTCAACTTTTATATGTTACCCCGCACAATAGTCACTCGGGATTGGTTAGTCATGTGGGACATCGTTGCGTAGAGATGTTGAGATGACATGGCCTGGCATC
The DNA here is from genome assembly GCA_020205505.1 of Panax japonicus. Lineage (NCBI taxonomy): Eukaryota > Viridiplantae > Streptophyta > Magnoliopsida > Apiales > Araliaceae > Panax > Panax japonicus. The sequence goes on from CM035100.1 coordinate 46,349,753, forward strand.
GCGTTGGCGAGATGATGATGTTACCCCTCACTGGTGTTATCGTCGGATTGAGCTGATAAAGCAGACGTTGCTCAGACTTCGCATAGATTGGACTGCTGCAATTCTTGAAGGTCCTCATTGTCATCTTTGAGGTGTGTCTGTCTTCCCGATGTTATCGTCGGGTTGGTACAGTGTATCTCATTGTGAGTGTCGAGATTAAAGCTGGTCACATTTAAAACAAGCATTTCTGGGGTTATCGCCGAAACTGCATTCCTTGGGGCTATCACCAAGGTTGGTGGCTATTCCCATAGTTGGGACTAAGACTGGATATCTCAGGGTTATCTCAGAGATTAATCGGTCTTCTCCGGTGTGTGTTCCGGTATTGTATCTGCACGCCTCTGGGTTATCTCCGAGATTAGAATTGTTACTCCCAGAGTGTGATCCGGGGTTGATGTTGAACTTCCAGTAGTATCCGGTATGGATATGGATTGTCTTTCAAGGTTCCCTCTTAAAAGATGAATCTGTCCTCCTGCAATTTTGAGTGTCTATAATCTCAAATGTTACAAGTCACGCTCAGCAATACCTTGCGCAAGTCCAATACAGCCAATCCAGGGTCATCACCCTAATTCACAACGCATTCTGAGGTTCAAACCCCGGCGGGGGTCACAATGCATTTTGAGGTTCAAACACCGGTAGGGGTTACAACGCATATCAGCCGTTGATTCACACGTCAGTGAAGGTCAAGCAGCCTTAACAGTCTGCCCAACATGGTTCTCATCCGTTGATCCACACGTCGGTGAAGTACACGTCAACGAAGGTCATACAACCCTAACAGCATATGTTGTTAATTGGTAGTAAATCCAACAGAACCTTGACATATCATGGCGATACAAACCAGGAAAGGTCGGCATCATCGAGGAGGATCGATGATGGAATATGTTATACACATCCGCAAACAGACAAAGCAGCATCCCCACAGATCTCTTACACATAAGAGGCTCCTCTTCGGAATCAAGTATGTATCAAGGATTAAGGACTTTGGTGATAGCCCCAACGTCAACATCCTAAAAGATTTGGATCACACATCCAATCAGGTCATAGTTGTCAATCCCCAGTAAAAGCAGCAAGGAGCAGGAAATCATCCTCAGCATGTTGGGCAACCACCTCGCACACATGCATTATACATTTGTATCATGTTGTATTTTCAAGTGTCTAGGATTCTTTATTCTACCCATGCATTGCATTGCATGAATATGATAAAGAGGGGCATCTGGAGACCCTCAAAATTTTCTGCACACCTGTCATTGACATTGCAGGAGGGTAGATTCGTCTTTCAGAAATAACCCTGGAAGACAGTTCACGTCAAGACCGGATACTACCGAAAGTTCAGTCTCAACCCCGGAACACACACCGGGAGTAACAGTTCCAACCTTGGAGATAACCTCGAGGCATGCAGTTCCAATACTGGAAATTCCACCGAAGAAGACCGATTAATCTCGGAGATAACCCCAAAGTATCCAGTCTCAGTCCCAACACTAGGAATAACATTTACCAACCTTGGTGATGACCTCAAGGAGTGCAATTCCGGCGATAACCCCGAAAATGCTTATTTCAAATGCATGCAATCAGCTTTAACCTTAGCACTCACACTGAGGCACTTAGTACAAGACCTGGACATAACCTCGGGAAGACGGCACACCTCAAAGATGACACTGAGGACCTTCAACACTTGCAGCTGTCTAATCTCAGCGATAACCCTGAGCAATGTCTGTTTTATCACCCCAAACTGGAGATAACCCCAGTGAGGGGCAAAGTTGTCATCTTGCCACTTTGACGCCACATAGCGCTATCTCAACATCTCATACATACATTTCTACACCATAAATGTCCCACAAGAAAAAAGGAAAACCAATCCCGAATGACTATTACGCAGGGTAACAGATAGAATTTGAAGCTTAAAGACCGGAGGGCACCGTCCCATCTTCCTGACTTCGTACAACCTCTAAACCCATGTCATTGTGTAACTCTCGACAACAGTGGTCCGAAATAGGTCTTACATACCTCAATCAGATACCCGGATTGCAATTCTAGAAGTTCGAGCGGACATTACAGTGCTTGTGTGCACGTACTATGAGACAATAGGACCCGCGAAGCCCGGGGCAACCCGGGTAGCCGCAGGTACATCTACGGCCTGCGGCTCCCCCTCTATAAATAGAGGGTTTGGGGTGGCCATTTGTAAGAGAAAAAAGGCGAGGAAGCCCTGTCAAATTTGCTCCGTACTTACAATATACTGAGTGTTTTCTCATTTTAAACACTTATGAGCTCACATATAACTACTTTTGTACCGGCGGGAGACGAGTGTTCATTCACTTTAAAGATATAGAAGTCTTCTTTGGCAGCCCACTATAAGCCTTCTCACACACTTTAAAGCATTTCTCTTCATCTTTGCACACACCCTTCTTCACGTTGAGAGTCGTGTTGCGTGTGTTTTTCCCGAACTTCGGTTCGTGGTTTTATTTCAGTTTGTATATATACATATACATATATATATATGGACTAACATTATCGAGTTATGTCTCGATTGAGCCTAGACTTCGGTATAGAGCGTTTATTTGCTTTTATATATATATATATATATATATATATATATATATATATATATATATATATATATATATATATATATACTTATATATATATATATATGAACTGCGTGTCGAACTCTGTTCGATGAGCCTGGATTTTATATCCGGAGTGTTTACTTGCTTTTATATATATATATATATATATATATATATATATATATATATATATATATATATATATATATATATAGAGAGAGAGAGGCCGGATCCTGTCCGGGAGTCTGGACAGGTTTAAAATCCGGACCTTTTTTTTTTTGCTTTTTTTTTTAAACAACTAAAAAAAATTATGGAATTGAAATTTTTACATTATACAGTGTTTTGGGCGTGATTTGGATGCCTATAACAAAACATGTCTGTATAGTCTGGGCAGACTGTACATACATTGGTTAGTATAGGTATTAAAAACACACCCAAAACACTGTATTATGGAAAAATTTCAGTTCCATAATTTTGTTTTTAGTTGTTTCAAAAAAAAAAAGCAAAAAAAAAAATTTGGTCCGGATTTTAGGACCTGTCCGGACTCCCGGACAGGATCCTTGTTTTATATATATATATATATTTCGTCCCGCCTGAAGTTTACTTCGTGATGGTTGATCGCTTTTACAGCTTTCTTTACGTTTCGTCCCGCCTGGAGTTTCCTCCGTGGTGGTTGATGACTTTTACAGCTTTATTTACATTTTCTGATCCCCCATGGAGGTGCTTCGTGGTGGCTAATCATGTCTGTATATATATTTATAGCTTTTATATATATAACTGCTTAATGCTTTCATACAAATTGTGGCATCATGTGAGCCTAGGAATCATGTGATCACATATTCAACCCATTGGATCTAGATTCGGTTCCCGTGATGGACATTTTCAGTTGTAAGTAGCTTGTAAATTTATTTGCGGTGTCTGAATTTTCTCAGATGGTTTTCATACCCATGGGGAAGTCGGCATTACTTTGTACATTATTTTCTTATAGATGTTTTACATCTCGAAAAATAAAAATAATCAAGCCGAACACTTAATAAAAATGGAAGTGTAAAAGGTTTCAATTACTATTGAGTACAAAGGTTTGAAAAACCTCTTTTATAAAGCGTCACTGTCATATCTTGTTAAAAATTGAATTTTTACATAAATTCAAACCCTGTGTATATAGGTGCGAACGAGGCCTCGCACTACTTCCAAATAAACAGCATATTGACCCCCACACACACATTTGGATAACAGTTTCTTGAAAAATGGCGGTCACCATGGTAACACGGATGTCGGGGGGGTGCCTAACACCTTCCATCCGCATAATTAAGTCCTCAGACCTTAATGAATCTCGGTTTCACCGACCCGTTTAGCAGTGTCACATCACTGGGTCAATGTGCAAACCTTTTCTCGGTTGTGTTGATATAACCATTTAAAAAACCAACTGGCGACTCTTAACAGTCCATCGTCAGCATTATACATGTCAGACCTTTTTTACTTGTTTTTTCAAATAAATCTCACCTAACATAAGAACACCAAAGAACAAGTAACGGAAAAGGACAAATAAAAATTCCGATGTCGACACACATATATAATATATATAGTTCAATGAAAAGTAACCTTAATTTTTGTATTGCATCTGTAACTTCTAAAATTTTATTCGTATTCGATTATCCAAATTTATCATGAAATGAGTAAAATAAAATGAATGCTTTCAACATATATAAAATCTCATGTCACAATAATTTAATGAAATAATGAGATTTTCTCCAGTTCATGAAAAAAAGAAGGAGATGTTGTACACATGGGTTAATTAACAATTAATATAAGCTGCAAGATATATTAGAAGTATATAAAAGTCTATCAAAATTTTGGTAAAAAATCTATTAAAGTCTGTCACTTATTTCATGGAGTCTATAAAAGTCATTTTAAAAAAGTTTTTAAAGTCTTTAAAAGTCATTTTGGGGGTGTATTCAATTAATATTTTTAAAGACTTTTAAAGATTTTAAAAGTTTGGTTGTATTCAATAAAGACATTTAAAGAGTTTATAAAAGTTTACTGGTATTCAATTACAACTTTTTAAATGTCTTTAAAGGTTAAGTGATATTGAATTAAGATTTTTACAAAGTCTATAAATGTATTTTGGTATTCAAAAAGTCATAGATTTTTTGAATTTTTATCAAATGGTAGAGTTTGACAGATTTAGAAGAATGATTATAACTATCAACACATATCCAAAGTCTTACATCATCTCTAAAGACTTTCAAATATTAAACACAATGGTGGAAATTTGGATCCTCAGTAAAGAGGGAACCCAGAAATTCGCGATGTAAATACAAATTCGCGGTGTAATACCCAGAAAAAAATAATAATAAAGAAATAAAATAAAATAAATAACATTTAAATTTATATTTTAAATAATTTAATTGGACTTTATCTTTTATTGGGTCAAACTAGTTATTTATTTTTTATGGGCTAATAAGTATTAATATGTGATTGATAAATTAATTTGGTAAAATTTGGGCCTTAAAACTAATTGGATTTAATTTATATGTGGATAATATTAAATCATATTATAATTAAGAGAATTAACAAGATATATTAATAAGTAAACAAATAACTAAAGATCTAATCTGTCTCGCAGTACGTAATCGAGGAAAGAGGAAAAAAGCACACTAAATTGTCAGAACTTGAAATTTTTATATAATATGTTTTCTGAAAGTTGTTATCATAATTATGGACTATTATTTATAATATATGCACTAAAAATATAATTAAAAAATGTAACTGTGTAGCAAAATTTTAATCTTAAATCTAAAAATTTTGAAATTCTTAAATTTTTTGATTTATTTTGAGCTTATTTTGGTGATTACAAAGATGGGTGCTTTTTGGTACCCAATTGTGGTAAATTTTGTATAACTTGGTGACAATGTACTCACATGTATGAAGTTTTGCGACTTTTGATCATATAGATTTTTATTCTCATATTATTTTGTGAAAAACAAAGTTTGATATTCCTACTAAAATAACATTCAATGAAAAGTGAGCTTAATTTTTGTGTTGCATCTGCAGTTTCTAAAGTTTTATTTGTATTCGAGTATCCAAATGTATCATGAAATGAGTAGAATAATATGAAGGCTTTCAACATATATAAAATCTCACGCCACAATAATTTAATGAAATAATGAGATTTACTCTAGTTCATGAAAAAGAGGGAGAAGTTGTACACATGGGCTAATTAATAATTAATATAAGTTGCATATATTAGAAGTATAGAAAAGTCTATCACAATCTTGATAAAAAGTTTATAAAAGTGTGTTACTTATTTTATTGAGTCTATAAAAATTATTTAAAAAAAGTCTTTAAAGTCTTTAAAAGTCATTAAAATCCATAAATTCTACAAAAGTTTGTCACTTAAAAAAAGTCTTTAAAAATATTAATTGAATAGACCGTAAAATTTACAAACTCTACAAAAGTTTGTCACTTATAAAAAGTATTTAAAAATCTTAATTGAATACATCCCCCTTAAAGTCTGTCAAACTCTACCATTTGATAGAAATCTAAAAAATAAATGACTTTTTGAATACCAAATTACTTTTATAGACTTTATAAAAGTCTCAATTCAATATCACCTAACTTTTAAAGACATTACAAACGTTATAATTGAATATCAATAAATTTTTATAAACTCTTTAAATGTCTTGATTTATTACAACCAAACTTTTTAAATTTTTAAAAATTTTAATTGAATACACCCTCCTAAAATAGAGCAGATCATCTGTCCTCAAATTTCCTGTTCTTTTGTATCCTTCTAATTAAATTTTGACACCTAATCTCTTATTTAACACTAATAAATTTTAAAATTAAATAAAAGAACATGTGTCAAAATTTAAGTGGAAAGACATAAGAAGGACAAAGAATTTGGGGATAGACAATCTGCGCTCCTCCTAAAATTGATGGCTCTTTTCCCAAAATTCTCCCAACAGTAGTAAAAATCTAAAGAGAGACCAAAAAGATGCAGACAAATTGGGTCCATAAAGGGCAACATCTATGCGGGTTGAGGGGGGTACGGTACCCTTAACGACCGGTATGACCGGTGCCCCGCCCCCTTTTTTTGGGGGGGTTTTACCACAATTATGAGAAAAAAATAAAAAATAATAGAGCAAGTTTGAACAAAAATCTATTAAAGGAAGTATATTTTTTATTAAAAAAAATACGGTAAACAGTTTACAGTGTTTTTTCAATAAAAAATATACTTTTTTTATAATTTTTTGTTCAAACTTACTCTATTATTTTTTATTATTTTTCTTCATAATTGTGGTAAAAAAACCAAAAAAAAATAAAAAAATAAAATAAAGTTAACACTGTGTACCGGACGTTAGTCAGGTACATTTGCACCGGACTGCCCCCAATTTACATCTATGCAGGGAAATGATTATATATTTCTTCTTCTTTTGCAGGCCACACGAGTGGATTATTAAACTCCTCGATATTTGAACTTGTCTAGTTGTAATAGTAGTACATCTTTTTCTAGCTCAAACAAATCACAAACAGCCGAAATCAAGCGTTTTCCAATGACTCACAGTTTGAACTCTTCTTGAATGTGACCCATAATTATTTTTTACCCTTTATAGTTTTTTATATGCATAATCCTGTACTGTAGTAGTTTATTATGTCGTTTTAGAGTTGTGCATAAATATTAAAAAAATAATTATAAAACATTAAATATACTATCAATTATTTATATTGTTCTTGTATTAAAAAAGTGTTATTTATTGAATAAAAAATAGTGAAAGAACCAAAGCTATATTTAATACTTGAGGTAATATGCGAAACTAAGCAATTATTGCTCACTTAAAATTCTCAAACGACTTCTATTTAAAAACAAAAATATTTATCTAAAATGACTTATATTAAGGAACGGAGGGAGTACTTGTTATGATATTATTCAAGTGTGTATATATATATATACTAGTAATTGCCCGTGCCTGAAGGCACGACGTAACAAAAATTAGATTAAAATTCAAAAAATATTACATTATCTAAAGACTTTTTGCAACCTAAAATAACTTACAATCATACATAACAATTATCATAATTCACCACAATAATTAATTTTTCTTTAAAAATAGATATATCCAGAAAAATCTAAACCTGTCTACAAAATTTATAAATAATCAATAACAATTTTTATAATTCACCACACTATCACAATAACAATTATTATTATTATTATTATTATTATTATTATTATTATTATTATTATTATTATTATTATTATTATTATTATTATTTTTATTATTGTTATTATTATTGTTGTTGTTATTATTATTACCACTGTTATTATTATTAATATTACTATTATAGTTATAATAATAATTATTATTATTACTATTATTATTATAATTATTATAATAATAATTATTATTAATATAGTTATTATTATTATTATTGTTGTTGTTGTTGTTGTTGTTATAAATCTGAAACATAAGACCCCTTACTTTAGATTAATTAGCAAATCTGACTCTCCCATTTGTCATGTTTTTTTTAAAGTGTTCTTTATAATTTTTTTTGTCACAGTTGCACTGTTTTCAAATCCGGATCGGACCGCCGGTTGAACCAGAAAAAATCGGACCCGGTTCACTCAACGGTCCGATTTGGACCACTAAACCACTTCTGCTCAAAAACCGTTCAGAACCGGTGAACCGGTGGTTGAACCGGTTGACCCAGTGAACCGGTGACCGGTTCTCTCCTTAAAGATTAAAAAAAAAATTACGAATTTTATTTTATTTTAGTAATTTAGTTGAGATTTTGTTTGGTATTTTACATATTTTTGCATTCATTTAATCAAACACTTGAACTTGTGGTTGAATTTCGGAATTTGAATGTATCTTAGAGATGTTTAGTTTTTTTTTTGTAGATAAATTGATTAATTTTACAATATTTACTAAATATTATATACATTATTATTACATATTAATGACGTCACTGGGTCAATAACGGTCCGACCACTGGTTGGACCAGTGACCCATCCACCCAGTAACTTTTTCGGTTCGATGACCGGTCCGGGTTTAAAAACCTTGCACAGTTGTTCCTCAAATATGCATTAGTTGTGCAAAAATGTTTCTTCTCTATTTTTGGTCAATTTTCGTTAATCAAATGTTTTCCCAAACTTTTAGCGTTTTCATTTATATATCCACTAAATATAAATATGTATATTATCATTTTCATTTAACTTGATCTAATTAATTAAATTATGAACTTGTGCGATAAATGATCTACATTAAAACATACTTTTTTCTAATGTAAAAATAAAATTTTACCACCCATAAAAAGTGCAAATTAACACAAAAATTTATATATATTTTTTCTAAATATTAAAGTTTATGAAAAATAAACTTATAAAAAGTTATTACGAAACGAATCTTATATATATCATATAAAAAATATTTAAAAATATGTTAATTACCACATCTAATATTTTAATTTTAAATATCACATCATGCCAATAATTAACCAATTTTTTAATTTGTTAATAGTTTTTCAATTGGATAAAGAAAAAGAAAAAGAATCTATTTAATTTTTTGATTTTGTAATTGCTTTTTTATAAGTAAATTATGATCTTGTTTTTAATTTTGTTTTCTTACCATTGATATTTTTTATGTATTATACATTTTAAATGTAAGCATACTCCAAAAAATTAATATAGTTTAAAATAAAATATTAAAATATCAATTAATGTAGAGAGAAAGATGAGAAGAGAGAAAAAGAAAAGGAGGAGAAAGAAAAAGAGAAGGCATAGGAAGTAAGAGATGAGAGAGAAGGAGAAGAGGAGAGAGAGAATAAGAAGAAAATTTGGGTGGAATTTTGTGTGTGAGATGAAATGTGAGCCTTTAGATTAAGTTAGAATGAATCTGAGTCGTTGTTGTGCTTTCTCAAATTCTAGAATTCAAATTGGGTTCTGTTTTCTTATATATATATATATATATATATATATATAATTATTTGTAAAAAAATAAACAGTTTATTTTTTAAAAAAAGATATCATCCATTATTAATAATAACGGATAAATTTTAAATCTAAACAACCTGATCTAGTAGGGATAGTCAAATACTCCCTCCGTCCCATAATATATGACGTTTTAGGTGATTTTATTTATCCCAAATTATTTGACGTTTTAGCAAATTTAGGAGAATTAATTATAATCTTTCCAAAATTATCATTTTATGAGAAAATGTTACAGATGATAGAGAGTATGAGATAAGTATGGTAATAAATGAGATTTTAAGGGTATTATAGACAATTGATACTATATTTAATGATTTTTAATCATTTCTTTAATTCTTATGCACAACTCTTAACCATCATATATTATGGGACGGAGTGGGTAAATGTTTGTGTGAATAGTCTCCTATTAAATATATTTTCAGTTTCGAATTATAAAATTAATATTGATTTTTAAAAATTACTCTATTCGTTTTAAAATTAGAGATATATTTTAATTTTTTAAAGTTAATTCGCAAAATTCTAAAATTCTTAATTGATATGAATTTATTTAGTGTAGTACAAAAAAATATAACAATTGTAAATTAACTATAAAGTACTACAATCATATTTGTTATTTTCAAAACTTAAACAAAATTATATCAATTTTGAGTTTTAAGATTTCGTAAATTGATTCTAAAAAGTCAAAATATATTTCTAATTTTGGGATGAAGGTAGTAATTTAAAACATTTTCAAATTTTAAATTGATATGATTCATTAATGTTTTAAAAATAATAAATGTTATAAATAATACTCCTTCCGTTTTAAACTTAAAGATACAATTTGACTTTTGAGATCAAACTACGACATATTAAAATTTAAAATTTGTATGATTCATAAAAATTTAGAATGAAATAATTTTTGTGATATAATATACAATTATAATAATTGTATCAACTAAAATTAATTAAATTCACATAAATTTAAAGTTTAATATGTCATTATTTGACTTTAAAAATCAAATTGTATATCTAAATTAAGAACGGATGGGGAGAGTAGTATTTTTAGATAATTTATGATATTCATAATTGTATTAATATAAAGGAAAAAATGTGTGTACACAGCTGTGTATTACACAGTAGGCTATAGCAACGATTTTTTGGGCTATAGCGACGGTTTCACCCGTTGTCATAGCTATTCTGGGCTATGGCGACAGTTTACCGTCGCTATAACCCAAAAAATCTGTCGTCCTAGACCTACTGTGTAATACACAGTTGTGTATATACATATAGCCCTAATATAAATTAAATAATTTTATCTCAATTTTAAATTTAAAAATTAATTTGGAATTAATTTGGAACTAAGGTAACACTATGATGCGTATGAATATGATCTCTCCCTAATATATATATATACTAGTAATTGCCCGTGCCTGAAGGCACGACGTAACAAAAATTAGATTAAAATTCAAAAAATATTACATTATCTAAAGACTTTTTGCAACCTAAAATAACTTACAATCATACATAACAATTATCATAATTCACCACAATAATTAATTTTTCTTTAAAAATAGATATATCCAGAAAAATCTAAACCTGTCTACAAAATTTATAAATAATCAATAACAATTTTTATAATTCACCACACTATCACAATAACAATTATTATTATTATTATTATTATTATTATTATTGTTGTTGTTATTATTATTATTATTGTTATTATTTTTATTATTGTTATTATTATTGTTGTTGTTATTATTATTACCACTGTTATTATTATTAATATTACTATTATAGTTATAATAATAATTATTATTATTACTATTATTATTATAATTATTATAATAATAATTATTATTAATATAGTTATTATTATTATTGTTGTTGTTGTTGTTGTTGTTGTTATAAATCTGAAACATAAGACCCCTTACTTTAGATTAATTAGCAAATCTGACTCTCCCATTTGTCATGTTTTTTTTAAAGTGTTCTTTATAATTTTTTTTGTCACAGTTGCACTGTTTTCAAATCCGGATCGGACCGCCGGTTGAACCAGAAAAAACCGGACCCGGTTCACTCAACGGTCCGATTTGGACCACTAAACCACTTCTGCTCAAAAACCGTTCAGAACCGGTGAACCGGTGGTTGAACCGGTTGACCCAGTGAACCGGTGACCGGTTCTCTCCTTAAAGATTAAAAAAAAAATTACGAATTTTATTTTATTTTAGTAATTTAGTTGAGATTTTGTTTGGTATTTTACATATTTTTGCATTCATTTAATCAAACACTTGAACTTGTGGTTGAATTTCGGAATTTGAATGTATCTTAGAGATGTTTAGTTTTTTTTTTGTAGATAAATTGATTAATTTTACAATATTTACTAAATATTATATACATTATTATTACATATTAATGACGTCACTGGGTCAATAACGGTCCGACCACTGGTTGGACCAGTGACCCATCCACCCAGTAACTTTTTCGGTTCGATGACCGGTCCGGGTTTAAAAACCTTGCACAGTTGTTCCTCAAATATGCATTAGTTGTGCAAAAATGTTTCTTCTCTATTTTTGGTCAATTTTCGTTAATCAAATGTTTTCCCAAACTTTTAGCGTTTTCATTTATATATCCACTAAATATAAATATGTATATTATCATTTTCATTTAACTTGATCTAATTAATTAAATTATGAACTTGTGCGATAAATGATCTACATTAAAACATACTTTTTTCTAATGTAAAAATAAAATTTTACCACCCATAAAAAGTGCAAATTAACACAAAAATTTATATATATTTTTTCTAAATATTAAAGTTTATGAAAAATAAACTTATAAAAAGTTATTACGAAACGAATCTTATATATATCATATAAAAAATATTTAAAAATATGTTAATTACCACATCTAATATTTTAATTTTAAATATCACATCATGCCAATAATTAACCAATTTTTTAATTTGTTAATAGTTTTTCAATTGGATAAAGAAAAAGAAAAAGAATCTATTTAATTTTTTGATTTTGTAATTGCTTTTTTATAAGTAAATTATGATCTTGTTTTTAATTTTGTTTTCTTACCATTGATATTTTTTATGTATTATACATTTTAAATGTAAGCATACTCCAAAAAATTAATATAGTTTAAAATAAAATATTAAAATATCAATTAATGTAGAGAGAAAGATGAGAAGAGAGAAAAAGAAAAGGAGGAGAAAGAAAAAGAGAAGGCATAGGAAGTAAGAGATGAGAGAGAAGGAGAAGAGGAGAGAGAGAATAAGAAGAAAATTTGGGTGGAATTTTGTGTGTGAGATGAAATGTGAGCCTTTAGATTAAGTTAGAATGAATCTGAGTCGTTGTTGTGCTTTCTCAAATTCTAGAATTCAAATTGGGTTCTGTTTTATTATATAGATATATATATATATATATATATATATATATATATATATAATTTTCTATCTTTCTCTGTTTTAATAATTTTATTTTTATTTTCTCTTTTTTTTTCACGTCCAAATTAATTAGAATGAATTTAAATCGTCACTGAAATCAATCAATCACAATGAATCTGAAATTCAGAATGAATTCTATATTATTAATATAGATATAAATATAATTTTATACATTCCATGATTTGACCGTTTTCCCTTTTCCCAAATTTTTCTTCCATTTGAACCCAGACTCCAATCTGCACAAAAGGGGAAAGAGGAAGGGAAATGGGGAACCAGGATTCCAATTCATAATGTTCAGGTCACTTTTCTCTCTCTTATTTGTCTAATTCTTTTCCCCCATTACTCAACATGTTTGCTTAAATTTATATATAAATATACACGTATAGCACAATTGAAGTTAGCAGTTGACTTTATCAAGAAACCCCATGTGGGTTTTGCTCTAGTTCCATTATTGGGGTAAAAGTTTCTTAATTGAACAAGTGGTTGTATTCTTTTTGCTCATGTTTATAATTTTAACTGTTTTTTTGTCATCAGGATTCCTGGACATTGTCCTTGGAGGGAGACTTGGATTATTTCTTCTCTTCAGGTTTGGTTGGATGAATTTCAGAATCTGTGTAATTTTTTGTTTAGGGGTTATACTTTTACTGTGTTATTGGACTCATTTTTGGGGATTTGTCTTGATTAATTACATAGATCTATGGACTATGTGGGAAATGATTGTGTTCTTTGATATGTTCTTTATTTATTTTTTTTATTTTTTTGGGGTAATAGGTTTTGATATTGAAAAATAACGAAAATTATGGTAAAAGTTTTACTTTTTGATTTGCTCTTTAATTAGTTTTGCTTTTTGTTCTCTTTATTTTAGTGCTTCTGGAGGATTGGTGCTTATTGAAGATCGAAAGTATTTTTGAAAATGACCCGCAGAAATGAAGAAATGAAGAAGGTAATGTAATTTATTTTTCTTTAACTTTACAACATCTATTTTAGTTTTAACGAAATCCAATTTCAGTTTGCTTTCATTTTTGTCTAATTTCCTTTTTATGTTTATGTTTATTTTTTAATTTTTTTGTATGATGTCATTATATCTTTGCTCTTGACAATAGCCTGTAGAGTGTAATTTTAGGCACCAGATAATTGACCAGTTGAATTAGGAAATGTGCAATTATGTTTATAACGGTGGATTCATTCTTTCTGCTTGTTTCCTTCAGTCATTTATTCAAAAGATTTTTTCAACCAACTCGACAAATGGAGGGAAAATGATCAAAGATATGCTTGATTCATCGGGTGAGTATCAAGGACCCCACCCTCTCCTTCTTGCTTTTAGAAGACACTTTTTTGACACCGAATACTTCAGTTATCTTCTGGGTAAAAAAAATTCAAAATCCTGTCAAATGGACTGGTACTTTTTTCTGTCTTTTTTAACATATAAAGCAAAAGTTATGGTCAAAAGTAAATGTCTTGTTGCCCTTCTAGAAAATAGAGGATAAAAAGTTCAAACGTAAAGATAAGTGAGAGAACAACATGGCAAGTTGGTCTGAAATTGAGAATATATTCATCAGTCTACTTTCACAGATACTACTTCCATTCTTAAAAATTGTCGTTTAAGGTTTTTGTACATGGATTAAGAAAGTCATTTAATACTATCATTTAACAATTAAAATTTGTTTGAAATTCCATCACTACCCTTTTATGAGAAGTTGAAAACTATTAATACAATGGAGATAATTTCTTGTGACAATGAGAGAAAATAGGAGTGATATAGGAATGTAAATAATTTATTCTCCTAGAAAGTTGTAAACGACAAATAAATTGAAATAAATTTTTTCTTCTAAAACGACAATTTTTTAGGAACAAAGGGAGTAGTATGCAAGGAAGCTAAATATGAAATGTTTTGTGTGCGCGCTACTAGTCAAATCAATTTTCTTTTTCCGTGTTTCAATTTTTGATAATTAGTACTTTTTCCATAAGAATTAGTGGTTGACTATGTGAAGACCTGAGCTGCACCATTCTTTTGAAGAAAGCTTGTGGCTTGCAGATTAATATTGATCATTAAAATCTTGTATACATCTAGTTTCTACTATTTTATCTCGTTGTCTAATCTAGACTTTCTCCTTGAGTAGATCTGCATATGGAGTCTGTGATTGAGAGATCAGTTTGCAGTGGCCTAGGCTGTTCAATGGCAACCAGTCAAGATGTGCAGTCTCTTCGGTATTTTCTTGATTTTTTTTCTTTCCTTCAACGTAACTGCTTATTTATGCGTTTTGTAACCTTTATTCTTTTCATTAGAGTATTCACAGCAACATGGAATGTAGGAGGAAAATCTCCTCACAATGGCCTCAATCTCGATAATTTTCTTCAGATCCATGACCAATCAGATATATATGTTCTGGGGTATGTTCTCAATCCCCGATGGGAAAACCCTCCTTTCTCTTCTCTATCTACACATGACACTAGAACAAAACAGGCCCTAAATGAAACAAGATAATATAAAAACTCATTGTTTGATTTTTTTTGTGTGATTCAATTTGTCGATAGGACGGCCAAAAATGTGTCAAAGACCTTCAAGAGATATATTTCTTGTTGGATCTGTTAAATTATTTGGTGATTTGTATTTGTTTCAATTCGTGATAAGAATAACCATACAATGTACTCCCTCCGTTCCTAAAAGGTTGTCGTTTTAGAAGAAAAAAATTGTTCCAATTTATTTTGTCGTTTACAACTTTCTAGGAGAATAAATTATTTACTTTCATATATCACCCCTACCTTCTCTCATTGTCCCAAGAAATTCTCTCATTTGTATTAATAATTTTCAACTTCACATAAATGTAGTGTGATGGAATTTCAAACAAATTTTAATTGTTAAATGATTGTATTAAATGACTTTCTTAATCCATGTGCAAAAACCTTAAACGACAATCTTTTAGGAACGGAGGTAGTAATATTCAAGCCCATGTCCTATGGATGGACATATTGTATACACATGTTGGTTCCTAAAGTTTTGCTTATATATATGTGTGTGTATAGCTGGACAATTGCTTTAGGAATATTAATTAGTGAACCTTACAAAGGGAGTTGCAGTGACAAAGCCCAAATGAGAATATTACTGTTATGCTTTGTTTGGATTGAAGGAATGAAATGGAAAAAGGAATTGAATTATTTTTTAGCATCTCAAGTGTATGTTTGGTTGGTGGTGGCGGGTGGTGTGATAGGATGACAGAATTGTCACATTCATCCATTCCATTGAAATGGATCCCATTCTACCACCTCCCCTGTGGAATGAAAATCGAGGCAATGAAATGAATTTTTATTTCATCGAAATGGTTTATCCGCCGGAATGAGTAACCTAATACATTTTTTTCTTCATTCTGGGCTTGATTCCTTCAATCCAAACGCAATATAATGTTTCCATTCTCCTCTTTTCCTACTATTTATTTTAATTCATCTTGTATGTATTTGTGCACTCATCAATTAAATTTCTTGTTTTTACTAGTTTTCAGGAGATAGTCCCGCTGAATGCTGGAAATGTGTTAGCTATAGATGATAATGGGACTGCAGCAAAATGGCTGTCTCTAATCAGTCGATCTCTGAATAAATCGCCAAATGACTATACGAATAACATGACAAATTCCACTGTCAATTCAAATCCTTCAAGTGCGGGAAGTTTAAAGCCTGTTACAGTGACCAGTGGTTCACTGTTCTCTCTAAAGACTTCCCTTAGAACCGCCAGTAGAATGTACATGGCAGAGGGCAGGAGGCGGCTTAAAAGTTGTAATTGCATTCCTGAATCAGAAAGAAAGTATATCCGGGATTCATGTTTTAAATGCCAGCAATCGAATATTGATGATAACGACTTCTCGTCAGAAGAGGATGACAGTCCGAGTATCATTGTTCCAGAATTGACAAAGCCCAACAATACTAATCAGATGAGATATAGCCTTATAAAGAGCAAGCAAATGGTGGGAATATTTGTCACGATTTGGGTAAAAAAGGAGCTTGTCCAACACATAGGCCATTTGCGAACTTCCTGCATTAGTCGTGGGATTATGGGTTGTTTAGGAAACAAGGTATGTTTTTGTCATTTCTGTATCTACAAATGCATAGAACTTTTGTTAACATCCACTAAACTGTCCTTATGTTCTTTGTTGTGTTTCAGGGGTGTATCTCGGTGAGTATGTCTGTCCTACAGACGAGCTTTTGTTTCGTCTGTAGTCATTTGGCTTCAGGCGAGAAAGAAGGGGATGAACTTAGAAGAAATTCAGATGTTATAGAGATAATTAAGAATACTCAATTTTCAAAGATATGCAGAACGCCTTTTACGAGGGTGGCCGAGAAAATTCTAGAACACGAGTGAGCATTTCTAACATGTTTTTGAGAATTTGAGAAGTATCTATACAGCACATATTGCATTGTTCTTATTCGTTTGCAACATCTGATTTTGTTTTATCCTAAACACTGGTGACAGCCGTGTTATTTGGTTAGGGGATTTAAACTACCGAATAGCTTTGAGCTACACAGACACCCGAAAACTTTTAGAGGGAAATGACTGGGATGCTCTTCTCGGCAAGGATCAGGTAATTAGCTCTGTCGGACATAATTTTAATAATTTATGCATCCTATATTTTTTTTCGGTAGTAACGAACATAAGATTATATAAATTGAATTTATGAGGTTTCCTGTTTTACTAGTGATAAATGACCAATAATATGAAGTTATTTAATCTCCGCAATTTAATTTACTAGGACATGAAAAAAATTATACCAATACCTCTGAAGTATTTAATTGAACTGTATTAACTGTTTTATTTTGTGCTGTTTTGATTTGTGTTCTCTTTTCCTAGTTTTCTTTAAACACGAGAAAAACCTTTACGGGGCTGGTTTTTTCTCTTTTTTTTTGGCTAGCTCAAGATTGAACGGGAGGCTGGGAGAGTTTTCAATGGATGGAAAGAAGGAAAAATATATTTTGCACCTACATACAAGTATTCCTATGATTCAGACAGTTACGCTGGAGAAACTATAAAATCAAAGAGCAAAAGGAGAACTCCTGCATGGTATGTTTGAGCCGTGATAATATTTTTCGTTCATAGATTTGAATAAACCATAATCAGCATTGCATTTGCAGGTGTGACAGAATATTGTGGCATGGAAATGGAATATTGCAAAAGTCTTATATACGCTGGGAGTCACGTTTTTCTGACCACCGGCCCGTCTGCGCAACATTTTTCGTAGATGTTTTTGCAACTGAAGGTATGTCAAAATATATAAAAATTACTGCCTTCATTCCAAATATATGATCATATTGAATTTTTGAAGTCAAATTTAGAAATTTCAAACTCAAAATTGACATAGATTTATTTAATTTTAGTCGGTACAATATATTTATAAACTATCTGAAAGTACTACTAATTTTAAGAGTTATTGTTTCGTAATTGTTAATGAATCGTACCAGTGGAGTTTGAAAATATCTTAACTTTGACTCACATAATTCTGTAATATGATCTTATAATTGAGAACATAGGGAATATTCTAGAATGGAAGGACCATTTTTTAAAAGTAGATTAAGGCCAATTTAGAACTTGCACATATCCAGTTTTAATATTGCATTAGAACTTACAAGTAATTCTGTGCACACGATTAAGGTATCCAGGAGGAATATAAATCGTTGCATGAACCTTAATTAAAAATTTCACCTGTATTTTGAACAGTTTTCAAGGCTTTATGTTCCCGCCACAGGCCACGGTCCTTTCGACTTCATTTCATTAAAGCACAAATCATTTTTTAGAATTGTTCAGGAATAATGAGGCAACCGCGTACTTTTCTTATCATGATTAGGTAAACAAAACGACAGGTGCTTTTGAAACAATGGCGATATCATGAAGTCTTACGAACATGTGATTGCAGATAAACGAGAAGCATTTTGATATGTTACCGAGCATTATTTGTGCAGACTGTACAGATCATATTGCCGCCATGTTATTGCTTGAAAGTCTCCATTTTTGCGACTTGACGGGCTTCAAGGATGGGTTTTCTATAATTAATTCAATTGCCAGAAACTTAAGTAATGTCCCATAATTCCCCATCTTAGGTGGTACATGTTTGTTAGGATATAATAGATGCAGTCAACAGGGAAAGTTATTTCATTCTTAACTATTCTTTGTAGATACAAATTTGAAAACATGCTTACAAGTTGTAAGAAAATATGGCAAATGTATCTTCAGCCTTTTCTTCTTGTTGTAATATAGCCATAATGAACATTATGATACTTTCCCCAGCAATATTAATATATTATCTGAATATTTTTAACAAAATTAGGAGCATTTCCCTTGCAATTAATCTGAAGAGAAAGGAAAACTAGATTGTAAACTAATAGTCTAATACTTTGCAACATGCTGAACCCACTGGGTACATGTTTGTTAGGAATCCATTGGGTAAGGTGGTTGGATATGTGCACCTCCAAACTACACAAGGAGGAACGGGTTTTAAGGATTTTGAGTGTTTCAGTGGCGCCTTATTGGGAAAATAGTTCTGTTGGATATTCAGAAACAAGGACTAGAGATGATGAGAGAAAGTTAATTTAGGGACTGCTGAAGGACATAATTTATTGGGCACCATATCATTTATTTATACATCATAATAAAAACTGAATTGTTGAAAATGATAAGTATAACAACTGAGTATATATAAAAAATAGGACGAAGAAATGTGCATAATCCTAAAGAATAGCAACAAAATGAAACTGATTCAGCTTCATAAGTTATTCCAGTCAACACTCCTTGATTGGAACTGCATACACCTAGTTTTTGCCTCAAGAATTCATATATAATCATTGGAAGTGCCTTCGTTACGATGTCAACACTTTAATTTTCTGTTTTACAATAGATTAGCTGCACTTCTCTTTCTCTTTGTACTTCTCTTAAAAAATTAAACTTTAGCTTGAAGTGTTTT